>CM056051.1:9151159-9533659 GCA_029574335.1 Rana kukunoris | reverse complement strand
ACCCCTTCAATGCCAGTCACATTTATACTGTAATTAGTGCATTTTTATAGCACTGATCGCAGTATAAATGTGAATGGCACCAAAAATGTGTCAAAAGTGTCCGATGTGTCCGCCATAATGTTGCAGTACCAATAAAAATCGCAGATCGCCGCCATTTCTAGTAAAAAAAAAAATAATAAAAAATAATAATTCTCTCCCCTATTTTGTAAGCGCTATAACTTTTGCGCAAACCATTCGCTTATTACAATTTTTTTTTTTACCAAAAATATGTAGAAGAATACGTATCGCCCTAAACTGAGAAAAAAAACTTTGTTTTTGTTTTTTTAATTGGGATATTTATTATAGCAACAAGTAAAAAATATTGTATTTTTCTTCAAAATTTTCGCTCTATTTTTGTATATAGCGCAAAAACAAAAACCGCACAGGCGATCAAATACCACCAAAAGAAAGCTCTACTTGTGGGGAAAAAAGGACGTCAATTTTGTTTGGGAGCCACGTCGCACGACCCCGCAATTGTCAGTTAAAGCGACGCAGTGCCGGAAGCTGAAATTTCACCTGGGCAGGAGGGGGGTGTATGTGCCCAGTAAGCAAGTGGTTAATAAAAAGAAAAAAAAGAGAGAAAAATATATATATATAACATTTTTGGTTGCCATCTGGGGTCCTGGGGACCTCTGGGCCCTTTAATATTTTTTTTTTTATAACAGGAAATTACCACAAAAGGGGGGTTTCCATCCGGGACCTCTGGGCCCTTTAATAAAAAATAAATAAAAATAAATATATATATAAAAAAGAAAAAAACATTTATAAAAAAAAAAAGGGGGGGGGGGTTGCCTTCCAGGGCCCTGGGGACCTTTAGTGTAATAAAAAGAAGCCCCTGGGCCCTTTAATAAAAAATAAATAAAAAATAAAATATATATATATATATATATATATATATATATATATATATATATATAAAAAAGAAATAAACATTTATAAAAAAAAAAGGCGGGGTTGCCTTCCAGGGCCCTGGGGACCTCTGGGCCCTTAAAAAAAAAAAAAACATTTATATATATATATATATATAAAAAAAGGGGGTTTGACACATGGGGACCTCTGAGGACCTCTAAAAAAAAAAAAATTGGCCCTTTACGTAATAAAAAAATAAAATAAAAATATATTAAAAAAATTAATATTTTTATGAAAAGTAAATCAAAAAAGAGGGGGTTACCTTCCGGGCCCCTGGGGACCACCGGGCCCCCTACAGGTGTACTGCCTGTACCCCCCTGATGGCGGCCCTGGCAATAGTGTACCACGTTCAGATTCACAACGCCAACATAGAGGTGTGGAATTGGGGATAAACTTGTGAGTAACTACCGGAGTCCTGTACTATCTAGAATACACTTTGAAACTGTTCTCTTGTATCAGGACATTCAAGGAACTCTTGTATATGTGAATGAATATACGCTTCCATTCTTCACTTGAGAGGGATATATTAAGATCCCTTTCCCATATTTGAGTAGTGTTATCGCTTTTAGGGTCATATGTAGAGGTGTCTTTGAGGGGAAGATTTAATACATAGATTCTCAAAAGGTGTCTTAGGCGGCGTACACACGGCAGAGAACCTCGACGGGCAGAACACATCGTTCCGCCCGTCGAGGTTCCCTGCCAGCCGTCGAAATCGGCGACCCGCCCGTCGGGAATGGCAACCAGCCATTCTTCCAGGCGGGCCGTTGAGCAAATAGAGAGCGTGCTCTCTATTTCTGCTCGATGGGCTTCCCGACGGGATGCTCGCCGAGAGCGTACACACGGCCGAGGTCCTCGCTGGAATGCAGCTTCCAGCAAGGTTCTCGCTGGTTTCCAGCGAGAACCTCGGTCGTGTGTACGCCGCCTTAGTCTTGTACCAATCTGAATGTGAGGGGGATGTAAGGAGAAATTGGTTAATTTGATCAAAATCAGAGGAGAAAATAGAACAGTCAGGGTATTTAAGTAAATATGCATCAAATGAGAGAAGGCGACCTTTCTCAAAAAAGGATTCTGCCCTAACAGATTTATTCAAGTGTGAACAAGAGCTGCGATGTCTAAAACTTTTTATAGGGATGTCAGGATTATGGTTGAGTGGAGTTAAAGGGCCAGGAATCGAGGCAATATTAAAATTTTTACATAAGGTCCTAAAAATTTGTAAGGTTGGGTTGGTCAATGAATGAGTGGTAATGGTGCGGGGTATCCTTCGGGAGCTAATCCAAGGCAAGTGACGCAAAGGTAGCAGAGAAAATGATCCTTCTAGTTTAACCCATGCCTTAGTCTTAATATGTAAGTGCCAGTCAATAATACGTGTTAAGAGGCAGGCCCAATAATACTTTCGGATATCTGGTAAACCGATTCCACCTATGGGCCAGATTCAGGTAGATGGGAGCATCTTTGCTCTGGAGTAACGCTTCTCATTTACGTTACGCTGCCGAAATTTTAGGAGCAAGTGCTGTCATTCACGAAGCACTTGCTCCTAAAGTTGCGGCAGCGCATCACAAATGAGCCGGCGGAATTCAAATTGGGCGGGTACGGGGCGTGTAGTATGCTAACTACGCGCGATCCCGCCGCCAACGTACTGCGCATGCGTCGAGTGTCAAAACATCCCCGTGCGCATGCTCCAAAATCTGTGAATGAACGTCAATGACGTCACATTCCCATTCATGACCGTTTTACGCAAGCGACGTTTTTTTTTTTTTTTCCCAACGCGATGACGACGCCTATACCTAACATAGGATACTCCAACCCCATGTAGGTATATCTATGCGCCGCGTATCCCGTCCGGAAACGTCGTATCGTCATTGCGTCGCGCCGGATTTCGATCGTGAATTGCCGATTTCCGCTCATTAACATATTTTTTGAGCGTAAATCGGCGGGAACGCCCCCGTTGCCATTTTTAAGTTGAAGTAACGATGCGATGGCGAAACTCAGTTACGCTGCTCGCATCGGAGCTTCAACCCGGCGTTTCTTGTTTTCTGGTTACAGAAAACAGAAACGCCGGCTCAAAGTCACAGTTAGGCTGGCGGATCACTCGATCCGCCAGCGTAACTGTTCCTGAATCTGGCCCCAAATGTTTAGGGATAATCAATCTCTCCCAACTGATCCGGGGTTGTTTGGAAATCCAAATAAATTTTAAGCATGTTTTTTTAAACGTGGTAAAGAAGGAGGCCGGTAATTTAATAGGGATAGTCTGCAAAAGATAAAGAATTCTGGGTAGTATATTCATTTTTATTATAGCGGCTCTACCGAACCAAGAGTAAAACCCTTTATCCCAATTTTGTATGTCAGTCTGAATAGATTTAAGTGCTGGAAGAAAGTTTAGAGCATATAGATCCCGTAAATTCGAAGGCAATTGGATTCCAAGGTAAGTGATGGATACGTCTTCCCAGCCAAAAGGGAAATTCCTCTTACAAAGGGAAATCGCATCATTAGGTAAGGATATGTTTAATGCTTTAGATTTGTCAAAATTGATTTTTAAGTTAGATAGTAAATTAAAAAATGAAAAATCTTTCAACAAATTTGGTATCGTTATAATAGGGTTTGAAAGAAATAATAAAATATCATCTGCATACGTAGCCAGCTTATATTGTGTTGCATTGATCTCAATACCTTTAATGTCAGGATTATTCTGAATCTTACAGAGAAAGGGTTCTAAAATAAGAATAAAGATAATAGGCGATAAAGGACATCCCTGACGAGTCCCGTTTGACACAGAGAAGGCGTCCGACAGACACCCGTTGATTTTAATTCGAGCAGTAGGAGAAGAATACAGAGCAAGTATATACTGGAGCATTCTATCTTGGAATCCCAAAGCTCGTAAGGCTTCAGTCATGTAATCCCATGCAACTCTGTCGAACGCCTTCTCTGCGTCAAGAGACAGGAAAAAAACAGGGGTTTGTTCTTTTCTTTTTTTAAACTACAATATGATAAATGTTTGATTCGGGGTTTAATACTGCTTTAACCGGTTCCAAACCAGCTGCCTCAGGTTTACTGCGGCAGGTTGGCTCTCCTGCGCGATTCAACGTCATTGTACGTCGGGCGCGTATGCAGCCATCTGTGGGGAAGCCAATCAGTGGGAGTGCTCAGAATGCTCTGCACAGTGCAGAGAGTGAGGGCAAAGTAGGGGTTCAGGAGGTAAGAGTATGGGGATGGGAAGGCACAGTATGGGCGTCAGGAAGGCACAGTACAGGGGCTTGGAAGGCACAGTATAGGCAGGGCCGCCATCAGGGGGGTACAGGCAGTACACCTGTAAGGGGCCCGGGGGTCCCCAGGGGCCCAGATGGCAACCCCCTCTTTTTTTCTTTTTTTTTATAAAAAATATATATTTTTTAATATATTTTTATTACATTTTTTATTAAAGGGCCAATTTATTTTCTATTCTTTTTTTTCAGAGGTCCGGAAGTCCCCAGGGGCCGGAGGCCCCCAGGGCCCCAGGTGGCAATCCCCCTTTTTTATTTATTTTTGATTAAAATATATTTTTTAACATTATTTTATTTTATTTTTTTTATTAAAGGGACAATTTTTTTAGGGGTCTGGAGGTCCCCAAAGACCCCAGATGGCAACCCCCCCTCTTTTTTTATTTATTTTTTATAAAAAAAAATATATATATTTTTTAATATATTTTTATAATTTTTTTTATAAAGGGCCATATTTTTTTTTTTTTTTAGAGGCCCAGAGGTCCCAGATGGAGACCCCCCCCCCTTTTTTTGTAACATCTTAAAAAAAAAAAATTAAAGGGCCCAGACATCCCCAGGGCCCCAGATGGCAACCACCCTTTTTTTAAAAAAAAAATATCTCATTTTTTTTCTATTTATTAAAGGGCCCAGGGCCCCAGATGGCTACCCCCTTTTTTTATATATATATTTTTCTTTATTTCTTCTTTTTTATGTAAAGGGTCCCGCCGCTTCTTAATTCACGGGGCCGCAACCCCCCCGCTTCTCAATTTTAGACGGCAGCACCCCCCCCCCCGGTTCTCTGCTCCGGGGGCCCCATGCCTGAAGCTGTGTAATGGGCCCCATAATTCCTGATGGCAGCCCTGACTATTGCACATTTGGTGGGACTGTATCCACATACAACCGTTCTGGAAAGCCGTTCATGATTTAATCTCTCACATCACAACTTTTGTCCCTAATTTTACAGCAGATCAATATTTATTACATCATAGTTCTCTATCGCAATCTGCTTATAAAAAATCAATCCTACCACATCTTATTAATGCAGCGAAGCTCTGCATTCCTATTCATTGGAAAAATCGAACTCCCCCTTCCGTATCTGAATGGCTGAGAAAAATTGAACATATTGCTGACATGGAAAATCTAATCTGTCAGACGAAGGACACTCCCACTAAATGTTATGATAAATGGGCATGTTGGCTGAATTTTAAGGTTACTGCAGAATTTCGTCGCTTATCTAATGCTTCTTCATAACATTCTCAGATTGTTTGCTATCTTGTATGTTATACTTTTATTTCACACTGTAATGCATGATTTCTATCCCACTTCTCTTCACTTCCCTTCTTTTTTCCCTACCCCCCCCCCCTTTTTTTTTTTTTTTTCCTTTCCCCTTTGCCGTACAACTTACTATATATGGCAAAGTTATTAATCTGTTTATACAATGCTATCTAATGGTATTTATTGCATCTATTATGGTTTGTTACACAATGTGAATTTGTTATATTCATTATTGTTCTTCTTCAAAAATTTCAATAAAATATTTGGAATCAAAAAAAGAAAAGAAAACGAAGGCAGCCACCACATCTAGTGATCCATATTCTACCATATAATACAATTTCGGTTTGGCTTTTAGTGCGGCTTGAACTGTTCCAGGTTAAGGAAAGTGTGAAGTGTGATCGGCTGTGTGAGTATTTTCGGTAGAATATTGCACAACAACATCACTAAAATACAATTCTATAAGGAAAGCAGCTGCTGACGCGGCGATAAGGAGGGGTCACCGCCACCGCGAGATATCGGGCGGAAATAAGTCACTTCCTGCCCACTTCCCAAAACAGCACCCGCTACACATTGTACATTACCAGGGGAACCACGAGCAAGTGTGACCAACACAAGAACATAGCAACACTTCTATTCTATGTACAAGCGTTATATTCTATATTATTCTATTCTATATTATTCTATTCTATGTACTATACAATGATGGAAGCGTTATATTCTATATTATTGTATTCTATATTATTGTATTCTATGTACTATACAATGATGGAAGCGTTATATTCTATATTATTCTATTCTATATACTATACAATGATGGAAGCGTTATATTCTATATTATTCTATTCTATGTACTATACTGCGATAGAATCTATTTTCTGTATGATTGTATTCTATACTATACGGCCTATAAATATTTTTTCTATATTATTGTATTCTATATACTATACTGCGATATAATCTTTTTTCTATATTATTGATTTCTATAGTATACAGCAGTAGGATGTAGAGCAGTGTACAGAAGTCAGTATGATGTAGGGCAGTGTACAAAGGTCAGTAGTAGGTAGGGCAGTGTACAGGGATCAGTAGGATGTAGAGCAGTGTACAGAGGTCAGTAGGATGTAGAGCAGTGTACAGAGGTCAGTAGGATGTAGAGCAGTGTACAGAGGTCAGTAGGATGTAGAGCAGTGTACAGAGGTCAGTAGGATGTAGAGCAGTGTACAGAGGTCAGTAGGATGTAGAGCAGTGTACAGAGGTCAGTAGGATGTAGAACAGTGTACAAAGGTCAGTAGGATGTAGAGCAGTGTACAGAGGTCAGTAGGATGTAGGGCAGTGTACAGAGGTCAGTAGTAGGTAGAGCAGTGTACAGAGGTCAGTAGTATGTAGGGCAGTGTACAGAGGTCAGTAGGATGTAGAGCAGTGTACAGAGGTCAGTAGGATGTAGAGCAGTGTACAAAGGTCAGTAGTAGGTAGAGCAGTGTACAGAGGTCAGTAGGATGTAGAGCCGTGTACAGAGGTCGGTAGGATGTAGAGCAGTGTACAGAGGTCATTAGGATGTAGAGCAGTGTACAGAGGTCAGTAGGATGTAGGGCAGTGTACAGAGGTCAGTAGGATGTAGGGCAGTGTACAGAGGTCAGTAGGATGTAGAACAGTGTACAGAGGTCAGTTGGATGTAGGGCAGTGTACAGAGGTCAGTAAGATGTAAAGCAGTGTACAGAGGTCAGTAGGATGTAAAGCAGTGTACAGAGGTCAGTAGGATGGAGAACAGTGTACAGGGATCAGTAGGTTGTAGGGCAGTGTACAGATGTCAGTAGGATGTAGGGCAGTGTACAGAGGTCAGTAGGATGTAAAGCAGTGTACAGAGGTCAGTAGGATGGAGAACAGTGTACAGGGATCAGTAGGTTGTAGGGCAGTGTACAGATGTCAGTAGGATGTAGGGCAGTGTACAGGGATCAGTAGTAGGTAGGGCAGTGTACAGAGGTCAGTAGGAAGTAGAGCAGTGTACAGAGGTCAGTAGGATGTAGGGCAATGTACAGAGGTCAGTAGTATGTAGGGCAGTGTACAGGGATCAGTAGTAGGTAGGGCAGTGTACAGAGGTCAGTAGGATGGAGAACAGTGTACAGGGATCAGTAGGTTGTAGGGCAGTGTACAGATGTCAGTAGGATGTAGGGCAGTGTACAGAGGTCAGTAAGGTGTAGGGCAGTGTACAGAGGTCAGTAGGATGTAGAACAGTGTACAGAGGTCAGTAGGATGTTGGGCAGTGTACAGAGGTCAGTAGGATGTTGGGCAGTGTACAGAGATCAGTAGGGTATAGGGCAATGTACAAAGGTCAGTAGTATGTAGAGCAGTGTACAGAGGTCAGTAGGATGTAGAGCAGTGTACAGAGGTCAGTAGGATGTAGGGCAGTGTACAGAGGTCAGTAGGATGTAGAGCAGTGTACAGAGGTCAGTAGGATGTAGGGCAGTGTACAAAGGTCAGTAGTAGGTAGAGCAGTGTACAGAGGTCAGTAGGATGTAGAGCAGTGTACAGAGGTCAGTAGGATGTAGAGCAGTGTACAGAGGTCATTAGGATGTAGAGCAGTGTACAGAGGTCAGTAGTATGTAGGGCAGTGTACAGAGGACAGTAGGGTATAGGGCAATGTACAGAGGTCAGTAGGATGTAGGGAAGTGTACAGTGGTCAGTAGTATGTAGGACAGTGTACAGAGGTCAGTAGTAGATAGGGCAGTGTAAGAGGCTAGTAGTATGTAGGGCAGTGTACAGAGGTCAGTAGTATGTAGGGCAGTGTACAGAGGTCAGTAGGTTGTAGGGCAGTGTACAGAGGTCAGTAGGATGTAGAGCAGTGTACAGAGGTCAGTAGGATGTAGAGCAGTGTACAGAGGTCAGTAGGATATAGAGCAGTGTACAGAGGTCAGTAGGGCAGATGACAGGGGTGAGAAGGAGAGAGACTAGCAAGGCAGAGAACAGGGTGTTAACAGGCAGGGAAAAGGACAAGGGATAAGCAGTGTAAAGGGGAGGAGGGTCAGGAAAGGTACAGTACAGGGGGGTCTTGAGGTGCACAGCACAGGGGGTCTGGAGGGCACAGAACAGGGGGTCAGGAGAGCATGCTGGAGGGGGGGGGGGCAAAGGACAGGAGGATCTGGAGGGCACAGTACTGAAGGGTCAGGACTCTGCTACAGTCATTTTCTATAAGAACCAGCTCTGTTATTGTGCAGTAGTATAGAGAGATAATCTCTATGTAGGTTATTAAATGTTCTGCATCGAGTTTTTGAAGTGAAAATAGAAGTAATAGCGATCCAAAGATTCCATTATACAGAACATTGATCGGCGGATAGCTGCGTGATTGCCAACATTTCAAAAATATTTCCGGAGACAGTCTCATGGTGAAATTGTAAAGCCAATCCTACTTTCCCAGAAGACCATAGATAGACCATAATATCTTTTACATCACGTCTCTTCAATTTGTTTTTTTACAAAGCCTTTTTCTCCCCCATTAAAAGCTCTGGTGTGTATCTCTCCTATTGATATGACATTGCTGTACCCAGAGTGGAAGGTATACTGCCCCCTCCTGTGGAGATATATGGTACTGTACCTGCTCTTATACAGTACATGACTTCACTGTTGTTATTTGTCCTCAAACTCGCTCCTCCGTGTCTTTATGGATCTTGCTTTGTAGACCGGTCCAAATCATTTGGCGGAGGGGGAGATTATGGTGTGAGGTTGTTTTTCAGGGGTTGGGCTTTGCCCCTAAGTTCCAGTGAAGGGAACTCTTAACCACTTCAGCCCTGGACCATTTTGCTGGTCAAAGACCGGACCACTTTTTGCGATTGGGCACTGCGTCGCTTTAACTGACAATTGCGCGGTCGTGCGACGTGGCTCCCAAACAAAATTGGCGTCCTTTTCCCTCCACAAATAGAGCTTTATTTTGGTGGTATTTGATCACCTCTGCGGTTTTTATTTTTTGCGCTATAAACAAAAATAGAGCAACAATTTTGAAAAAAATTCAGTATTTTTTACTTTTTGCTATAGAAAATATCCCCCAAAAATATATAAAAAAAAAGTTTTTTTCCTCAGTTTAGGCCGATACGTATTCTTCTACATATTTTTCGTAAAAAAAAATCGCAATTCGTTTGCACAAAAGTTATAGCGTTTACAAAATAGGGAATAGTTTTATGGCATTTTTATTATTATTATTTTTTTTACTAGTCATGACGGCGATCAGCGATTTTTTTTTTCGGTGCTGCGACATTATGGCGGACACATCGGACACTTTTGACACATTTTTGGGACCATTGGCATTTTTATAGCGATCAGTGCTATAAAAATGCATTGGTTACTGTAAAAATGCCACTGGCAGGGAAGGGGTTAACACTAGGGGCGGGGAAGGGGTTAATCATGCTCCCTAGGTGTGTTCTAACTGCAGGGGGAGGGGACTGACTAAGGAAAATGACTGATCGCTGTTCATACATTGTATGAACAGACAATCAGGCATTTCTCCCCCTGACAGGACCTGTTTACACCCACAGCTCCCGGTTCTCGCTCTGTAATGAGCAATCGCGGGTGCCCAGCAGTGATTGATCCTGCCCCGGCACGCGCAACGGCGTCAGGGGCGAGCGGGGGGCGTGCGCCCCTATTGGCTGCTCGGCGAGATGAAGTAGATATACGTGATCTCGCCCAGCAGAGCCGACCTGCCACCGTAAAACTGTGGTGGCTGGTCGGCAAGCAGTTAAAGCGTCGGCATACCAAGACAATTTTGGACAATTTCATGCTCCCAACTTTGTGGGAGGAGTTTGGGGACGGCCCCTTCCTGTTCCAACATGACTGTCCACCAGAGCACATAGCAAGGTCCATAAAGATGTGGAGGAGCGAGTTTGGGGTGGAGGAACTTGACTGGTCTGCACAGAGTCGTGACTTCAACCCAATAGAACACCTTTGGGATGAATTAGAGTGGAGAGTGCGAGCCAGACCTTCTCATCCAACATCAGTGCCTGACCTCACAAATGCACTTCTGGAAGGATGGTCAAACATTCCCATAGACACCCTCCTAAACCTTGTGGACGGCCTTCCCAGAAGAGTTGAAGGTTTAATAGCTGCAATAGGTCGGCCAACTCAATATTGAACTCTACGGACCAAGACTGGGATGCCATTAAATTTCATGTGCGTGTAAAGGCAGGCGTCCCAATACTTTTGGTAATATACTGTATACTTAACGGTAAAACCTGGTTGCTTTTGCACTCATTTCTATTCTGATTGTTTTTTTGTTTTTTTTTTAATTCTTCAGTCCCGGTTAGTTTAGCAGATTAGATGGAAGAGATGGATAGGTAACCTGCAGGGGCAGACTGACCATTGAGGAACTCGGGCACTGCCCGAGGGCCCCATGCCACTAGGGGGCCCCATCAGGGTTGCAAGGCTCATTAAAACCAGGGACAGTATGTAAAAATCTGTGTTTGTTTTACATCTGTCCCTGTTATGTCCAAAACCTACATGCTTTTGATGTGAAAATCCCCAAATTTTAGCTGCCCCGCCTCTTCACTGCCACCTGGCTTGGTGGCCATCTGTAAACCCGGGGGCCCCATAATCTTCTATTGCCCGGGGACCCCATGAGTTGTCAGTCCGCCCCTGGAAACCTGTGAAAGGTGTTACATGTTCCTGCTATGAGACACATAGGGCTCCATTCGCTACATTATAATGCTCATTATTTGGCAGAACAAGCATCTTTTTTTCAGTAACGACAGCTGAAAATATCTATAATAATGACATAGAAACACATTATTACCGGATAGTGGATGGAAGTGTTACTGTAGAGAGGTTCCAGCTTCAAAAATTGCTAAAAAATACACCTGGAAGGACATCTAGTGGCCAAATATAGAAAAGACAAGTCATACATATTTCATGTCTTACATATACAAGTACAAGTACATACTACATACTACATGCAGGACTTTGCATGTGACTGTGTGACCACAGATGATTGTTACATATCAGCCAAAGAAAAAAAAACACACATGTCCAAATTCATATAAAACCTCCATATACAGGATTCTATAGCCACTGTTGATCCGGAGGAGGGCAAAAAAATAAACAAAACAATAAAGCATAGTGACTAGTCCAATGTGCTCCAGTGGGGAAGAAATCCTTCCTTATCCTCCGCAAACACATAAATATGAAGAAAGGATGAAATGTATTCTATTAAAAAAATGACCCCCAATATGTCTGTTTAGATCATTCAAAAAATAGAAACGGACTCATACCTCCCAACATCTAAAAATTCCACTACGGGACATTCTTGTTGAGGGGGGGGGGGCTTGGGGTGCCGCGGATCAAAGTTGTTGAGCGGGGGGGGGGGTTGCGGATCAAAGTTGTTGAGGGGGGGTCGGGGGGTGCCGCAGATCAAAGTTGTTGAGTGGGGGGTCTGGGGGTGCCGCAGATCAAAGTTGTTGAGTGGGGGGTCGGGGGGTGCCGCGGGTCAAAGTTGTTGAGTGGGGGGTCGGGGGGTGCCGCGGGTCAAAGTTGTTGAGTGGGGGGTCGGGGGGTGCCGCGGGTCAAAGTTGTTAAGCAGGGGGTCGGGGGGCGCCGCGGGTCAAAGTTGTTGAGGGGGGGGGTCGGGGAGTGCCGCAGATCAAAGTTGTTGAGGGGGGGTCGGGGGGTGCCGCGGGTCAAAGTTGTTGAGGGGGGGTCGGGGGCTGCCGCAGATCAAAGTTGTTAAGCGGGGGGGGGGGTCGGGGGGCGCCACGGATCAAAGTTGTTGAGGGGGGGGTCAGCAGGGGGGGTGCCGTGGATCAAAGTTGTTGAGCGGGGGGGTGGGTCGGGGGGCGCCGCGGATCACAGTTGTTGAGCGGGGGGGTATGACTGACTGCATGTGAGACTCGGAAATTAAACAAATTCATAGGAGAACCTACTTTTGGAAAACGAGGAGGTCAGTACATTTTAAACTGCCGACAAAACCAGAAATGTTGCGTCGTTTTTTTATTTGAGATGTTCACTGGAAATATTTCCTCAATGAGTCAAAAAGGATCTGTATGATGAAATATTCAGTGGAATTCAAGGCAGATGAAGATGGGGTAGGCGGTACACTTTGGTGACCTTTGACCTCTGGTAACCCGCCTTCTGACCTTTGACCTCTGGGGGAGGTCCTTGTTCCAATTGAGTCCAAGCCCTATTCTTCAATGGGAAACCCTAACCCAGGGGTGCCCAACCTTTTGAAGGCCGAGGGCCACTTAAGCGACTTAGTAACCAGTCCCGGGGCCACAATGAGCGGAGTGGGCAGTTGACAGGTCTGTGTCCAGTCTGTATATGCAAAGCAGACACAGCCCAATCTACTCTATGGACCCTCCGATCCAATCAGATAGAAGGAGGCAGATCCACTTCTGTTGTTTTAGCAGATCGGATTGGAGGTAGGCAGGTGTAAATGGACCCTCTAATCACCTGCCGCTCAATAGAGGTGATTAGAGGGTCCGATTGGGTCGAACCAATCATGTGAAAGGGGCCTCAGGCTGCTTTTACACTGCAGGTCTGAGGTCTATTGCGGCGCAGTGTACCTGTGGTTTTCCCGCTGGTTAGCTGCACTTTGCCATAGGTGTCTATTATATCCTGCAGGTGTGGTGCAATTTCTGAAAAGTCGCTTGCTTCTTCTACCGCCGGCTTCATTTACAACACCAGCCATCCCAGAGCAGGAGGTCACGGGACACATTAGAGGGCTCCGAGGGGCCAACTGTGGCCCCCGGGCCAATGGTCGGGCACCCCTGTCCTAACCCCTAACTCTAACTCTAACCCTAGGCCCTAACCCTAGCTGATCTTTGACCTATGAACTTTAACCCTAAGTTCACTCACTTAGTGACTCTCCCCACCCTATTTGTGGCGATTCCTCCCAAGCCTGCCTTGCATACACATCTTTGTAAAAAAAAAAAAAAAAATGCTCGAGCAAAGCGCAGTGACTCACAACACATACGATGCACTATTAGGCTTGGTTCACACCGGTGCGAATTCAAAATCGCGCAAATGTACCGTCTGCGTTTTTGGCACGAATTTGCTGTGATTCGTGGCCGCGATTTCAGGGAATGCCGGTCTATAGAGCTGAATTCGCATTGAGGTTTCTCGTCGGGGAAACAGGCCGACAAGAATCTCGATGAGACAATAGAGAGCAGGTCTATTTTTCTCGTTGAGATTCTGGCCAGATTTCCAGACGAGAAACCTGAAAGCCTCGTACACACGCTCGGTTTACTCGGCAAGAAAGCTCTGCCAGCAGTTGAATCAAAATTGCGCACAATGATGGAATGGCGCCAAACTTCGCTACATAAAAATCCCCATAGGCGACGCTTTAATTACTTTTATTGGTTACATGTTTTTAGTTACAGAGGTGGTCTAGGGCCAAAATGATTGCTCTCACTCTAACGTTCGCAGAGATACCTCACATGTGTAGCTTGAACACCGTTTTCATATATGGGCGGGACTTACGTATGCGTTCGCTTCTGCATGCAAGCACACGGGGACAGGGGTGCTTTAAAAAAATGGGTATTGCAGAGTATTTGGGTATTGCAGAGTATTGGGGTATTGCAGAGTATCGCGCAGGGTATTGGGGTATTGCAGAGTATTGGGGTATTGCAGAGTATTGCGCAGGGTATTGGGGTATTGCAGAGTATCATGCAGGGTATTGCAGAGTATTTGGGTATTGCAGAGTATTGGGGTATTGCAGAGTATCGCGCAGGGTATTGCGGTATTGCAGAGTATTGGGGTATGGCAGAGTATTGCGCAGGGTATTGCAAAGTATTGGGGTATTGCAGAGTATCGCGCAGGGTATTGGGGTATTGCAGAGTATCGCGCAGGGTATTGCAGAGTATTTGGGTATTGCAGAGTATTGGGGTATTGCAGAGTATCGCGCAGGGTATTGCAGAGTATTTGGGTATTGCAGAGTATTGGGGTATTGCAGAGTATCGTGCAGGGTATTGCGGTATTGCAGAGTATTGGGGTATTGCAGAGTATTGCGCAGGGTATTGCAAAGTATTGGGGTATTGCAGAGTATCGCGCAGGGTATTGGGGTATTGCAGAGTATCGCGCAGGGTATTGCAGAGTATTTGGGTATTGCAGAGTATTGGGGTATTGCAGAGTATCGCGCAGGGTATTGCAGAGTATTTGGGTATTGCAGAGTATTGGGGTATTGCAGAGTATCGCGCAGGGTATTGCAGAGTATTTGGGTATTGCAGAGTATTGGGGTATTGCAGAGTATCGTGCAGGGTATTGCGGTATTGCAGAGTATTGGGGTATTGCAGAGTATTGCGCAGGGTATTGCAAAGTATTGGGGTATTGCAGAGTATCGCGCAGGGTATTGCAGAGTATTGGGGTATTGCAGAGTATTGCGCAGTGTATTGGGGTACTGCAGGGTATTGGGGTACTGCAGGGTATTGGGGTACTGCAAGGTATCGCGCAGGGTATTGGGGTATTGCAGAGTATTGCGCAGGGTATTGCACAGTATTGGGGTACTGCAGAGTATTGGGGTACTGCAGAGTACTGGGGTACTGCAGAGTATTGGGGTACTGCAGAGTACTGGGGTACTGCAGGGTACTGGGGTACTGCAGAGTACTGGGGCATTGCAGGGTACTGGGGTATTGCAGGGTACTGGGGTACTGCAGAGTACTGGGGTACTGCAGAGTACTGGGGGATTGCAGAGCTGGGATGGATGGAGGGATGGCTGGATCTGTGACTGCATTTGTCACAGATCCAGCCACAGCGTAGGTGCTGACACCCCGCTCCCCCCCCCCTCTCCTCGCACACTGTACAGAGAGGAGAGGGAGGAACCGGCGTCATCAAATGACGCCGGTTTGTTTACAAGTGATCGCGCCGTCATTTGACGGCGTGATCACGTGGTAAACGGCCGCTGACAGCGGCAATTTACCGTGATCCGTGAGCACGGACACTTGCGCGAGAGCGTCCCCCAAAATAACTCCACCGCGCTGTAGCAGTATTTTTGCTATAGCGCGGTCGGAAAGAGGTTAAGGGTCTTTAAATAGGCAGCCAGTGAGGGTTTACTTAGAGGAGGGGATAAGTATATTTCATTATTATTGTCAGGGCTTTTTTTCAGGGGGAACTTGGGGGAACTCAGTTCCACCACCTCTGGCTCAGACCCTTTGGTGCCTGCTCACCAAAATCACTTGTAAACACAGAAGTCTGGTTTCTGTGTTTACAAGTGACAGCTCTGCACTTTGTGTAACCACTCTGAACTCTGCACTCTGTATGTAATGCAATTCTGGTATTTAATGCCCCTTTAAGACCCTTCTACTGTTTGTGAAATCTGAACGGAGTCGTGGTTGAGTTCCTGCACCTATTTTCTTAGAAAAAAAACTCTGATTATTGTTATAGACTTTTTAGATATCTGTTGTTAGCATCTGATATTCCTATTTCTTCATTAGACAAAGAAAAACAAGGGTGCGCCCAATCTAAGTGCAGTAACGGTTTAATAGGAGAAATTAAAATAAAAGGAGACACAGCCAAGTGGCGACTCACACATTTGGGTGGATAATAGGCATATATATAAAAGCGCGGATGTAGTCATCGTCCGGTGCATCAAAAGTTGTCCGCAAATGATGGTAGAATGCTGTGGATGGGAGACAGCGAACTGGACAGCCAAAGAATGGAGAGACTAGGGATGCTTGCTGAAGCGCCGTACAAAGCGGCGTGCGTTTCACGATGGAACGCAAGCACGGATCCGTCGCGACGGAAGTGACGTGGCGTGACGTGGCGTAGCTAGTACGCGGGGACCAATAGGATGACGCGTTTCACAGCCCAGCTGCTTCTTCAGATCCCGAGGGATCCTTGTTTTTCTTTGTCTACCTTATGCACAGAGTATGCTTCTGCTCTTCTGGGACTGCTGTCGCTAAAGTGTTATTTTGGATCAATTTTGGATTCATGAACTTTTGCTATAAATATATATATATATGTTGATGAATAATCAGTCACCTTACCCTGACATTTAGATTACTTGCCAAGGTTATTCTGTTATCTACCTCTCTTTGCGCCATCTGACAATATTTTTACACCTATTTCTTCATTAGGCCTAGCATAGTCTAGACGTGTGAAAAAGGAAACATTTGTTTTGTTTCGTTTTAATTCGTTATTTAATTAATTTCGTTAAGTTAGATTCGTTAAATTCGTTTTCGGAATTTGATCGTTTTCGACCGAATTAGAAAAAACCCAGTCGAATTCGAAAACATTTCTACCGGATTCGATAATATTTCTACCGGATTCGAATTCGATCATATTTTGATCGGATTCGAAAATATTTCAACAGAATTCAATAATATTTCATCCGCTATCGTTAATATTTCAACCAAATTCGATGATATTTCAACCGGATTGGAAATTATTTCAACCGGATTTGAAATTATTTCCACCGGATTTGAAATTATTTCCACCGGATTTGAAATTATTTCCACCGGATTTGAAATTATTTCCACCGGATTTGAAATTATTTCCACCGGATTTGAAATTATTTCCACCGGATTGGAAATTATTTCAACCAAATTTGATTGTATGTATTTGTATTATTGTATTTGATTACATTCTATTAAATTCTACTCTGTTCTTTACTATTCTTTGATTTTCATTCTATTGTTTTATTATGTTATATTCTATTTTATTGTATTCTTTTTTAGAAATCGATTTATATTTTTTAGATTTTGATTCAAATTTGCTTTCAATTTTCATTCGAATTTGTTTTCGATTCGAATTGTTTTGGAATTCGATTTGAATAGAATTTGTTTTCGAATTCCATTCGTCCGAATTTTGATTCGGAACGAAATGAAATGCACATGTCTAGCATACTCTGGTATATTAGTTAATAAAGGGACATACAATGAATACATATATGCAATAGTTATATAAGTTCAGCAGAGTGTATAGTATTGCTGGATTTTACTTCAATGATGCAAGGAAGTCACAAGGAAATCGCAAGCAAGTAGCTAGACTTTGGGGACGCAGCAGTGTGAACTGAGCTTTACGATATGCAGCGGGCCCCCCGCGGTGGAGGAATGCCTGGGCCTAGTCATAAGTGCGGCCTTGGTAGTTCCACCACTGCTCAGACCCCTCCTATTGTCATTCTACACCTCCTCCACTGGTCACTTGATAACTTCTCACGGCTTCCAATGCCATTACTATGCTGATGAAACCCATATATATATTTTCTACTCCATACGTCATTCCTTTAGCCTCGCTTTACTAACTATCAGTATAGAGCAGGCATCCTCAAACTACGGCCCTCCAGCTGTTGCGGAACTACAAATCCCATGAGGCATTGTGAAACTCTGACATTCACAGACATGACTGAGCATGATGGGAAATGTAGTTCCTGAACAACTGGAGGGCCATAGTTTGAGGACCCCTGGTATAGAGTATAGACACCACTTCCTCAACCCAAATCTTTCTATTTCCCCAAACCCATGCACTCACTCCCGACTTTTCCATCAGGTTCACTAATAAAACTGTAAGGCCTCGTACACACCATCGGACTTATCCGATGAAAACGGTCCGCGGACCATTTCCATCGGATATGTCCGATCGGGAGTTTGATCCGATGGCGTGTACACACCATCGGATCAAATTCCCCGACAGCGCGGTGACGCGGCGGTGACGTTGACGCCGCCACGTCACCGCTACGTCACCGCACCAGGAAGTAAAACACTTCCGCGCATGCGCCGAATACATTCGGCGGCGGCGGTGCGGGACGACATGTCTGCTGGTAAGTGTACTAACCAGCAGACATGTCGGGCGGACAGATTCCCACCGGATAGACTTCAAAGCTTGCTTTGAAATCTGTCGGGTGGACAAATCTGTCCGCTAGCCCATACACACGAGCGGAGATGTCTGCTGAAACGGTCCATCGGACCGTTTTCAGCGGACATATCCCCTCGTGTGTACGAGGCCTTAGTCCCTTGCCTCTGGCCAGGGTACTAGGTGTAATCCTGGACTCTGACTTGTCTTTTCATCCCCAAATCCAATCACTCTCCAAATATTGCTGCCTTTACTTCATACCATTTCTAATATTCGCCCCTTCTTAACCAATGAAATTAACAAAGCTATTACCTGACTCCCTTGCTATCTCTTGGCTTAATTATTGCAACTCCTTCCTCATAGGCCTACCTCTACGTAGACTGTCCCCTCTTCAGTCATTTATGAACATTACTACAAGAGTCATCCATCTAACCAACTGCTCAGTGTCCACCATCCCTCTCTGCCAATCCTTCCACTGACTTTCAATATCCCAATGAATAAAATTCAAGATACCAATTTGTATATACTGGGCCAGATTCAGGTACACGTACATTTGCGTAGCGTACCCGAGATACGCTACGCAGCCGTATTTTACCAGGCTCTACAACGAATTCTGGTAGATTTTTGCCCGTACGATACGGCGGCGTAGTCTATTTCTCGCCGCGTAATCGAAACACGCGATTAGGGGGCGTGAAGCATTTAAATTAGGCGCGTCCCCGGGGCGATCAAACTGCGCATGCTCCGTTCAGAAATTTCCCGCCGTGCATTGCGCGAAATAACGTCGTTACGTCATTTTTTTTTCGAGTAGCGTCGTTTACGGACATTCCTATTCCCGGACGACTTGCGTTAAAAATAATAAAAGACGTCGGAAAACGTTGAAATTCGACGCGGGAACGACGGCCATACTTAACATGGGCTGTCTAATATTAGACCAGCTAAAAGCTGGTATAACATTACGCAGCGAAAAGATGACTAAAGGTGCCGTAAGAGATTGCGATTGAAGATCGTAATTTCGGGGATCGACGGCAAAAGCTCATTTGCATACCCCGACGCGGAAAACGACGGGAAGTCCACCCAGCGGCTGCAATTTTATTGCAGCGTAGATCCGAAGGCGTACGAACACGTAAGCCAGTCGGATTGAAGCGCAAAGCCGTCTTTTCATGGTTTGAGGTTTCCGACTAGCTAAAAAACGCGCGTAATTAGAAAGTACTCCAGTCTAACACCAGTTACACAGGAGTTACGGCTCTCTGAATCTGGCCCACTGTATTTAGTTAGTTAGGCTACTGCTATTTTGGTAGTTAGGCATTTTAGTTATATGGTTGTGGTTCACATGTACTGTGTTTCCTGTTTGCTCGTGTTTGGATATCTTTTATTTTACAATTATAATAAATAAAATAAATACATTTACTGTTCTACAGGGCCGATCCTAGGGTCACAGACGACTGGGTGCAGAAATATTTCTGGCGCTTCCCCCATGGGCGTGGTCATCTTACAAACTCCTCCTCTATGGCAACAACTGAAACACAGAGATGCTCCCCTAACACGGACAAGGAGAACATGTCAGGCACGGAGCACACCCCCCCCCCCCCCCCAGCAACGTCACTGCACGGCTGGTCTCTCTTTACACAGAGACAGCTGCTGCTTCGCTCTCCTACTCTGACAGGAGGAGGAGGGGGGGGGCTTGGACAGGAAACACAGTGGCAGCTGCGGTGCCTAGCGGAGAGAGCCGCCTCTGGACACGGACAAGGAGAGGAGAAGGAGGAGGGAGGGGAACACTATGGCGCTTTAGTGCCCCCACCTCTGTAGCGCCTGGGTGCACTGCACCCCACGCACCTGCCTAGAATCAGCCCTGCTTTTCTATATATAGTCTGGACTATCCCTGCTGCCAATTCCTGACAATACCTTTCAAACAAGAGAACTTGTCCAATTACAATATACTTATGAAAAAATATTCCCTAGGAGGAGAGATAAATTCCTAAATACCTGGCAACCTTGGGTCCAATAAACATTGTTCTTACCAAACATATTATGCTGGCGCTTTATGACTTTCTTATTTCAACCTGTATATTATGTCCTGTCCTCTTTGGTTGTTTTTCTTTTCTGTGTTTTTCCTTTATCACATCCTTTCCTGATTTTGAATTATTACATCGTTCTCTCTAATATGGTGATGTGACGGTAATCTCTCTTTTGGGAAAGGATTCATTATGACAGTTGTGTTCAGTTATAACTTTGTAAGTCTCTGTGGAAACGTATTCCTCCGTCGCTTGACTATATTTTTCTTTCTAATATATGGGATGCTTTACTGTCCTTATGGTTTCTGGTAATGTTTGTTATGTTGCTAAAACTCAATAAAAAATATATTGAAATCAAAATTAAATAAAAAAAAAAAAAACACCAGCTGGAATGAGGGAATGACACAGACAGTGCATCCCATACGTTTTTGACATGTGAGAAGGCCCTGAGGATCCATGTCCCAACATGCCTTTACTCAGGGGCATAACTACAGGGGGTCGCGATTGCAACCCGGCCTGTGTGCTAGGGAGCCGGCGCGGCTCCCCTGTACACCTGGATAGGAGGGGTGGTGAAAGTAGCACATAGAGAAACCAACCCTCTCCATTTCCCCCATGCAACTGCTGAAAGACTGCTTCTCTTTTTTCCTTCCCGCAGGCATTCAGCGGCTGCAGGGAGAAAATTAAGGGCATAGGTTTCTCTATATGCTGCTTTCCTGCTGCCCCTCCTATCCAGGTTCTTGTCATGGAAGGCGTTTCAGCAGTGTGCCCATCAGCAACAATAGCAATGGAATCCAGGTCCAGCGCGTGCGCGTTGGCGCGCGTGTGCACGACGGGAGCTCACGCGGTGACGGCACTTGGCGCCAAAACACCCTATTTAAAGAAGCCAGGTCTCCCACTGTCTTGCTGTCCAGTCTACAGCGTATCCTTGGAGATTCCTATATCCGTATACCTGTTTGCATCTGATTACCTGACCTGGCTTTCTCTGACCACTCCTGCCTGCCACCTGTCCCTGATCCCGGCTACGTCTGACCATCGCACCTGCTCTCCCCCTTGCTCTGATCTCTGCCCGCCTGTTGTATCGACCCGGCCTGGACTTGGACTACCCTTTGGATTCCGCCTTGGCTCCTGATCTGCCCGTCTGTGTCTGACCTGGTCTGCTTCACCCTGCTTAGTTCCTGTCCCACGAGTGCCGCACTGCTGCTCCTGCCAGGACTTCGATGCACCCTTCTATTGCCGCATCCAGCCCGCTACTCAACTTACTAGCCAGGCGCTTGTGCCCCTCTGAACCCCTGACCCCTCTACTCTATCAGGGGCTTCTGAGTCAGAGGCTTACGAGAGGCCACTCCCTGCACGTTGGGCTCCGCTACCAGGTACATGACAATACTGCTGTCGTCCCTGTGTGCTCTCCTGACTCCTGTGTGCTCCCCTGGCCCCTCCCTTGTCTCCCCTGAAGCACCCCCCTCCGTCTCCGTCACTGGCTGTGGGGGGGTTACAGGATGGAGAGCGGGGAAGGGGCTGGTAAATATGTAATTTACTGGCCCTTTCCTTTTCTGAATGAACAGAGTCAGTGATTGGTGCTGATCACAGAGAGTGGATTCACAGATATAGTGAATGTATGGTCCTAGGTTTAGTATCACTTTAACAATTACTGGACACTGGGGGGCTAACCTGATACCTAATACTTGCCAGAACATGGATCGCCTGCTGGTGGCACTGTGCTTCCCAGAGTGGAAGGTTGTAGTTTCAGTGTCCACCAGCAGGTGTCTCCCAGCAGCCTGCAGATTGCAGTGATCAGTCTTCACATGATGCTGGCTGCTGGGAGTGTATTCAGTCCAAAAAACAACTGTCACTGCCCCTACCTATGACTGGTCTTCACAGCAAGGAAACCTGGAAAGGGTGAACGCATGTCAAAAAACACACACAGAATATCCAAGCTCAACTTACCAACCAATCAGCAACCAACCAAATTCATCTGTCTAACACTGCGTTAAACAAGAGGGTTTAGTTGCACACATTTGCAGATACATGCGTAAGCTGCAGGCCCCATCAAGGCTCCCTGTGTACTGCAGTCCTAACTCTAAAATGTAAAGCCTCCTCAGTAGAAGGACATGTATGCTGAGAGATAGATGAACGGCAGGTGACTGGAGGGAGCCCAACACTCCTTAAAGGAGCAGGAGCACACTAAACACCCAGCACATTGCACAATGACAGCAAAGGTGCCTGACCACAATGACAACAATACAAAAAACAACTGTCACTGCCCCTACCAATGACTGGTAGGGAAAAAATTAAAGGAATAGGTTTCTCTATATGCTGCCTTCCTGCTGACACTCCTATCCAGGTTCTGCTGCAACTATGTCCATGTGTACTCTCCTGACCCCTGTGTGCTCCCCTGGCCCCTCCCTTGTCTCCCCTAAAAGCGGCCCCCCTCCCCCACTGGCTGTGGGAAAGTGGGGAAGGGGTCAATAAATATGTGTCAGTGATTGGTGCTGATCACAGACAGATGATTCACAGATATAGTGAATGCAGGGTCCTAGGTTTAGTATAATTTTAAAAATCCCTGGACACTGGGGGACTAACCTGATACCTAATACCTGCCATTACATGGATCGCCTGCTGGTGGCACTGGTCTTCCCAGAGTGGAAGGTTGTAGTTCCAGTGTCCACCAGCAGGTGTCTCCCAGCAGCCAGCAGATTGCAGTGATCAGTCTCCACATGATGCTGGCTGCTGGGAGGGTATTCAGTCCCTCCTCTACTATTACACTTCACTTCAGTGTTTTGCTTTACTGCCAAAAACTGCTTGCCATTTATCCTGAGCCTAGCTCCTGCTCTGCATCTTGAACCTTGCTGCTTCTTTTCTCCTCCCCTTGTACCTGATCCTAGTCCTGATTCCCCCCTTCCCATCTGTTCCCTGCAGCTCCTGTTTTCCCTCTTTATCCTTTTCCCCCCACTCAGGGGTGTAACTACAGGGGTCACGATTGCAACCCGGCCCCATGTGCTAGGGAGCCTGTGTGTCTGATGATGAGTAACAATTGCAGATGATCTAAGGCTGGACCCCTGTTTTATGGCACTTTTCTGGATCTTCGGTCATACCTAGCCAAGGCTAAAACCATGTGAATACTTAGAATGAGGGCATACTATGCCTGTGGTTAATAGTCACCTCAGGTGCTCCTTACCTATTTTGATCTGGATTAGCATTATAGCGTGACTATTCCATATACTAGACTTGGCATAAGGGGGGATGTGGTCACCATGTATAAATACATAAGGGGGGATGTGATCACCATGTATAAATACATAAGGGGGGATATGATCACCATGTATAAATACATAAGGGGGGATATGATCACCATGTATAAATACATAAGGGGAGATATGATCACCATGTATAAATACATAAGGGGGGGATATGATCTCCATGTATAAATACATAAGGGGGGGATATGATCACCATGTATAAATACATAAGGGGGGATATGATCTCCATGTATAAATACATAAGGGGGGATATGCTTACCATGTATAAATACATAAGGGGGGATATGATCTCCATGTATAAATACATAAGGGGGGATATGATCACCATGTATAAATACATAAGGGGGGATATGATCTCCATGTATAAATACATAAGGGGGGATATGCTTACCATGTATAAATACATAAGGGGGATATGATCACCATGTATAAATACATAAGGGGGATATGATCTCTATGTATAAATACATAAGGGGGATATGATCTGCATGTATAAATATATAAGGGGGGATATGGTCACCATGTATAAATACATTAGGGGGGATATGATCACCATGTATACATACATAAGGGGGGATATGATCTCCATGTATAAATACATAAGGGGTGGATATGATCACTATATAAAATTACTTAAAGCGGATCTCCACCCTAAAGTGAAGATCCGCTGATCGGAACCCTCCCCCCCTCTGGCGTCACATTTGACACCTTTCAGGGGGGAGGGGGGTGCAGATACCTGTCTAAAGACAGGTATCCGCACCCACTTCCGGCCCGCAGTCTCGGGCAAAAGACAGGCTTTTCCCGTTGTGTGCTGGGAACTCTCAGCTCCCAGCACACAGCGGGAGCCAATCGCAGGCGCAGCGCGACTCGCGCATGCGCCGTAGGGAACCGGGCAGTGAAGCCGGAGCGCTTCACTTCCTGGTTCCCTCGCCGTGGATGGAGGGGGGAGCAGCAGGGTGACGAGCGATCGCTCATCCTCTGCTGCGGACGGCGCTGGACTCCAGGACAGGTAAGTGTCCTAATATTAAAAGTCAGCAGCTGCAGTATTTGTTGCTGCTGGCTTTTAATATTTATTTATGGTGAACCATCCGCTTTAAGGGGGGATATGATCTCCATGTATAAATACATAAGGGGGGATATGATCACCATGTATAAATACATAAGGGGGGATATGATCACCATGTATAAATACATAAGGGGGTATATGATCTCCATGTATAAATGCATAAGGGGTGGATATGATCACTATATACAATTACATAAGGGGGATATGATCTCCATGTATAAATACATAAGGGGGATATGATCTCCATGTATATATACATAAGGGGGGATATGATCTCCATGTATAAATACATAAGGGGGGATATGATCACCATGTATAAATACATAAGGGGGATATGATCTCCATGTATAAATACATAAGGGGGGATATGATCACCATGTATATATACATAAGGGGGGATATGATCTCCATGTATAAATACATAAGGGGGGATATGATCTCCATGTATACATACATAAGGGGGGATATGATCTCCATGTATAAATACATAAGGGGGGATATGATCACCATGTATAGGGAGTGAGTGAGAAATTTATATATAGATAGGTTTTGATTCTTCTTCTGAATGCTAGGTGGTTCATCTCCAACCGAATGCTGGTTGGTAGAGCGTTCCATAGTCTAGGTCCTTGGACTGCAAATCTACGTTCTCCTTTGGACTTGTATCTGGCTTTGGGTAATTAGAGTAGATTTTGGTTGGTGGATCGCAGAACGCGATTGGGGTTGTGGGCTTTTAGTTTTTTGCATAGATATTGGGGGGCAACTCCTTAAACACACTTATGTGTTAGACAGAGGGCCCTGAAAGTGATTCTGGGCTAGATTCACAAAGACTTACGACGGGTGTATCAGTAGATACACCGTCGTAAGTCCTAATCTCAGCCCGCGCAAATTTAAGTGTATGCTCATAATGAGATACGCTTAAATGTTGCTAAGATACGAGTGGCGTAAGGCACTTACACCGTCGTATCTTAGATGCATATTTACGCTGGCCGTTAGGTGGCGTTCCCGTTGTAAAATATGCAAATGAGCAAATACGCCAATTCCCGAACATACGCCAGGCCAGCGTATTACGTCGTTTACGTAAGACTTACGCCCGGCGTAACGTTACCCCTGCTATAGTGAGGCGCAGCCAATGTTAGGTATGGACCTCGGGACAAATGTAATTTACGCCGTTTGCGTAAGTCGATTCACAATGGAGCTGTGCGTTAGTTACGCTCACGTCGCTTTCATTGACAATTAGCGGCGTGATTTGGAGCATGCGCACTGGGATTCAGTCACGGCCGGCGCATGCGCAGTTCGTTCAGCGCGGGGACACGCTTGATTTAAATACTACACGCCCCCTACCCGCCGAATTTGAATTCTGCCGGGTCATCTACGCTACGCCGCCTCAACTTTACAGGCAAGTGCTTAGGAAAATAAAGCACTTGCCTGAAAAAGTTGCGGCGGTGTAACGTAAATGACATACGTTACGCCCGCACAAGGATAAGACGGGCTATGTGAATCTAGCCCTCTGTCTTTTACTGGCAACCAACGAAGAGATCTCGGTG
Organism: Rana kukunoris; assembly: GCA_029574335.1. Taxonomy (NCBI): domain Eukaryota; kingdom Metazoa; phylum Chordata; class Amphibia; order Anura; family Ranidae; genus Rana; species Rana kukunoris. Next base: position 9,507,571 of record CM056051.1, on the reverse strand, counting down.
AAGGTGAGATTGATTCCCATGGTTTTTTCCCAGTCACAAGTCTGGCGGCCGTATTTTGAACGACTTGCAGACAAGTGATTTGGTATTTGGGGAGTCCGAGATAAAGGGCATTTGCATAGTCAAGTCTGGAGTTGATAATTGCTCCCACCACGACTGCTACGTCTTCTTTTGTGATAAAGGGGTAAGTCTGCGTAGTAGGCGCAGCAGATGGTGAGATCCGCTGACTACTGACCCTATTTGTGCGTCCATTGTCATGTAGGAGTCGAAGATGACTCTGAGACTCTTGACTTTGGTGCTAGGGGTGATGATTTTATCCAGAATGGGCGGGGGGGTCCATGTTGCTGCAGATTGATTCTTTCGCTTGGCGTAAAACAGGAGAAGTTCTGTTTTCGATTCGTTGAGTTTAAGGTAACTCTTGGTCATCCAATTTTCTATCAAAGTGAGGCATTTCTCTAGTCCGAGATAATGATCCTTTTTATTACAGATGTATAAATACATAAGGGGGGGATATGATCACCATGTATAAATACATAAGGGGGGGGATATGATCACCATGTATAAATACATAAGGGGGGATATATTCTCCATGTATAAATACATAAGGGGGGATATGATCTCCATGTATAAATACATAAGGGGGGGGATATGATCACCATGTATAAATACATAAGGGGGGATATATTCTCCATGTATAAATACATTAGGGGGGATATGATCACCATATATAAATACATAAGGGGGGATATGATCACCATATATAAATACATAAGGGGGGGGATATGATCTCCATGTATAAATACATAAGGGGGGATATGATCACCATGTATAAATACATAAGGGGGGGATATGATCACCATGTATAAATACATAAGGGGGGATATATTCTCCATGTATAAATACATAAGGGGGGATATGGGGCCAGATTCAGATACAAAAATGTATCTTTCCGGCGGCGTAGCGTTTCCTCTTTACACTACGCCGCCGCAAATATTATGGGAAAGTGCCTTATTCAGAAAGCACTTGCTACATAATATGCGGCGGCGTAGCGTAAAGTGCCCGGCGTAAGGCCGCGCAATTAAAATTTCTGGAGTGGGGGCGTGATTCATGTAAATGAATCATGACCCCACGTTATTTACGTTTATTTTGGACGGCACATGCGCCGTCCGTGGACGTTCCCAGTGCGCATGCGCGAAATCACGTCGCTATTTCTCAATGTAAACGACATGAACGTAACTTACCCAGAGCCCCTTTCTGAATCGACTTACGCAAACGACGTAAACGACGTACAATACGACGCTGTCCCGACGTCCATACTTAACATTGGCTGCGCCTTATATAGCAGGGGTAACTTTACGCCGGTCCGACGCCTTACGTAAACGACGCAAATAGATACACCGGGCGCATTTACGCTTGTGAATCGCCGTATCTAGCTCATTTGCATATTCAACGCGTAAATCAACGGAAGCGCCACCTAGCGGCCAGCGTAAATATGCAACTAATATATGACGGTGTAAGCGAATTACGCCGCTCGTATCTTAGAAGAAAGCCGGCGTATCTTCTTTTCTTAATAGCAAAAAAAGATACGCCGGCTATTCTTAGTATTTACGCAGTGTGGGGTAGATTCACATAGAGATACGACGGTGTATCTACTGATACACCGTCGTATCTGTGAGATCCGACGCTCGGATCTATGCGGCTGATTCCTCGAATCAGGTACCGCAAAGATCTCCCTTAGAGCCGACTGGTGTAAGTGAGTTACACTGTCGGATCTTAGGCCGCAATCTCCCGCCGTCCGCTAGGTGGTGCTTCTGTTATTATACGCGACGAATATGCAAATGAGGAGAACCGCCGATTCAGAACCGAATCGTTTTTTTTTAACGTCGTTTGCGTTCGGCTTTTTCCGGCGGATAGTTACCCCTGCTATATGAGGGGTAATTGCAGTGTATCCTATGTTAAGTATGGCCGTCGTTCCCGCGTCGAGTTTTGAATTTTTTACGTCGTTTACGTAAGTCGTTCGGGAATACGGCCATACGTTAATTGCGTTAACGTCGAAAACAATGACGTCCTTGCGACGTCATTTGAAGCAATGCACGCTGGGAAATTTAGCCGGCGGCGCATGCGCAGTACAATCGGCGCGGGGACGCGCGTGATTTAAATAGTAAACTCCCCCTAGCCACGGAATTTGCATTCCGCCGGGGGATTTACGATCCGCCAGGGCAACTTACGAGGCAAGTGCTTTCTGAATACAGCACTTGCCTCAAAAACTGGCGCAGGCGGATCGTAAAAAAAGATAGATCACGCGGATCAAAAGATCCGCTGATCTATGTGAATCTACCCCCGTATCTATAGATACGCTGACGTAAATGCTTTCTGAATCCGGCCCATGATCTCCATGTATAAATACATAAGGAGGGATATGATCACATGTATAAATAAATGGGTGATCCATATAGTAAAATTGGTGTAGAGTTATTCATTTTCAAGTCATTACAGAGTACAAGGGGGACTCTTCACGTCTAGTGGAAAAGAGATTTAACCACTTAAGACCCGGACCAAAATGCAGATAAAGGACCTTGCCCCTTTTTGCGATTCGGCACTGCGTCGCTTTAACTGACAATTGCGCGGTCGTGCGACGTGGCTCCAAAACAAAATTGGTGTCCTTTTTTTTACCCACAAATAGAGCTTTCTTTTGGTGGTATTTGATCACCTCTGCGGTTTTTATTTTTTGTGCTATAAACAAAAATAGAGCGACAATTTTGAAAAAAAATCAATATTTTTTACATTTTGCTATAATAAATATCCCCCAAAATATATATATATATATATAAAAAAGAATTTCCTCAGTTTAGGCCGATACGTATTCTTTTACCTATTTTTGGTAAAAAAAATCGCAATAAGCGTTTATCGGTTGGTTTTCGCAAAATTTATAGCATTTACAAAATAGGGGATAGTTTTATTGCATTTTTATTCTTTTTTTTTTTTACTACTAATGACGGCGATCAGCAATTTTTTTCGTGACTGCGACATTATGGCGGACACTTCGGACAATTTTGACACATTTTTGGGACAATTGCCATTTTCACAGCAAAAAATGCATTTAAATTGCATTGTTTACTGTGAAAATGACAGTTGCAGTTTGGGAGTTAACCACAAGGGGGCGCTGTAGGATTTGTGTGTTGACTGTGTGTGTTTACAACTGTAGGGGGGTGTGGCTGTAGGTGTGACTTCATCGATCGCGTCCCCGTATAACAGGCATGACGCGATCGATGCTGCGGCCACAGTGAAGCACGGGGAAGCCGTGTTTACACACGGCTCTCCCCGTTCTTCAGCTCCGGGGACCGATCGCCGCACTCCAGCGGCGATCGGGTCCGCGAGTCCCCGGGCTTCGGTCCGGGTCACAGGAGCGCGCCGCAGGTGCGCGCCCGTGACCCACGGCTGGGTACTAGAATCAACGTATATATACGTTGATGTGCCCAGCCGTGCCATTCTGCCGACGTAAATGTGCAGGAGGCGGTCCATAAGCAGTTAACCTTCACATATGGAAGGTCTTCTTCACAGTTAGAGCTGTGAAAATGTGAAATAGACTCCTATTAGGAACTAGTTCTGGCCAATTCAAAAAAGAGCTGAATGCACTGCTAAAATGCACAAAATGTCATTTATAGGTAAGAACACCAGGGATTGTTGATCCATGGAATATCTAGGGAACCAGGAAGGATTTTTTTTCCCTGTGGAACAAATTGCATTTTCATTTATTGGAGGAGCTTTTTGCCTTTCTCTGAATCAAAAGAGGGCATAAGGTTCTGCTAATGGAGGTTTTCTATTTATTCTGCTTATTTATTTTGAATTAGATGGACTCGTGTCTTTTTTCAACCCGACTATGTACTAACCATTAAGAGATCCATTGTCAGTGCAGCTATTTGTGTCTGAGAATATGAACCTGAAAAAAATGATGTTGAGTGTTATCCATGAAGGAATAAGTAGACAAGGACACTGTTTGCCTTCTTCTCGAAAATGGCAGCTCTGAAAAGTCTTCTTGAAAATACTTTTCGCAAAAAAAAAAACGAGGTAATGGAAAGCTTTTAATAATCATGAACAATGGAGAGAGATACAGCCATTAGCTTTTAATACTATAATAATATAATAAAGACCAAAAAAAAAAATATAGGGCCAGATTCAGGTAGATGGGAGCATCTTTGCTCTGGAGTAACGCTTCTCATTTACGTTACTCTGCCGAAATTTTAGGAGCAAGTGCTGTTATTCATGAAGCACTTGCTCCTAAAGTTGCGCAGCGCATCGCAAATGAGCCGGCGGAATTCAAATTGGGCGGGTACGGGGCGTGTAGTATTCAAACTAAGCGCGATCCCGCGGCGAACGTACTGCGCATGCGTCGAGTGTCAATGCATCCCAGTGCGCATGCTCCAAGTTCTGTCAGTGAACGTCAATGATGTCACGTCCCCATTCATGAATGTTTTACGCAAACGACGCGATTTTTTTTTTCCGACGCGATGACGACGGCTATACTTAACATAGGATACTCCACTAGGGGGCTGCTTTATCTTTACGTCGCGTATCGCTTCCGGAAACGTCGTAAAGTCACTGCGTCGCGCCCGAAAACGATCGTGAATTTCCGACTCCCGCTGATTAACATATTTTTTCAGCGTTAATCAGCGGGAACGCCCCCGGCGCCATTTTTAAGTTGAAGTAACGATGCGATGGCGAAATTCAATTGCGCCGATCGCATCGGAACTCCAACCCGGCGTTTCTTGTTTTCTGGTTATAGAAAACAAAAACGCCGGCTTAAAGTGACAGTTAGGCTGGCGGATCACTGGATACGCCAGCCTAACTCTTCATGAATCTGGCCCATAGAAGAAAGAAGCATCAATTAGGACACAGTATGACAGCTGCAAAAATGATTTTAAAGGGGAGGTTCCCCTAAAAATAAACTTTTAACATTGCCTGTGTCTTCTTAATAATAATTAGAATCGGCTGGTACTTTTTTTTTTAAACCCCCGTACATACCATTTTCGGCATGTACTCTCACCGCCGCTTCCGGGTCTGGCGGCCGGGGATGGGAGGGCCTGCTTCATTGACAGGCATCTGGCAGCCGGGGACAGGCATCCGATCGACGCATACAGCGCGTCACGGGATGCCGAAAGAAGCCGAACGTTGGTGCGCATGCGCCGTATAGAGCCGCACCAACGTTCGGCTTCTTTCGGCATCTCGTGACGCGCTGTATGCGTCGATCGGATGCCTGTCCCCGGCTGCCAGACCCGGAAGCGGCGGTGAGAGTACATGCCGAAAATGGTATGTACGGGGGTTTAAAAAAAAAAGTACCAGCCGATTCTAATTATTATTAGGAAGACACAGGCAATGTTAAAAGTTTATTTTTAGGGGAACCTCCCCTTTAATTCTTGGCAAAAAAAAAAAACAGCCCTAAAAAGATTAAAACCAAGACAAAAAGTAAAAGCAGCGAGGAGGAGGGTGTAAAGATTTAATTGCTATTGTATCAAACGAATTACTGAAATAAATTCTTCGAATAATTTGTTTTCCATGCCAGGAGATCCAGGGATCCTGGTGCCAAGAACAAGTGGAAGAATCTGTAGCTAAATAACAGCAATACAAATATAAAAAGTGTGGAATGAAAAATGAAATGAAGAAAAATATGGATGTTCTATATTACAGCAAACCTATTCTACTTCCTCAATCCCAGCTGATAGACAAAGGGCCAGATTCAGAAAGAAGATACGTCGGCGTATCTCGAGATACGCCGCGTAACTTCTAAGATGCGCCGGCGTATCTCTTTTCTGTATTCGGAATACAAGATACGCCGGAATTTAGCTAAGATACGAGCGGCGTAAGTCTCTTACTCTGTCGTATCTTAGTTGCATATTTACGCTGGCCGCTAGGTGGCGCTTCTGTCGATTTACGCGTCGAATATGCAAATGAGCTAGATACGCCGATTCACGAACGTACTTGCGCCCGGTCTTCGTATTTTACGTCGTTTGCATAAGCGTAAGTCCGGCGTAAAGTTACCCCTGCTATATGAGGCGTACGTAATGTTAAGTATGGATGTCGGGACAGCGTCGAATTTTCCGTTGTTTACGTCGTTTGCGCAAATCGTTCTTTGCGTAAGTTACATTCACATCCAAACCAATGTGTATTTGCGGCGTAATTTGGAGCATGCGCACTGGGATACATCCACGGGCGGCGCATGCGCCGTTCGGAAAATGCTTCAATTACATGAGGTCACGATTCGTTTACATGGATCACGCCCCCTACCTGCCTATTTTGAATTAGGCACGGTTACGCTGGCCCATTTGCGATATGCCGCCTTAACTTTGGGCGCAAATTCTTTGTGAATACGGCACCTGCCTCTCAAAGTTACGCGGCGTAGCGTAAATTAGTTTCTTCTGCCTTGGCTCAAATCCTGGCCAGCCACCTGCCGATCTCCTTGCCTTCCCTGGCGGATTGATCTTCCTCCTATCCAGTAGTAGCCGGGGGGCCGGAGAATGAGACTTGAGAGGCTGTGAGGCGGCGGCGACGGGCAGAGAGTCGCTAATTGCCGCCATTACTAGTAAAGAAAAAATATGTCCCCGGATTTATTTTTAAAAATCTGGTCACCTTATAGTACAGGAGATGGTCAGAGACTGCAGACGTGGTACATGAGATGATCAGAGACTGCAAACATAGTACAGGAGACAGTCAGAGACTGCAGACATGGTACAGAAGATGATCAGAGACTGCAGACATCATATACGAGATGGTCAGAGACTGCAGACATAGTACAGGAGACAGTCAGAGACTGCAGGCATGGTACAGAAGATGATCAGAGACTGCAGACATAGTACAGGAGACAGTCAGAGACTGCAGGCATGGTATAAAAGATGATCAGAGACTGCAGACATCATATAGGAGATGGTCAGAGACTGCAGACATAGTACAGGAGACAGTCAGAGACTGCAGGCATGGTACAGGAGATGGTCAGAGACTGCAGACATGAAACAGGAGATGGTCAGAGACTGCAGACATGAAACAGGAGATGGTCAGAGACTGCAGACATGAAACAGGAGATGGTCAGAGACTGCAGACATGATATAGGAGATGGTCAAAACTACAGACAATAATACAGAAGATGGTCTATTAGACCACTTTCACACTGGAGTTTTTTTTCCAGTCGCTTTAGCGTCAGGGGCGGACTGACAACTCATGGGGCCCCGGGCAATAGAAGATTATGGGGCCCCCAGGCTTACAGATGGCCACCAAGCCAGGTGGCAGTACAGAGGCGGGGCAGCTAAAATCTCAGGATTTTCACATCAAAAGCATGTAGGTTTTGGACATATCAGGGACAGATGGAAAAAAAACACAGATTTTTACATACTTTTCCTGGTTTTAATGAGCCTGGCAACCCTGATGGGGCCCCCTAGTGGCATGGGGCCCTCGAGCAGTGCCCGAGTTCTTCAAAGGTCAGTCCGCCCCTTTTCGCACACTGGAGCGGTGCGCTTGCGGGACGTCCAAAAATGTCCTGCAAGTAGCTTCTTTAAGGGAACTTTTGTGTGTGTGTACACATCAGCACCCCCACCTCTGCAGGCACCTGGGTGCAAAGCACCCTGCGCACCCTGCCTAGGATCGGTCCTGCAGCACAGTGAACAAGCAAAAGAAAAATCTTCATCAAATGATTACAATGACTCTTTAACCCCTTAAGGACCCCTTCGCTCCGCACGCTCGTGACCTGGTCCGAAGCTCCGTGACCGTGCCCACGGGACCCGATTAGGCATGTGCAAAAGTGAAAAATTCGTTTCGTTTCGTTTCGTTTCGTTTCAATTCGTCATTTAATAAATTTCGTTAAGTTAGGTTCGTTACATGTGTTGAATTCGTTTTCGGAATTCGTTCGTTTTCGACCGAATTTCGAAAAATCCGGTCGAAATCGAAAAAATTTAGACCGTTTTTCGAATTCGTTCGTTTTCGACCGAATTTCGAAAAAAATGGTCGAAATCGAAAATATTTCAACCAGATTAGAAAACAAATAGTCTCTTTTCGAATAGAATTTTTTTCGAATTAAATTCGAAAATATTTTTTTATATTTTTTTTCGAATTCCGATCGAATTTAGTCCGCAGGTATTCGATTCGGAATTCGGAAAAAAAAATTTTTTCGATTTCGACCATTTTTTTTCGAAATTCGGTCGAAAATGAACGAATTCCGAAAACGGTCGAAATTTTTCGCTAATATAGCAATTTGGGAATTCGTATGCATCCGAATGTCCGAATAATGGAAAATTCGTCCGAATTTCGATTCGGAACGAAACGAAATGCACATGCCTAGACCCGATTACCGCTGGTGTCTCGCGATCGGTCACAGGAGCTGAAGAGAACAGGGAGAGGTGAGCGTAAACACAACTTCCCTGTTCTTCGTTCTGGCAGTGTCATTGATGGTCTGTATCCTGATATAGGGAACGACGATCAGTGACATCCCACCTACAGCCACGCCCCCCCTACAGTAAGAATCACTCCCTTAGGGCACACTTAACCCCTTAGCGCCCCCAAGTGGTTAACCCCTTCAGTGCCATTGACATTTTCACAGTGATCAGTGCTTTTATATAGCACTTTTCGCTGTGAAAATGACAATGGTCCCAAAAATGTGTCAAAATTGTCCGGAAAAATGGGGGTTAAAATCGCGGCGTTTTGTCGCCCCAAATCGCGGCACAAAACGCCTCAATTTGGCGCCGCAATTCGCGGGACAAGACGCCGCGATTAGGTGTGAATGCAGCCTAAAGCATAAATAGTAGATAGAAATAAACATATATTTATTAGTACTTTAGCATTGATTTTAAACAGTGATAGAACATGCCATGAATCAAAGACTAATTAAATGGTGCAGAAAGGGGGGTGCAGAAGGGCAGAGCACAGGGGGGAAACATGAGGGCACAATACAGGTTCTGGGACGTTGCCCAGGCCATCGCAGGGCAGCTTAGTAAAAAGCGTAACTGTCCCGGCAAATCGGGGACAGTTGGCACGTATGCTATAATTCAAGATTTTTATGGGGCCCCATGCACCTGGGGCCCCTGGGCACTGCCCAGGGGTGCCCATGCACTAACCACTTCCTGGTGGAAGGGTGGCTCTACTTCTCTGGGACGCAGTCTTTTGACGGCCGTCCCCTTTCCACAGCCAATCACAGATCGCGGTAAATAGCCAATCACATCGGCTATTTACAGCGCGATCTGTGTGGCCAATGAGAGATGATCTCAAGTTAGGGTTGCCACCTTTTCTTCAGGCCAAACCGGAACACTTCAGCGTCGCCCAGCAATTTTGTTTTCCTAGTATGCAGAAACTATGCAGAGATGATGCTATTAAATAATATTTCTAATCATATGAAGTTAATCACAGAGTCCCCCTTTACATCAGAGTCCCCAGAGTCGCCCCTTTACATCAGAGTCCCCAGAGTCGCCCCTTTACATCAGAGTCCCCAGAGTTCCCCCTTTACATCAGAGTCCCCAGAGTTCCCCCTTTACATCAGAGTCCCCCCTTTACATCAGAGTCCCCAGAGTTCCCCCTTTACATCAGAGTCCCCAGAGTTCCCCCTTTACATCAGAGTCCCCAGAGTTCCCCCTTTACATCAGAGTCCCCCCTTTACATCAGAGTCCCCAGAGTTCCCCCTTTACATCAGAGTCCCCAGAGTTCCCCCTTTACATCAGAGTCCCCAGAGTTCCCCCTTTACATCAGAGTCCCCCCTTTACATCAGAGTCCCCAGAGTTCCCCCTTTACATCAGAGTCCCCCCTTTACATCAGAGTCCCCAGAGTTCCCCCTTTACATCAGAGTCCCCCCTTTACATCAGAGTCCCCAGAGTTCCCCCTTTACATCAGAGTCCCCAGAGTTCCCCCTTTTACATCAGAGTCCCCAGAGTTCCCCCTTTTACATCAGAGTCCCCAGAGTTCCCCCTTTACATCAGAGTCCCCAGAGTTCCCCCTTTACATCAGAGTCCCCAGAGTTCCCCCTTTACTTCAGAGTCCCCAGAGTTCCCCCTTTACATCAGAGTCCCCCCTTTACATCAGAGTCCCCAGAGTTCCCCCTTTACTTCAGAGTCCCCAGAGTTCCCCCTTTACTTCAGAGTCCCCAGAGTTCCCCCTTTACATCAGAGTCCCCAGAGTTCCCCCTTTACATCAGAGTCCCCAGAGTTCCCCCTTTACATCAGAGTCCCCAGAGTTCCCCCTTTTACATCTGAATCTTCAGTGTTAACCTTTCACTGTAAGGGAGGACTCTGGGGACTCTGATGTAAGGGAGAACTCTGGGGACTCTGATGTAAGGGAGAACTCTGGGGACTCTGATGTAAGGGAGAACTCTGGGGACTCTGACGTAAGGGATGCTCTGGTGTACGGAAAGGACTCTGATGTAAGGGGGAATACTGTGGCCTCTGGTGCAAATGGGGAGCTCTGATGTAATGAGTGCTCTAAGAACCCCGATTTACCTTGGCCTACTTACTTAGAGGCAGAAGAGAGAAGGGGAGGGGAAACTTAGTCCAGTGTGAATAATGTGTCCGGGTCCCAGACAGTGTGAAACCCGGACGCATGATTCCAAACCCGGACTGTCTGGGTGAATCCCGAACAGGTGGCAACCCTAATATGAATGCCGCCGCTATTTACATATGAATGACAGTTATTTACAATTTTTCAATTTTCGACGCGCGGCGGGTAAACACTGTCCCGGCGTATCGCTGGGATGCCGATGCATGTACCCGGAGGCCCGCGATGTCCGTCGGGTACATGCGATCAGCGGTAAAACGAACAGATGACAGCAGAGACGTGGAGCTCTGTGTGTAATGATGGGGTGTAAACACAGAGCTCCACGTGCTGTCAGAGGAGAGGAGACCGATCTGTGTCCCTTGTACATAGTGACACAGCATCGGTCACCTCCCCCAGTCACCCCCCCCTCCCCCCACACAGTTAGAACACACCCAGGATACACACTTAACCCCTTCCTCATCCCCTAGTGTTAACCCCTTCCCTGCCAGTCACATTTATACAGTAATTAGTGCATTTGTATAGCACTGATCGCTGTATAAATGTGAATGGTCCCAAATTTGTGTCAAAACTGTCCGATATGTCCGCCACAATATCGCAGTCCCAATAAAAAAATGGCAGGTCGCCGCCATTACTAGTAAAAAAAACAATAATAAAAAAAATCATAATTCTGTCCCCTATTTTGTAGGCGCTATAACTTTTGCTTATTGCGATATTTATTTTTATTTTTTACAAAAATACGTCGAAAAATACCGTATTTATTGGGGTATAGCGCGCTCCCGCGTATAGCGCGCACCCCTGAAGTGGCCCCCATTCCTGTGGAAAAAAAGTTTTTTGTACTTACAGTTTTTGGTGTCTTGCGCGGCGGTCTCGTCGGGTCCGGCTGCGGCTTCGGGTGTCCTCTTCGTCGGGTCCTGCGTGCGTCTGCGGCTTCAGGTGTCCTCTTCGTCGGGTCCGGCGTGCGTCTGCGGCTTCAGGTGTCCCCTTCGTCGGGTCCGGCGTGGGTCTGCGGCTTCGGGTCTCCTCTTCGATGGGTCCAGCGTGGGTCTGCGGCTTTGGGTCTCCTCTTCGACGGGTCCGGCGTCCTTCTGCAGCGTCCTCCATGCTCGATCCTCGCTTTCCCGCGCCGAGTTTGAATACTGCGTCGACATATACCGAGCGCAGTACACTCGTGTATAGTCGGGCAGGCTCGGCTCCTCTCGCGCTCACGTCTTGTACGTCCAGGACGTGAGCGCGAGAGGAGCCGAGCCTGCCCGACTATACACGAGTGTACTGCGCTCGGTATATGTCGGCGCAGTATTCAAAACTCTGCGCGGTAAAGCGGGTATCGGCGTATATCGCGCACCCACGATTTTGCCCTGATTTTCAGGGAAAAAAAGTGCGCGGTATATGCCGATAAATACGGTACGTATCGGCCTTAACTGAGAAAAAAAATATTGACGGACCCAACCCTGATCCCCCGGGGCGTTAGGCTCCTGACAGGGACTGGGGTACTCACATGGTCTGTGCAACCCAAGCCGACACAGACCCCATTCCTTAGAGCGGGGATATGCAATTAGCGGACCTCCAGCTGTTGCAGAACTACAAGTCCCATGCAAGACTGACAGCCACAAGCATGACTCCCACGGGCAGAGGCATGAGGGTACTTGTATATGTAAAAGAAGGGGGTGTTGTCTGCGCTGAAAGTGAACAGGGGGGGAGGAGGGGGGGTGTGGGTGATGGGGGTGAGTGGATGGGACGGGTGGCTGGATGGGTGGATGCAGGTGGGTTTAGGACAACATGATAACCAACATAATCGAAACAATGATGTGAATGAATATACACATAAGGGTGATAACCAATAAATACAAAAATTATTACAATAATTATTACAATAAAGAAAAAACCCAACACACTAACCAGTGTAATGTGAAACCAGTGAAAAACAATCCTAAATCCAAACTATAAGACCAGAGAAAATTCCATGAGGAAATGCCTCTGGATGGAAAAAATGTGAAATAAATAAAGACTCCCTAAGGAAGTCACGAGGTGTGACGAGACGCGTAGGGATCCTAGGAGCCACAGAGTCCATACGCCTGACGCAGTGTGTTCCTGACGTCTGTTTGTTTTGTGCCTTTTGGATCGTTTTAAATGTGAGTTTTATTTTTTTATTAAATGTGTTTTTTACCTTGCGGGATTGCGCTATGGTCTGTTTCTTTTATCATGTATGCCATCTGAGAGATCCCTTGTTGTGAGTGACCATCTGGCCAGCTTAGAAGAGGATATCTGCCATTAGAAGTACGAACTCGCTGTTCGTGGGAGATAGGCCCATCATCCATCACCCCGGGGTGAGTGGATGTACGAGTGACACTAGTTGCCTACCAGACGTCTTTTATTGTCACTCACTTGCTTTCTTCTTTTTTGCTTTACCTTTACCGCTGAGGAGTGCCTCTGCTGCTTGCCCTGCCGAGGGATCACTGTCCTCCACCGGGAGGTGCTGTTGCAGGCTATCCGAGCTATAGCCTTGAGGTGAGGAGCTGGGGACCACCTGAGGTGCTTTCTGCTGTCACCCTTTCCTGGCACCACCATTTCAATTTGGACCTATCTGGACTCTTGGGTTTTTTCACTAGAGACTTTATTTATTTCACATTTTTTCCATCCAGAGGCATTTCCTCATGGAATTTTCTCTGGTCTTATAGTTTGGATTTAGGATTGTTTTTCACTGGTTTCACATTACACTGGTTAGTGTGTTGGGTTTTTTCTTTATTGTAATAATTATTGTAATAATTTTTGTATTTATTGGTTATCACCCTTATGTGTATATTCATTCACATCATTGTTTCGATTATGTTGGTTATCATGTTGTCCTAAACCCACCTGCATCCACCCATCCAGCCACCCGTCCCATCCACTCACCCCCATCACCCACACCCCCCCTCCTCCCCCCCTGTTCACTTTCAGCGCAGACAACACCCCCTTCTTTTACATATACATTTTTCTCTCTGCCCAGGACAGAGTGTCAGGAGTCTGCTGCAGAATCCCCAGTCCACCTTCCAGCCCAATTCCACTCCCACCCATCCCCCTTGGTAGCGCAGGAGTCTTTCCATATATCCATGAGGGTACTTGTAGTCTTGCAACAGCTGGAGGTCCGCTAATTGCATATCTCTGCTTTAGAGGGTCTGCCGAGACAGTACTAGGTGGGGCTCCCCCCCGAAGGGAGACCCCATGAGAGCAGGTGAACTAAGCCAGAAGGCCGTGTCCACCCACTCCCAAGACGTTCAGGGCTGGCCCGAGGACCCGCACCCTACTAATCAAACGTGACAAACGCCCAACAAAAAAAAGACATAAAAGTGACAAACAAAGGAGGAACACAAAGGAAGTGGGGGAGAGTGAAAAAGTGACCATTATGCAGTACCTTTATGTAAAATGCAATGAATGGCCCACCCTTTCCACATGGCTTTCAGACTCGACCATTGGCAGGTCCTCACGGGCGGCTCTGCATGGCCTCTGCTGAAACCCACCCTTCCAAGGGTGTACCTTGCGGGGATAGTGTGGAGGTCAGGAGCTGACCACATCCGGACAATGGCCCACCCTTTCCACATGGGCTCCCCTTATTACCAAGAAACTATAAAAATTCAAGGTATATAAGTGCTATCTAGAAATATGCAAATTTACACAAAACAAGCAACGTGATTGGCTAAGGCAGGCTCCTCCCCCTATACATAGGCAGCTGTGTCTTTTGTGTATTAAAGCTTTTTCCATTTATAAGACATACATTTAAATCATTTGCCAACATATTTTCCACAAGAGAAGTATATCATTTAATGTGTATTTTTTTTATTCAAATTTTCGAATTTTGGAAATTGGAAATTTCGGAAAATCGGATTTTCGGAAATAAACATTTTAGAATAGATAGATTTTTGAATTTTTGAAATTCCGAAATTTCGATTTTTTTTTTGTTTGGTTTTTTTCAATTTTCGAATTTACAAATTTCGAAAATTGAAAAATGAAAAATGCGAAAATTGAAAAATTCGAACATTGAAAAATTCGAAAATTGAAAATTGAAAAAATTGAAAAATTCGAAAATTGAAAAATTCGAAAATTCAAAAATTCGAAAATGGAAAAATGGAAACATTCGAAAATTGAAAAATGCGAAAATTGAAATTTTGAAAAATTCGAAAATTGAAAAATTCGAAAATTGAAAAATTGATGTGTATTTTTTTTATTCAAATTTTCGAATTTTGGAAATTGGAAATTTCGGAAAATCGGATTTTCGGAAATAAACATTTTAGAATAGATACATTTTTGAATTTTTGAAATTCCGAAATTTCGATTTTTTTTTGTTTTGTTTTTTTCAATTTTCGAATTTACAAATTTCGAAAATTGAAAAATGAAAAATGCGAAAATTGAAAAATTCGAAAATTGAAAAATTCGAAAATTGAAAATTGAAAAAATTGAAAAATTCGAAAATTCAAAAATTCGAAAATTCAAAAATTCGAAAATTCAAAAATTCGAAAATTCAAAAATGGAAACATTCGAAAATTGAAAAATGCGAAAATTGAAATTTTGAAAAATTCGAAAATTCAAAAATTCGAAAATTGAAAAATTGATGTGTATTTTTTTTATTCAAATTTTCGAATTTTGGAAATTGGAAATTTCGGAAAATCGGATTTTCGGAAATAAACATTTTAGAATAGATACATTTTTGAATTTTTGAAATTCCGAAATTTCGATTTTTTTTGTTTTGTTTTTTTCAATTTTCGAATTGAAAAATTCGAAAATTGAAAAATGAAAAATGCGAAAATTGAAAAATTCGAAAATTGAAAAATTCGAAAATTGAAAATTGAAAAAATTGAAAAATTCGAAAATTCGAAAATTCAAAAATTCGAAAATTGAAAAATGGAAACATTCGAAAATTGAAAAATGCGAAAATTGACATTTTGAAAAATTCGAAAATTGAAAAATTGACAAAGGAGGAACACAAAGGACGTAGGGGAGAGTGAAAAAGTGACCATTATGCAGTACCTTTATGTAAAGGAGGAACACAAAGGAAGTGGGGGAGAGTGAAAAAGTGACCATTATGCAGGACCTTTATGTAAAACGCAATGAATGGCCCACCCTTTCCACATGGGCTTTCAGACTCGACCATTGGCAGGTCCTCGCAGGCGGCTCTGCATGGCCTCTGCTGAAACCCACAAGGGCTTTCAGACTCGACCAGTGGCAGGTCCTCGGCGGGCGGCTCTGCATAGCCTCTGCTGAAACCCACCCTTCCAAGGGTGTACCTTGCGGGGATAGTGTGGAGGTCAGGAGCTGACCACATCCGGACAATGTCCTACCCTTTCCACATGAACTTTCAGAGTCGACCAGAGGCAGGTCCCACTTTGGGCAGCTCTGCATGGCCTCTGCTGAAACCCACCCTTCCAAGGTGATTTCTTGTGGATGTGAATGAGACACCGAGACACCTGAGACCCGATATCAGCCAGAGACCGACACAGGCACAGATGTGACAATGCTCACCGCTCGCACCCCATCCCAATATACTGTGATGCTCTAAGTTGTATATATAGGGTGAGAAAATGTCTTCCTCTCAACTCATGGAGAGAAAAAAAATATGTTTTTTTTTCCGCTGTCGTTGCAGGCGATATCTACTAAACTAACACTAGTTTTACTCTCCCCTCCCATCATCATCTTTTTTTTTATTATTTATTACCAAGAAACTATAAAAATTAAAGGTATATAAGTGCTATCTAGAAATATGCAAATTTACACAAAACAAGCAACGTGATTGGCTAAGGCAGGCTCCTCCCCCTATACATAGGCAGCTGTGTCTTTTGTGTATTAAAGCTTTTTCCATTTATAAGACATACATTTAAATCATTTGCCAACATATTTTCCACAAGAGAAGTATATCATTTAATGTGTATTTTTTTTATTCAAATTTTCGAATTTTGGAAATTGGAAATTTCGGAAAATCGGATTTTCGGAAATAAACATTTTAGAATAGATAGATTTTTGAATTTTTGAAATTCCGAAATTTCGATTTTTTTTTGTTTGGTTTTTTTCAATTTTCGAATTTACAAATTTCGAAAATTGAAAAATGAAAAATGCGAAAATTGAAAAATTCGAAAATTGAAAAATTCGAAAATTGAAAAAATTGAAAAATTCGAAAATTCAAAAATTCGAAAATTCAAAAATTCGAAAATGGAAAAATGGAAACATTCGAAAATTGAAAAATGCGAAAATTGACATTTTGAAAAATTCGAAAATTGAAAAATTGACAAAGGAGGAACACAAAGGACGTAGGGGAGAGTGAAAAAGTGACCATTATGCAGTACCTTTATGTAAAGGAGGAACACAAAGGAAGTGGGGGAGAGTGAAAAAGTGACCATTATGCAGGACCTTTATGTAAAACGCAATGAATGGCCCACCCTTTCCACATGGGCTTTCAGACTCGACCATTGGCAGGTCCTCGCAGGCGGCTCTGCATGGCCTCTGCTGAAACCCACAAGGGCTTTCAGACTCGACCAGTGGCAGGTCCTCGGCGGGCGGCTCTGCATAGCCTCTGCTGAAACCCACCCTTCCAAGGGTGTACCTTGCGGGGATAGTGTGGAGGTCAGGAGCTGACCACATCCGGACAATGTCCCACCCTTTCCACATGAACTTTCAGAGTCGACCAGAGGCAGGTCCCACTTTGGGCAGCTCTGCATGGCCTCTGCTGAAACCCACCCTTCCAAGGTGATTTCTTGTGGATGTGAATGAGACACCGAGACACCTGAGACCTTATATCAGCCAGAGACCGACACAGGCACAGATGTGACAATGCTCACCGCTCGCACCCCATCCCAATATACTGTGATGCTCTACGTTGTATATATAGGGTGAGAAAATCTCTTCCTCTCAACTCATGGAGAGAAAAAAAATATGTTTTTTTTTTTCGCTGTCGTTGCAGGCGATATCTACTAAACTAACACTAGTTTTACTCTCCCCTCCCATCATCATCTTTTTTTTTTATTATTTATTACCAAGAAACTATAAAAATTCAAGGTATATAAGTGCTATCTAGAAATATGCAAATTTACACAAAACAAGCAACGTGATTGGCTAAGGCAGGCTCCTCCCCCTATACATAGGCAGCTGTGTCTTTTGTGTATTAAAGCTTTTTCCATTTATAAGACATACATTTAAATCATTTGCCAACATATTTTCCACAAAAGAAGTATATCATTTAATGTGTATTTTTTTATTCAAATTTTCGTATTTCCGAATTTCGGAAAATCGGATTTTCGGAAATACGAACATTTTAGAATAGATAGATTTTAGAATTTTTGAAATTCCAATATTTCGATTTTGAAAAATTCTAAAATTGAAAAATTTGAAATTTGAACTATTCTAAAATTTGAAAATTTCGAAAATTAAAAAATTAAAAAATTAAAAAATTTGAAAATTTCGAAAATTAAAAAATTCGAAAATTGAAAAATTCGAAAATTGAAAAATGCGAAAATTGAAAAATTCGAAAAATTCGAAAATTAAAAAATTAAAAAAAATCGAAAATTTAAAAATTTAAAAAATCGAAAATTTAAAAATTTAAAAAAATCGAAAATTTCGAAATTTGAAAAATTCGAAATTTGAAAATGTCGAAAATTTAAAAATTTTAAAATTCGAAAATGGAAAAATTCGAACATTTAAAAATTCGAAATTTGAAAATTTCGAACATTGAAAAATTACAAAATTCGAAAATTTAAAAATTAAATAATTCGAAAATTAAAAAATTCGAAAATTAAAAAATTCGAAAATTGAAAAAAATCGAAAATTGAAAAATTAGAAAATCTCGAAAATTGAAAAATGCGAAAAATGACAAAAATCGAAAATTGAAAAATTCAAAAATTAAACAATTACAAACTTAACAAATTGAAAAATTCGAAAATTAAAAAATTCGAAAATCGAAAAATGACAAAAATCGAAAATTGAAAAATTCGAAAATTGAAAAAATCGAAAATCTCGAAAATTGAAAAATGCGAAAATTGAAAAATGCGAAAATTGAATGACAAATGACAAAAATCGAAAATTGAAAAATTGAAAAATTCTAAAATTAAAAAAATCGAAAATTCAAAAATTCGAAAATTCAAAAATTAAATAAAAAATTCGAAAATTGAAAAATGACAAAAATCGAAAAATTGAAATATTCGAAAATCTCGAAAATTGAAAAATGACAAAAAACGAAAATTGAAAAATTGAAAAATTCGAAAATGGAAAAATGGAAACATTCGAAAATTGAAAAATTGGAAAATTGAAAAATTCGAAAATTGAAAAATTCGAAAATTCGAAGATTCAAAAATGGAAACATTCGAAAATTCAAAAATGCGAAAATTGAAATTTTGAAAAATTGAAAAATTCGAAAATTGACAAACAAAGGAGGAACACAATGGAAGTGGGGGAGAGTGAAAAAGTGACCATTATGCAGTACCTTTATGTAAAACGCAATTAATGTCCCACCCTTTCCACATGGGCTTTCAGAGTCGACCAGTGGCAGGTCCCTCATTGGGCAGCTCTGCATGGCCTCTGCTGAAACCCACCCTTCCAAGGGTGTACCTTGCGGGGATAGTGTGGAGGTCAGGAGCTGACCACATCCGGACAATGTCCCACCCTTTCCACATGAACTTTCAGAGTCGACCAGCGGCAGGTCCCACTTTGGGCAGCTCTGCATGGCCTCTGCTGAAACCCACCCTTCCAAGGTGATTTCTT
Organism: Rana kukunoris; assembly: GCA_029574335.1. NCBI lineage: Eukaryota > Metazoa > Chordata > Amphibia > Anura > Ranidae > Rana > Rana kukunoris. The sequence goes on along the minus strand of CM056051.1, from coordinate 9,488,338 downwards.
GTGGATGTGAATGAGACACCGAGACACCTGAGACCCGATATCAGCCAGAGACCGACACAGGCACAGATGTGACAATGCTCACCGCTCGCACCCCATCCCAATATACTGTGATGCTCTACGTTGTATATATAGGGTGAGAAAATCTCTTCCTCTCAACTCATGGAGAGAAAAAAAATATGTTTTTTTTTTCGCTGTCGTTGCAGGCGATATCTACTAAACTAACACTAGTTTTACTCTCCCCTCCCATCATCTTCTTTTTTTTTATTATTTATTACCAAGAAACTATAAAAATTCAAGGTATATAAGTGCTATCTAGAAATATGCAAATTTACCCAAAACAAGCAACGTGATTGGCTAAGGCAAGCTCCTCCCCCTATACATAGGCAGCTGTGTCTTTTGTGTATTAAAGCTTTTTCCATTTATAAGACATACATTTAAATCATTTGCCAACATATTTTCCACAAAAGAAGTATATCATTTAATGTGTATTTTTTTATTCAAATTTTCGTATTTCCGAATTTCGGAAAATCGGATTTTCGGAAATACGAACATTTTAGAATAGATAGATTTTAGAATTTTTGAAATTCCAATATTTCGATTTTGAAAAATTCTAAAATTGAAAAATTTGAAATTTGAACTATTCTAAAATTTGAAAATTTCGAAAATTAAAAAATTAAAAAATTAAAAAATTTGAAAATTTCGAAAATTAAAAAATTCGAAAATTGAAAAATTCGAAAATTAAAAAATGCGAAAATTGAAAAATTCGAAAAATTCGAAAATTAAAAAAAATCGAAAATTTAAAAATTTAAAAAATCGAAAATTTAAAAATTTAAAAAAATCGAAAATTTCGAAATTTGAAAAATTCGAAATTTGAAAATGTCGAAAATTTAAAAATTTTAAAATTCGAAAATGGAAAAATTCGAACATTTAAAAATTCGAAATTTGAAAATTTCGAACATTGAAAAATTACAAAATTCGAAAATTTAAAAATTAAATAATTCGAAAATTAAAAAATTCGAAAATTAAAAAATTCGAAAATTGAAAAAAATCGAAAATTGAAAAATTAGAAAATCTCGAAAATTGAAAAATGCGAAAAATGACAAAAATCGAAAATTGAAAAATTCAAAAATTAAACAATTACAAACTTAACAAATTGAAAAATTCGAAAATTAAAAAATTCGAAAATCGAAAAATGACAAAAATCGAAAATTGAAAAATTCGAAAATTGAAAAAATCGAAAATCTCGAAAATTGAAAAATGCGAAAATTGAAAAATGCGAAAATTGAATGACAAATGACAAAAATCGAAAATTGAAAAATTGAAAAATTCTAAAATTAAAAAAATCGAAAATTCAAAAATTCGAAAATTCAAAAATTAAATAAAAAATTCGAAAATTGAAAAATGACAAAAATCGAAAAATTGAAATATTCGAAAATCTCGAAAATTGAAAAATGACAAAAAACGAAAATTGAAAAATTGAAAAATTCGAAAATGGAAAAATGGAAACATTCGAAAATTGAAAAATTGGAAAATTGAAAAATTCGAAAATTGAAAAATTCGAAAATTCGAAGATTCAAAAATGGAAACATTCGAAAATTCAAAAATGCGAAAATTGAAATTTTGAAAAATTGAAAAATTCGAAAATTGACAAACAAAGGAGGAACACAATGGAAGTGGGGGAGAGTGAAAAAGTGACCATTATGCAGTACCTTTATGTAAAACGCAATTAATGTCCCACCCTTTCCACATGGGCTTTCAGAGTCGACCAGTGGCAGGTCCCTCATTGGGCAGCTCTGCATGGCCTCTGCTGAAACCCACCCTTCCAAGGGTGTACCTTGCGGGGATAGTGTGGAGGTCAGGAGCTGACCACATCCGGACAATGTCCCACCCTTTCCACATGAACTTTCAGAGTCGACCAGCGGCAGGTCCCACTTTGGGCAGCTCTGCATGGCCTCTGCTGAAACCCACCCTTCCAAGGTGATTTCTTGTGGATGTGAATGAGACACCGAGACACCTGAGACCCGATATCAGCCAGAGACCGACACAGGCACAGATGTGACAATGCTCACCGCTCGCACCCCATCCCAATATACTGTGATGCTCTACGTTGTATATATAGGGTGAGAAAATCTCTTCCTCTCAACTCATGGAGAGAAAAAAAATATGTTTTTTTTTTCGCTGTCGTTGCAGGCGATATCTACTAAACTAACACTAGTTTTACTCTCCCCTCCCATCATCTTCTTTTTTTTTATTATTTATTACCAAGAAACTATAAAAATTCAAGGTATATAAGTGCTATCTAGAAATATGCAAATTTACCCAAAACAAGCAACGTGATTGGCTAAGGCAAGCTCCTCCCCCTATACATAGGCAGCTGTGTCTTTTGTGTATTAAAGCTTTTTCCATTTATAAGACATACATTTAAATCATTTGCCAACATATTTTCCACAAGAGAAGTATATCATTTAATGTGTATTTTTTTATTCGAATTTTCGTATTTCCGAATTTTGGAAAATCGGATTTTCGGAAATACGAACATTTTAGAATAGATAGATTTTAGAATTTTTGAAATTCCAATATTTCGATTTTGAAAAATTCTAAAATTCTAAAATTGAAAAATTTGAAATTTGAACAATTCTAAAATTTGAAAATTTCGAAAATTAAAACATTTAACAATTTAAAAATTTGAAAATTTCGAAAATTAAAAAATTCGAAAATTGAAAAATTCGAAAATTGAAAAATAAAAAAAATCGAAAATTTAAAAATTTAAAAAAATCGAACATTTACAATTTCGAAATTTCAAAAACTTGAAATTTGAAAATGTCGAAAATTGAAAAATTCGAAAATTAAAAAATTCGAAAATTGAAAAATTCGAATATTTAAAAATTCGAAATGTGAAAAATTCGAAATTTAAAAATTCGAAATTTGAAAATTTCGAACATTGAAAAATTAAAAATTCGAAAATTGAAAAAATTAAAAAATTGAAAAATTAAAAAAACGACAATTAAAAAATTAAAAAAATTCGAAAATTTTAAATTTCGAAATTTCAAAAACTTGAAATTTGAAAGTCTCGAAAATTGAAAAATTGAAAAATTCGAACATTTAAAAATTCGAAATTTGAAAAATTCGAAATTTGACAATTTCGACTATTGAACAATTTTAAAATTCGAAAATTTTAAAATTCGAAAATTAAAAAATTGAAAAATTCGAAAATTAAAAAATTCGAAAATTTTAAAATTTAACAATTCGAATATTTAAAAATTGAAAAATTCGAAAATTAAAACATTAAAAAAATCGAAAATTAAAAAATTACAAAAAATCGAAAATTTAAAATTTCGAAATTTCAAAAACTTGAAATTTGAAAATGTCGAAAACTGAAAAATTGAAGAATTCGAAAATTAAAAAATTCGAAAATTGAAAAATTCGAACATTTGAAAATTTCGAACATTTAAAAATTCGAAATTTGAAAATTTCGAATATTGAAAAATTTTAAAATTCGAAAATTTTTAAATTCGAAAATTTTTAAATTAAAAAATAGAAAGATTCGAAAATTAAAAAATTCGAAAATTAAAAAATTCGAAAATTAAAAAAATCGAATATTTAAAAAATAAAAAATTCGAAAATTAAAAAATTAAAACATTCTAAAATTTAAAAAATCGAAAATTACAAAAATTCGAAATTTTAATTTTCGAATTTTTCAATTTTCGAATTTTCAGCACCAGTCGCCAGTGGTCCCCAGTGTGCCTCTCAGTCCTCGTCGCACTGTGTCCCTCTCTGTCCCTGGTTATCTGAAAGGTTTCAAATGTTTTGACAGGGGCGCAGTTTCAGTACTTGCCATAGGCGCCATTTTCACTAGATACACCTCTGCTTGCACCTCTCCTGCAGCTGTAGGAGAGCTCTCCAGCCCTCCTCTGTGTTGCAGAGTACGATTGATAGATGCAGCGGAGTCAGTTGAGATCAGTCCTACTCTAGACCCCTACTTTCTGCTTTCAAGATTCTTTCCAGCAGCCGCACAAGGAAAGGGGGGGTGCACTGTGATGTAAGGGAGGGTGGGGGACTCAACTTCTGATGGTGGGGGGCTCTTGACATCTAATGTAAGAGGAGGGGATGCGCTGGATATCTAATCTTACAGATACAACCGGCCCCTTTGAGGGCAATTGTAATGTGATGCGGCCCGCGATGAAATGGAGTTTGACACCCCTGATGTAGAGCAAAGGGTGCTGGGCACAGGGGTGTAATCAGCCGGGTTGTATTAGTAAAGATGCAGTTTAATGTTGTACAGTAAATACCCAGGGGAAGCGTGTGTATCACTACCCCTGCAGAGGCTGCTGGTTATTCGGCCTATTTCCATAGCTCCCAACTGTCCCTGATTTCGAGGGACTGTCCCTGATTTGGAGCAATGTCCCTCTGAGGTCCAACCTCTTGCTAGTGGAGTAAAGTTGTACAAATCACCCAAAAGCTTGACTGTTTAGCCATTTTCCAGGCCTAGGTTGGGGTCCAACCAACCTCTAGCTAAGGGAGCAAAGTTACACTAATCACTAGTGTTGAGCGGTAGACATGTGCAATTTTTTTCGTTACGAATATGTTTTCCGTCATTATTCGTTATTTTCGTTGATTCGTTAACCTACGAATAAACGAATGGTTTAGCGCAAATAATAACGAATAACGATATTTCCAAAAATAACGAATATGGAAAACTACGAAGATACAAAACTACTAAATGTAAAAGAACAACACAACGAAAGAAAAAAGAAACGAAAACATAGAAATAACGAAAACACCGAACACAAAAAAGAAATCATAATTACGAAAAATAAACGAAAATGCAAACTTACTAATATTTGAAGAACGAAAAGAAAACAACCGAAATGACGAACAAAGAATAAAAAACGAAAAGCAAAACTAATGAAAAATAAATTATGAATCTTCGGAAAACGGAAATGAAATAATGTAAATTCACTTTCATTAGTACTGTGACCAATAGCCACTCAGCGCTGTCCCTTCCCCTGAAGAGCTTCTTTCTTATGTGGCTCCTTGACCTTGTGTCTTTATCTGTGTTAGTCAATCGCAGTAAATTACGATGTTTTACAAAATTACGACGAGTAGTGTGTCGAATAAACGTAAAATGTATTTTAACAGAATTACGAATGCAATAAAATCTACAAAAGAACGTTGTTATAATCAATTGAAATTAGACACAAAAATGCAAATGATCATAAAGCAACGAAGATTTATTTCTTACGAAAATACAAACGCGGCATGATGGAAAATATAATGTATATACGAATATCAAAACAACGAAAAATAAACCAACGTAAAAACGAATAAACGAATAAATTCATTGTAAAAATACGAACGAGGCAGAATACAACATTTAACGAAAATACTAATCTCGAATCAACGAAAAATAAACTAACATAAAAAAACGGAAACGGAAAAAAAAGTGTTACGAAAATACTAAAGAGTACGAATACGATAACTAACGTCTTACGAAATTACGACTCATTACGAATCATGATAAACGAACAGAAACGAAACAGAAATAAACGAAAATTTTTGTTGTGCACATGTCTATTGAGCGGAATACGCCATATTCGATTTCGCGATATTTCACGAATATATAGAAGAATTAATATCGAATATTCGTGATATCAAAAAAAAAAATGTTGCGAAATTTCGCTAATGCGAAATTGATTGCGAAATTCTCGTCCGCGCATGCGCATGCGCGCGAACAACACGCGAAAACGGAGATCATTTCCTGGATTACTAAACTAATATGCACTAAACACTAACTCTACTTACACAAACATATGTGACTAAACTAAAGCTATTTTTTTTTTTTTTTTTTATACACAAAACACAGAGACTAAACACACACTAAACTAAGCTACCTTAAAGAAATGTACACTTACACTAACTACACAGAAATCTATCTAACACTAAGCTACACTAACCTGGACAAAACAACACAAATCTGAGCTTTTAGAAAAGCTGTTGCATCTTTTGCTTTGAAAAAAGCATTTAGTTATGATCCTTCAAAGAGCAAAACAGTGCTTCTAAAAACGATTTGCCTCCCTATCATATTGACTCACAATTGTTTCTTTTTTTTTTTTACACTGATCAACAGAAATAAACTGCTATATATCAATGTGAACACAAATCTATAAAAAGTGAATGAAATTAATTACAGTAAAAATAAATAAAAATAAAATAAAAACAATGAAATATGGGACTGCACTCTCTCTAGCCACCTTGTGAATCTGCACTGAAATACTGCTGGGAGTGATCTTATATAATGGTCGTGTAGGCAGGTTCCTATTGGTTGCTAACCTCTGACAACTGTGGTAGGAGAACTCTGATTGGCTCTGATGCAAAAGAAGGGCAGAGAAAGTAATACGAATATTCGCATTGCGAATATTCGGCAACATAAAAGGATCGCCTCAGCTACTCGGCCCAGGGTCTCTAATCATACCAGCAATGCTTTTAGACGTCGATGGAGGTCACTAGGATGTGATCTGTTTTAAAAATAAATTTGAAAAAATACGAATATTCGCCATAGCGAATATTCACCGCGATATTCGAGTTATTCGCGAATACTCGAATATGCAATATTCGTAACGAATATTCGCAATGTGAATATTCGTGAGCAACACTACTAATCACTAAATGGCTGGATTGTTTAGCGCCAGTTTCCAGCCCAAGTTGGGGTCCAACCTCTAGCTAGTGGAGTACAGTTACACAAATCACCCAAGGGCCAGGTAGTTTAGTCCATTTCTGGCCCAAGTGCTCCCCACGCAGGTCTTCATGTCTGATGGTGGGTCCAAGACCCCACGCCTTCCATTCCCCTGATCCCTATTCTTCTCATCCCTCCTTCTACCTACAGCACACTATCTTCCATGGCCCTGTATACTTTTGTGGTTTCAGGCTTTGACTCAGAGGGTCTGTCAGGGCCGGGCTCAGCCCCTCCTTCTCTGAGCTGGCCACTCAGCTGTCGGCTTATTGCCGGCTCCTATCTCTCCACAGTGACTCACCTGCTGATGATATCCTGCTCGTCAGTCCTGCCTACTTAAGCCGCCCGGTAGTGCCTACTTAAGCCGGCCTCAGCTATTTGCATATGAATGCCGCCGCTATTTGCATATGAATTAGGGTTGCCACCTTTTCTTTAGGCCAAACCCGAACACTTCAGCGTCGCACAGCAATTTTGTTTTCCTAGTATGCAGAAACTATGCATAGATGATGCTATTAAATAATATTTCTAATCATATGAAGTTAATCACAGAGTCCCCCTTTACATCAGAGTCCACAGAGTCCCCCTTTACATCAGAGTCCACAGAGTTCCCCCTTTTACATCAGAGTTCCCCCTTTTACATCAGAGTCCCCAGAGTTCCCCCTTTTACATCAGAGTCCCCAGAGTTCCCCCTTTTACATCAGAGTCCCCAGAGTTCCCCCCTTTACATCAGAGTCCCCAGAGTTCCCCCTTTACATCAGAGTCCCCAGAGTTCCCCACTTTACATCAGAGTCCCCAGAGTTCCCCCTTTTACATCAGAGTCCCCAGAGTTCCCCCTTTTACATCAGAGTCCCCAGAGATCCCCCTTTTACATCAGAGTCCCCAGAGTTCCCCCTTTTACATCAGAGTCCCCAGAGTTCCCCCTTTTACATCTGAATCCCCAGTGTTAACATTTCACTGTAAGGGAGGACTCTGGGGACTCTGATGTAAGGGAGGACTCTGGGGACTCTGATGTAAGGGAGGACTCTGGGGACTCTGATGTAAGGGAGAACTCTGGGGACTCTGATGTAAGGGAGAACTCTGGGGACTCTGACGTAAGGGATGCTCTGGTGTACGGCAAGGACTCTGATGTAAGGGGGAATACTGTGGCCTCTGGTGCAAATGGGGAGCTCTGATGTAATGAGTGCTCTAAGAACCCTGATTTACCTTGGCCTACTTACTTAGAGGCAGAAGAGAAAAGTGGGAAGGGAAACTTAGCCCAGTGTGAATAATGTGTCCGGGTCCCAGACAGTGTGAAACCTGGATGCATGATTCCAAACCCGGACTGTCCGGGTGAATCCCGAACAGGTGGCAACCCTATCTCAAGTGTAAACATATGAGATCATCTCTCATTGCCAGCTCACACAGAGACAGCGTCCTGTCAGGGAGGGAGGAGACCGATCTGTGTCCCTTGTACATAGGGACACAGATCGATCACCTCCATAGTCAGTCCCCCTCTCCCACAGCAGGGTACACATTTAACCCCTTCCTCGCCCCCCAGTGTTAATGCCAGTCACATTTATACAGTAATTAGTGCATATTTATAGCATTGATCGCTGTATAAATGTGAATGGTCCCAAAAATGTGTCAAAAGTGTCCGATGTGTCCGCCACAATGTCGCAGTCCCAATAAAAATCGCGGATCGCCGCCATTACTAGTAAAAAATAATAATAAAAAATAATAATTCTGTCCCCTATTTTTTTTTTTTTTTCACCAAAAATATGTAGAAGAATACGTATCGGCCTAGACTGAGAAAAAATGCTGTTTTTGTTAAGCCAAAGGGGATTTAAAGTGGTTGTACACCCAGGGCTGTCTTAACCACTTGCTTACTGGGCACATATACCCCCCTTCCTGACCAGGTGAAATTTCAGCTTCCGGCAATGCGTCGCTTTAACTGACAATTGCGCGGTCGTGCAACGTGGCTCCCAAACAAAATTGGCGTCCTTTTTTCCCCACAAATAGAGCTTTCTTTTGGTGGTATTTGATCACCCCTGCGGTTTTTATTTTGTGCGCTATAAACAAAAAAGAACGACAATTTTGGAAAAAAATACAATATTTTTGACTTGTTGCTAAAATAAATAGCCCAATTAAAAAAAAAAAAACATTTTATTTTGAATGGTACTCTAATGACACACACGTCTTTGATTTCAGCAATATGTGTAGTGATAATTCCATTGGAATTCAATGTAAAATTTGATTTGAATCAAGTCCGCATTTCGTTTTTTGGAGCATTCGGTAAAAAAAAAAAAAAAAAGATATTGTAATTATTGATATAGCTTAATCTCCGAGTAATGAAAAATATTTATTCGGAATAAAACAAACCGCGCATGTCTACATCTAACCCAGGGGTTGGCAAGCTTTGAGAGGTGGAGATCTATTTGAAAGACATGAAAGAGATCAAAGATCACTGAGGTTTAACACCCGTTTTTTTCTAAAGAAATTAACTAGCAAGGCCTAACTAAATAATAAGAAAAACGTAGAAAAATATATTAAAACAAATGTCACTGTAAAAATATAATTTTAGCCTACCTTAAAAGTTGACAGTGTCAGTCAGTAGAGCAGTGGATGGTGTCAGTAGAGCAGAGGACGGTGTCAGTAGGACAGAGGATGGTGTCAGTAGAGCAGTGGATGGTGTCAGTAGAGCAGTGGACGGTGTCAGTAGAGCAGTGGATGGTGTCAGTAGAGCAGTGGACGGTGTCAGTAGAGTAGTGGACGGTGTCAGTTTACCAAAAATATGTAGAAGAATACGTATCGGCCTAGACTGAGAAAAAAAATGTTTAAAAAAAAATGGGCTATTTATTTTAGCAACAAGTAAAAAAGAGCAGTGGACGGTGTCAGTAGAGTAGTGGACGGTGTCAGTAGGGCAGTGAACGGTGTCAGTAGAGCAGTGGACGATATCAGTAGAGCAGTGGATGGTGTCAGTAGAGCAGTGGACGGTGTCAGTAGAGCAGTGGACAGTGTCAGTAGAGCAGTGGATAGTGTCAGTAGAGCAGTGGATGGTGTCAGTAGAGCAGTGGATGGTGTCAGAAGAGCAGTGGACGGTGTCAGTAGTGCAGTGGACGGTTTTAGTAGGACAGAGGATGGTGTCAGTAGGACAGAGGATGGTGTCAGTAGAGCAGTGGATGGTGTCAATAGAGCAATGGACGGTGTCAGTAGGACAGAGGACGGTGTCAGTAGAGTAGTAGACGGTGTCAATAGAGCAGTGGACGGTGTCAATAGAGCAGTGGACGGTGTCAGTAGAGCAGTGGATGGTGTCAGTAGAGCAGTGGATGGTGTCAGTAGAGCAGAGGATGGTCTCAGTAGAGTAGTGGATGGTGTCAGTAGGGCAGAGGACGGTGTCAGAAGGCCAGTGGACGGTGTCAGTAGAGCAGTGGATGGTGTCAGTAGAGCAGTGGATGGTGTCAGTAGAGCAGTGGACAGTGTCAGTAGGACAGAGGATGGTGTCAGTAGAGCAGTGGATGGTGTCAGTAGAGCAGTGGACAGTGTCAGTAGGAAAGAGGATGGTGTCAGTAGAGCAGTGGAGGGTGTCAATAGAGCAATGGACAGTGTCAATAGAGCAATGGACAGTGTCAGTAGAGCAGTGGATGGTGTCAGTAGAGCAGTGGATGGTGTCAGTAGAGTTGTAGACGGTGTCAATAGAGCAGTGGACGGTGTCAGTAGAGCAGTGGATGGTGTCACTAGAGTAGAGAACGGTGTCAGTAGGGCAGTGGACGGTGTCAGTAGGTCAGTGGATGGTGTCAGTAGAGCAGTGGATGGTGTCAGTAGAGTAACGGACGGTGTCAGTAGAGTAGCAGACGGTGTCAGTAGGGCAGAGGACGATGTCAGTAGGGCAGTTGACGGTGTCAGTAGAGCAGTGGATGGTGTCAGTAGAGCAGTGGATGGTGTCAGTAGAGCAGTGGATGGTGTCAGTAGAGCAGTGGATGGTGTCAGTAGAGTAGTGGACAGTGTCAGTAGGACAGAGGACGGTGTCAGTAGGGCAGTGGACGGTGTCAGTAGAGCAGTGGATGGTGTCAGTAGAGCAGTGGATGGTGTCAGTAGAGTAGTGGACAGTGTCAGTAGGACAGAGGACGGTGTCAGTAGGGCAGTGGACGGTGTCAGTAGAGCAGTGGACGGTGTCAGTAGAGCAGTGGATGGTGGCAGTACTTTTTTATTATTTTATTATTTTTGTTATTTTTCTGCAATTTTTTTAATTATTTTTTACAATAATTATTTTTACAGTTTTTAGGAGCCCTGTTGGGGGCTTGGTGAAATATCAATGGTCTAATTAGCCTCCGATGTCTTCTTTTTTTTAAGCACGTGATTAAAACCTGAAACTCTAATAGGCTTCAAAAAAGGGCAGGCTTGGGGCACAGAGCACTGCGCCCCGGGGGCCCACCAGTTGTGTGACAATAGCACAGAGCTCAACATTTCAAGTCTGCAGATACGCTGCCATAATTTCAAATCTGCGCCGGCGTATCTTTGTTTTGTATCCACAAAACAATATACGCCGGAATTATGCTAAGATACGACTGGCGTAAGTTTTTTACGCCTTCTTTACTAAGTTGCATATTTACGCTGGCCGCTAGGGGCGCTTCTGTTGAATTTCCGCGTAAAATATACAAATGAGATACGCCGATTCACGAACGTACTTGCGGCCGGCACATTCTTTTTACGTCATTTGCGTAAGTGTATGTCCAGTGAAAAGTTACCCCTGCTCTATAGAGGTGTACACAATGTTAAGTATGGACGTCGGGACAGCGTCGAATTTGGCTTCATTCGCGTAAATCGTTCGGGAATGGAGCTGGTTGTAAGTTACCTTCACGTCGAAAGCATTGACGTTTTGCGACGTGTAATTGGAGCATGCACACTGGGATACGTCCACGGTCGGCGCATGCGCAGTTCATTAAAAACGTAATTTACGTTGGGTCACGATTTATTTAAATAAAACACGCCCACCTCTTCCCCATTTGAATTAGACGCGCATACGCTGGCCCATTTACGCAACGCCGCCATAACTTAGGACCCAAGTGCTTTGTGGATACAGCACTTGCCATTCTAACTGACGGCGGCGTAGCGTAAAGAATATACACTACGCCGCCAGAAAGTAATGGCCGGGCTTTGTGGATCTGGCCTTATAACTTTTGCGCAAACCAATCAATGAACGCTTATTGCAATTTTTTTAACCAAAAATAAGTAGAAGAATACGTATCGGCCTAAACTGAGGAAAAAACATTTTTTTATATATATTTTTTTGGGGATATTATAGCAAAAAGTTAAAAATATTGAATTTTTTTCAAAATTGTCGCTATATTTTGGTTTATAGCACAAAAAATATAAACCGTAGAGGTGATCAAATACCACCAAAAGAAAGCTCTATTTGTGGGGAAAAAAGGACGCCAATTTTGTTTGGGAGCCACGTCGCAAGACCGCGCAATTGTCAGTTAAAGCGACACAGCGCCGAATCGCAAAAAGTGCTCAGGTCTTTGGCCAGAGAAATGGTCCGGGGCTGAAGTGGTTAAACTGTACTTGTAAGGACCTTCCGCCGCATTCATTAAAGTAATTGGCAGGAGCTACTTTTTGATATTGCTTGAAATTTTCGCAAAGTGGAGACCTGAGAGGTTCCCATATGTTCATTCATCTTCAACAAGCTGCTTTTGACTTCCAGGGCAGCGATATTCATAAAAATGTTAATGGCTGATAATGCTCTATTAAACATTTTCCATTAAGCGCTTGCTTTCTGCTGACAGACGGAGTTAAACTAAATAAAATTCTGTCGGAAACCAAATCAGGCTTCTGTACACCAAAACCCAGACTGATCTTGCAAAGAGAACTAGACATGTGCATTCGTTTTCATCCGAATGCATTTTTGTCCGAATTTCAGTTATTTTCGTTATCGTTTTAACAAACGATAACGAAAGCACAGAAAAAGAAAATCGAAAGATCCGACATAAACAAATGCTTTATTTTCATTTTCGTTGTGGTCAAATGTGCCTAACCTTAACTCTATGGGCCAGATTTAGGTAGAGTTGCGCTGGAGTATTTCGATATGCGCCGCGTAACTGAGAATATGCGCCGTTGTTTCTATGTGGCCTTACCCACCAAACTAGATGCGACAGAAAACGGGCCATTTCCGATCGGCTTAACTTTCCGACGCCAGAGTCTCGTCAGCGCATAGTTTCGCTTGGCGCATCAGTCGCGCCTATTGATTTCCCCTGCAAATATGCAAATGAGGGAGATTTCCCGATTCGCGAATGGATTAGCACCATACGCTGGCTACATGCGCCGCGCGTATCTCGTCCGTCCGGCGCAAAGTTATTTCTACAAATAGCTGCTTTATCTTTACTCCTGACGGCCACAGGTCAGCAGGAGAGCAGCTACAGCAGCAGCGTTACCGACGAAACTAGCAAGCTGAACAACCACACTTGCAAGGACAACACCTCTGTGTGCCAACATGCCAGGGGCAGTCCTAGCACTAGTACTGGGTCCCCCGGTACGGAGGAGGCGGGCACGTGAGAGGATATACCGCACGCGCTTGAGCCTCTTTGGCATGGGGGATGAGGAGGTGTATCGCCTCTTCAGATTCAGCCCAGATGCAATACTTGAACTAACCACAACCCTGCAGGATGACATCACCAGCAAGACACACCACTCACAAGCAGTGCAGCCACTGGTGAAGGTCCTGGCAACACTTAATTTCCTTGCAAGTGGATCATTCCAGCGTACAAGTGGAGTGGTGGCTGGGATGTCACAATCCTCCATGAGCAGATGTGTGCACCAGGTTGTCCCTGCAATCCTCAGACGCATGTCCAACCAGTTCATCAGACCAACCACTGAGGAGCTGCGGCCGAAGGCAATGACAGATTTCTACAGCTCTGCCAGTTTCCCACGCACTGTGGGGGCCATTGATTGCACACATGTGGCACTCCAGCCCCCCAGTGCCACAGAGCACATGTACCGCAATCGGAAGCTTTGGCATTCCATCAACGTACAGGTGATAGCCGATGCCCAATGCCTCATATGGCACGTCCGTGCCAAACACCCCGGATCCAGCCATGACAGCTTCATATACCGTCAGAGTCCCATCCCAGCAGAATTCGAGCAGAACATGTATGGGCACAGCTGGCTGGTTGGTGAGTGACATGGGTGGCAGGCATGACTGTCCCCCCCATGATGCACACATCACAAGGGGCACATGCATGACTAACATCCTCCTGTCTTTTCCCTTACAGGTGACTCTGCATATGCACTGGGACCCCATCTCATGACTCCTTTCCGGAACCCCCAAACCAGAGGAGAGAGAAAATACAATGAAGCACACATCAAAACCCGTGCAGTGGTGGAGCAAACATCTGGGCTCCTGAAGTCCCGTTTCCGCTGCCTGGATAAGTCCGGGGGAACCCTATTGTATTCCCCTACCTTTGTGTGTCAGATCATCGGTGCATGTTGCATTCTGCACAACTTTGCCATGAGAAAAGACCTGCAGATTGACATACGTGATGACCTGACCCCCCAACCAGACAGCCCCCCCCTGCCAGAGGAGACCCATTCAGCTGATGGAAGAGCAGTCAGGAGGGTCCTCGCCGTAGGCATCTTTGGACAATAAACCAAAACATTAATCACACAGACAGTGCATGCATGCACACCACTGATGTCCCTAGATCACACACACCACATGCACATCGCATTGGATTAGCCCAAGTCCAGCATGTAGGACTTGGGAGCAGCAACGCCAGCGTCAAGGCCCCAATGATGTCGCTGTCCATTCATACACCTTTCACACGTCATTCATACAGCCGTGGGGTTAACTTCACCACCACGGCCGAGGGTGACACCCCTTACTGGCAGGAGTGCCACCCCCTCACATTCACACACCATTCACACTGCAACGTGTGCAGTATCAAAAAAAAAATCTCATATCCAGAGCATAATCACAAATAAAATAACTCATAACCTGAGCATTAAGAATAAAATAAAAATCTCATAACCTGAGCATTCAGAAAAAATAAATAAAAAAACTCATGTCCTGAGCATCAATCAAAAAAACAATAAATAAATCATCTGGGATGCCGGGGGCTTCTTCTGGCGGCCCCTCTCTGGCTCCTCAGCTGCCTGGATGGAGTGATGGGGGTGGGGGGGCATCTGGAGGTGGCTGATCCCCGGGTGGGCCACTCCTGGCAGGTGTGGCCTGCATGCCCTCCAAGGCCACGGCAATCCGGCCGAGGTACGAACTGGTCTGGGCCTGCACCCTGAGCTGCTGGGCCTGCATCCTGAGCTGCCGGGTGACCTGATAATGCTGGGCCCGCCGACTCTGCCTCCCCTGGTCCCGGATGGCAGCGCTGTTTGCCTGGATGGCAGCAGTGTTTGCCTGGACGGCTGCAGTGAGGTCCCTTATGTCACCCTGCACCTCCCCCAGACTGGTCACCACTGCAGCGCAGTTGCAGCTCACATCCTGCACTGCCGAAGAAATCTGGGCCACAGAGCACAGGCTGTCAGCCACTCTGTCCAGGTGCCCAACTATGTCCCCCATTTGTTGGGTCTGCCTGGCGTGATCCCTCGCCACCTGGTCTGGACCAGATCAGAGCCCCCCTGGTCTTACGGGTGGCCTTCCTGGGGCCAGTAGATGATTGTCCCCGGGGGGATGGAGTCGCCCTTGAGGGGCTTCCTATGATGGTGGAGGGGATCTGAGAGGGCCCTGCAGAAGAGGAGGACTCCTCCAACAATAAAATAAAGTCCTGCTCTGCCACAACAGGCTCCTCCTCAACGACCTCTGCAGGTGTGGTGTGGGCACTCTCCTCCTCCACCTCGGTGTCTTCACCACCCAGGGGCACGGGCACTGGGTGCCGTTGGGGGGATGGGGTGGACTGGCCGCCGACAGATGATGGCCAAGCTCCGTCATCTGTGGATGACACAAAGCAGACACATGTTGGTGGTCCCACACACTTGGCACATGTACCCTCCCCCCCCCACATGCAACACACCAAATAGGGGTTAAAAAACACTTACCTGTCCTGGAGCCTTCCTCCACAGAATCATAGCCTGGTACCCCCTCTAATTGCTCCCTCTCCAGGCAGCGGGCGACCACCTCCTCCTCTGTGGTCAGGCTGACCGGACATTGGGGTCCACCACCTGTGCCCCGCTCATGGCTCCGAATGGTGGCCACCTTGCCACGGACCTTGCGCCGCAGGTCATTTATCTTTTTCTGGATATCACCAGCAGTCCGGGTGGAGTACCCCAAAACATTCACCCTGCCAGCAATGGTGTCCAGGATGGCCTGCTTCCTCTCCCAGGTGGTCTTCCTACTTTTCTTCCCATGCAAGAAATCATTGTAAGTCTCCATAGCAGAGATGACCACAGAGACCTCCTGGGCATTAATATTTAGGTTCCTCCTCTCTTTGGGGGTAGCGGGAGCAGCCATAACAGAGCAAAAGTAAATTCCCTGGGGTGGGGGGAAACGGAAATACTTTTGCGCCGGAATGGCGCTTCCGCCAGCGCTTTTATACGTGCAACGGAACACATTGCGCTGGCGTTTCCCGTGAAGTGGTGCCGACGGAAGTTGTAAGCATGCGCACAGGGGGCCGAGTGAAGCCTCACTTACTGCGCATGCTCCGTGGATGATGCGCTGAACGTAAGCCTCTGCGCTGGCCTCCGCCCATCATTTACATATGATCACACCCACTTCCACTTGCGTCGGGTTACGCCAGCGCATTTTTGTTACTCCGGCGCAAGTTTAGGAGCAAGTGCTTTGTGAATAACAGAATTTGCGCCGAAAGTGTCGGCGGAGTAACGTAAATGAGAAACGTTACTCCAAAGTAAAAAAAGTGCCCATCTACCTGAATCTGGCCCTATTAGTCCAATATTATTCTACATAAGGAGAAAAGATTCGACATTATAGAGACATGAAGATTCGACATAGAGAGAAAAGATTCAACATTATAGAGACATGAAGAAGAGTCGACATAGAGAGAAAAGATTCGACATAGAGAGACATGAAGATTCAACAAAGTAGCTGCTTGCTTTTTGCATGGGCGCTGCGTTTAAAACTAGTTGGACTGGGAGAGCTAAGTTGCTCCCAGGTTATTGACCTATGTCATTCCGGAAAGGTCCACTGGCTCGGACTGCATTCTGGGGATGTTGTTTCATCCTTGGCCGGCAGTGGGAGCCAGCAGGATTTCTGGCGCATGGAGTCTTCCTCAGCAGCCAATTGGAGAGTTTGCTCCTCGCTGGGCATGCTGGGGAGGGGTGTATCTGGGACCTAGGTCAGTGCGCGAGGGTTCTTCTTCACGTGTGCGGGGTCCCGGACTCGGGGTGCGGCATCCACCTTCAGGGTGTGCGCGCCCATGGACCCCGCCGGCGTGGCCCGGATGCCTAGGTTCCTGGGCCTTCCTGAGTCCCAGTCGGAGACAAGAATCAAGGGGCCCCAGTGATCTACTGAGTCCCCGAAGCTTAAGAGAATTCCAGACGGGGATTCGGTGACCGGGATGCTGGCAGGTACGCTCTACTGCCGCCCGGTGACCTATGCAGAGAAACTACTGGGAGGATTCGTTCTGTTTGCACATTAGTCTATTCAAATTAACTGGCCTGTGGCAGAGGCCTAGAGCCGGGCCTGTGAGAGAGACCCATTCCTCCCAGCCAAGATTCGAGGTGGCGCCTCGGCTGCCAGGTCTGTGTGAGAGACACCTGTCCGGAGACACCTTACCCACTCAATCTTATAGGAGTGGCAACGTGTGAAAGTTTGTGCAGCTCTAGTCTGACATAGAGAGGGATTCCAGTAGCTTTCTGAAAGGATCTCATGCTGGGAGCTGTACGGTGGGGGATCAGCTTGAGGAGAACCCGGAGGCAGGTGATCCAATAGGGCTTGAACGAACCATCGTGGATCCAGTGACTCTAACCAAATCTATTGGGAGGACTCGCTCATTTCAATTTCACGCTCATTCAAGTACTAGGCCTGTGGCAGAGGTCTGGTCCTGCCAACATTTGCAAGAGACGTTCCGGCTGCCAGGCCTGTGGCGGGGGTCTGTCCGGGGGCACGAACTGAGTTCATCATTGCTGAGAGCAAGACTGCTCCCTTCTTCTTCATATCCAAGGCCTGATACTCAAGCTCTCTCTCTCTCTCTCTCTCTCTCTGCTCATCAACCTTTCCTGTCCTGTACCATGGTGATGAAGGCCATGTTGGGCGTTCGGAATAAAGCACTGAAGAAAACCCAACTAAAGACCGGACATTCGCTCTCTTCCTCAACTCACAAGTATCACCCCATGACACCTGCCAGGTAACACAACACGCCGATCCCACTTATACTCAGAGGCTCCTGAATGGGGTAGCGCTACATAGATAAAAACTAATTTCGGGAGTAACTAAATAAATGTTTTTTTCGGACAAAAACGAAATTCCGAAGCGAAATATTTCAGTGTGCACATGTCTAAAGAGACTAGGCTATTTAAATCAACCCCTATGGGCCAGATTCTCAGAGGCGATACGACGGTGTATGTCAGATACAGCGTTGTATCTATGCGTGTGATTCTTAGAATCACTTACGCATAGATACACTAAAAATCCGACAGGTGTAAAAGAATTACACCGTCGGATCGTAGATGTAATGACAACGCCAGCCGCTAGGTGGCCATAACGTTGTTTTCTCATTTGCCTATGCAAATGAGCCTAATACGCCGATTCCCGAACGTTTTTACGCCGCCCCGTCGTAGTTTACGTCGTTTCCATAAGGTTTGCGCGGCGTAAAGATAAACCAGCCCGAAGGTGGCGCATCCTATGTTAAGTATGGACGCCGTGACCGAGGGAAATTTGAATTTTTTACGTCGTTTGCGTAACTCGTCCATGAATGGGGATTTACGTTGATTACGTTCACTTCGAAAACAGCGTCATAACTCGGAGCATGCGCACCGGGATTTTTCTAAGGCCGGCGCATGCGCAGTACGTTCGGCACGGGGGCGCGCTTAATTTAAATACAAGCCGCCCCCTTCGATTTACGCGGGGATACGCCGGGCCATTTACACTACGCCGCCACAAGTTACGGAGCAAGTGCTTTGAGAATAAAGCACTTGCTCTAGTACGTTGCGGCGGCGTAGTGTAAATGGCTAACACTACGCCGCCGGGGATTCTTTGAGAATCTGGCCCAAAATTTCTAAAGCTGATCTGAAAGGCTCGGAAATAAAATAAGGTGAAGACTGGAAACTTGAGAAGCAGGCTGTACAAGTTATTTACAATAGACAATACCACCTGCCTCCTTTTTGTTGGAAACATTAATCGCATTATCTTGAAGTTACACATATATCATAAGCCTCTTAAAAAGCTGTCTCCGTCTTTTGCTGCAAGACGTGATGAAGTGACAGGGTCTGGAGGAAATATTAACTTTATGAACAATGAACAACTCTTTTAGGAAGAAGTTCTCTCTACCAAATGCAAACCAATGCCTGGTTTTGGGGTGCATTTTATTTGTCTTCATTATGGTCTTAAAATATTCATTCATGGACTGCGACCTGAATACCTCCATCCAAATTCGGAATCGGCATATTGCGCACTTCCGGAATCACTACTATATGGCTTTGAACTTGTCGGTCAGTGAGGGAAAGAACTGTACTAAAATTATCGAAGGTGACTTGGATGAAGTAAGACAGACATTGCTTGACAATTTGGATATGAAAAAAAGACGCGTTATCAGTAGTGATACAGACTACATAAACCAAACCAAAGACTGCGCAACATTTAAAGAAATGAGGAAGTATGTTCTGTTTAGTCTAAGCAACGAAGAAAGAAATTACCCCATTGCCTACTCTATGGTGATCCATGGGGACATTGAGCTGTTTGAGAGACTATTGAGATCAATTTATACTCCCCAGAATATTTACTGTGTGCATGTAGATCGGAAATCTCCGGACACTTTTCATAGGGCCGTACAAGCCATAGCTTCCTGCTTTGACAACGTGTTTGTTGCCTCTAAGTTGGAAAGGGTAGTATATGCGTCATGGTCACGTGTCCAGGCTGATCTGAACTGCATGGAAGGCTTACTGAATAGTACCGTAGAATGGAAATACTTTATTAATACCTGCGGAGCAGATTTCCCATTGAAGACAAATGCTGAAATAGTCACAGCCTTAAAATTATTGAAGGGGAAAAACAGCATGGAGTCTGAACCACCACCCGGACATAAAAAAGTGAGATGGGAATACCACTACAATGTTACAGATGACATTGTGGAGACTGGTCTTAAGAAAAATCCACCGCCCTTAAATGTGCCTATATTCAGTGGCAATGCCTATATAGTGGTGACCAGAGAATTTGTGAAATCTTTGTTTAAAACGGACTTCACAAGAGAATTTATGGACTGGGCAAAGGACACTTACAGTCCTGATGAGTTCCTCTGGGCTACACTTCACAGGGTTCCATGGATGCCTGGATCTGTCCCCCAGCACAGAAAATACGACACGTCCGACTTGAATGCACTAGCCAGGTTGGTGAAATGGGGAGGCCATGAAGGGGACATTAAGCAAGGAGCCCCTTATTCCGCATGCACTGGGCAACACAGAAGAAGTGTATGTGTGTATGGGACTGGGGATCTGCACTGGATGCTCCAGCAGCATCATTTCTTTGCCAACAAATTTGACCCAAATGTAGATGATCATGTTATTCAGTGTTTGGAGGAGCTTTTAAGATTCAAGTCCTTCTATGGAAAGATCATATAACCAGGGCTTTTTTTCAGGGGGAACTTGGTGGAACTCAGTTCCACCACCTCTGGCTCAGACCCTTCGGAGGTCTGCTCACCACAATCATTTGTAAACACAGAAGTCCTGTTTCTGTGTTCACAAGTGACAGCTCTGCACTCTGGGCCAGATTCTCGTATGCAGGGATGGACTGGCCATTGGGACTACAGGGAGTTTCCCGGTGGGCCGATGGCTCAGTGGGCCGGCTTCAGTGACAGTGGACCACCGCCCCCTCCGCTCCTCTGTCTCTCCCTTACTGCAGCGCTCACCTGGGGGGGGACAAAGAAGTAGGGGGAAGACCAGAGGAGCATGGGGGAGGGGACAGACAGCTGACTCAACAGCTATGGCCTGGGAGTTTCTCCCTTCTGCCTAATCTTGTCCCATAAGGGGGGCACTGAACTGATTCTTTGCCCCGGGTGAAATAATGTCTAGCTTCCCCACTGGTACTGCCTATAAGAGTACCAGTACCAGCCGTTCTACTCTAATAAAGTAGAACAGCTAGTGGCTAGTGAAGGGGGAGAGGGGGCTTGGGTGGCCGGGGTGCGGGAGTTGTCCGGCTGCCATGAGAGAGACCTGTCAAAGTGGGCCAGTCTGCATGAAGTCCAGGGCCAAATTTCTGTCCCAGTCCAGCCCTGCTCGTATGAGATACGACGGCGTATCTCCAAATATCTCTGTTTTTTCAGCTGGGTATCTATGCGACTGATTCTTAGAATCAGTTACGCATAGATTTTGCTTAGATCCGACTTGCGTAAGTCACTTACACCGTTGTATCTAAGTTGCAAGGTTACGCTGGCCGCTAGCTGGCGTTCCCGTCGATTTCTGCGTCCGATATGCAAATGAGCCTGATACGCCGATTCCCGAACTTATTTGCGCCCCGACGTCGTAGTTTACGTCGTTTGCGTAAGCGTAAGGTTACCCCTGCTATATGAGGGGTAACCTTGCGTAGGTCCGGCATACGCCATGTTAAGTATGGACGTCAAGACAGTGTCATGTTTGTCCGTCATTTACGTAACTCGTCACGAATAGGGCTGTGCGTTAATTACGTTCACGTCGAAACCAATGTATTTGCGGCGTACTATGGAGCATCCGCACTGGGCTACGTTTACGGCCGGCGCATGCGCAGTTCGTTCGGCGCCGGGGGCGAGCTTAATTTAAATACAAGCCGCCCCCTTTGAATTACGCAGGGATACGCCGGGCCATTTACACTACGCCGCCGCAAATTACGGAACAAGTGCTTGGAGAATACGCCACTTGCTCCTGTAAATTGCGGCGGCGTAGGAAACGATACCCTGCCGCAAATATACCAGAATCTGGCCCTCTGTGTGTAACCCCCCTGAAACTTTGCACTCTGTATGTAATGCAATACTGGTATTTAATGCCTTGTACTGTTTGTGAAATTTGCCTGACCACACCCACTATTTGATGTGATTTGGGGGGTGCGTGTGGGTGGAGGGGTTTTGGGGGTGGGCCATGGTTGAGTTCCAGCACCTATTGTTTCATATAGTTCCAGATACTGCTCTTTTATAAAAATAATATTTATTGCATGTGGCAACATTGTAGGACCAAATGGTAATGATCACTTGGGCCCAGATTCACGTAGATCAGCGCATCTTTATGCCGGCGTAGCGCATCGTCTTTAGGCTACGCCGGCGCAACGTGAGAGGCAAGCATACTATTCACAAAGAATATGCGCTCAACGTTGCGCCAGCGTAGCGTATAGTTGTCGGCGTGAGCCAACGTAAGTCAAGGTAGGTGGAAGTGGGCGTGCTATAATAAAATGAAGCGTGACCCCATGCAAATGATGGGCTGAGCTTCAAAAAACGAACTGCGCATGCGTCGTCTCTTGGACGCATCCCAGTGCGCATGCTGACAGTCACGTCAAAATAGCTGCCTAAGATATGTCAATACACTGCCTATGACGTGAACGTCACCTACGCACAGCCCTATTCACGTAGTACTACATAAATGACATAACATACGACGGCTGTTCCCTGGTCCATACCTTTGAATGAGTTGCTCCACCTATACGGTGGAATAACTTTACGCCGGACGTAACCCTTACGCAAATCGCTTAAAACATGCGCCGGCCGCAAGTACGTTTGTGAATCGGCGTATCTCCCTCATTTGCATATTTGCAGCGAAAATCAATGGGAGTTCCAAAAGCGCCAAGCGTAACTATGCGCCCGCTATACACCGATGTAGGCAAGTTACGTCGGATGAAGTCAGTTTTTTGGCGTATCTTAGTTGTACGGGTCCGGCGCATAGATACGACATCGCACATTTGTACTGACGCAACGTATATCGAGAAACGTCAGCATAAGTGCTACGTGAATCTGGGCCAAAGGCACCACATGCAATGTAAACAGCGATCGCGCCAAACATCAGAATCAAATTCAACAAGGAGCATTTTATTTTCCAGGGCCTCTACTTTCAGGAAGTAATAAATGTGTCAGAGTTCTAATGCCACGTACACACGATCAGTCCATCCGATGAGAACGGTCTGATGGACCGTTTCCATCGGTTAAGCGATGAAGCTGACTGATGGTCCGTCGTGCCCACACACTATCGGTTAAATAACCGATCGAGTCAGAACGCGGGGACGTAAAATACAACGCCGTGCTGAAGAAAATGAAGTTCAATGCTTCCGAGCATGCGTCGACTTGATTCTGAGCATGCATGGATTTTTAACCGATGGTCGTGCCTACTAGCGATCGGTTTTGACCGGTTAGGTATCCATTGGTTAAATTTAAAACAAGTTGGCTTTTTTTAACAGATGGATAACTAACCAATGGCGCCCACACACGATCGGTTTGGTCCGATGAAAACAGTCCATCAGACCGTTCTCTTCGGTCTAACCGATTGTGTGTACGCGGCCTTAGTTATTTTCTAACACAAAAGACTGCCATATGTAACACAGTACACTTATATATATATGTGTGTTCAGCAAATATTTTGGAACCGCAGTGAGTTAATAGATAAACTGAGAGGGAAGCATCGGGACTGTTCTAATTCACTTATCAGGAATTATAGAAACATTCAGTTTTAATGCTTTTATGTTCAAACCAGGTCATAAATGACTTTTTCATATGATAAATAAATAAATAATAAATGACAAAAACATGTATTATTATTTCCGTGTATAAATAAGTGTATCTCTCCCCTGTAGCTGCTTTTCAAAAAGTGCTCAAATACTCCAAATAAAGCTTTATGTTATGATGATCTTTATCAAGCTACCTCTTGGTGCTCTGAATTTGGTTTATCCCCCTCCCTATACAAACATTAGTTTTAGGTTTTAACTAGGGTTGTCCCGATGCCACTTTTTTAGGACCGAGTACAAGTACTGATACTTTTTTTCATGTACTCGCCGATACCGAATACCGATACTTTTTTTAAATGTCATGTGACAGTTTTCAAACCACAATACAGACTAAGGATATTTTCTTTAGAATTATGAAGAACTCTAACTCAAGACATTATAAAAGAATAAAAATGAGTAAAAATGAATTAAAAAAATGTATTTGCTTGTCACGCAGTAGTAAAAAACGTTGATAAATACAAAAAAAGGGCCAGATTCACGTATTCCAGAGCATCTTTGCTCTGGAGTAACGCTTCTGATTTGCGTTGCGCTGCCAAAATTTTAGGAGCAAGTGCTGTCATTCACGAAGCACTTGCTCCTAAAGTTGCGGCAGCGCATCACAAATGAGCCGGCGGAATTCAAATGTCGCGGGTACGGGGCGTGTAGTATGCTAACTACGCGCGATCCCGCCGCCAACGTACTGCGCATGCGTCGAGTGTCAAAACATCCCCGTGCGCATGCTCCAAAATCTGTGAATGAACGTCAATGACGTCACATTCCCATTCATGACCGTTTTACGCAAGCGACGTTTTTTTTTTTTTTTCCCGACGCGATGACGACGCCTATACCTAACATAGGATACTCCAGCCCCATGTAGGTATATCTATGCGCCGCGTATCCCGTCCGGAAACGTCGTATCGTCATTGCGTCGCGCCGGATTTCGATCGTGAATTGCCGATTTCCGCTCATTAACATATTTTTTGAGCGTAAATCGGCGGGAACGCCCCCGGCGCCATTTTTAAGTTGAAGTAACGATGCGATGGCGAAACTCAGTTACGCTGCTCGCATCGGAACTTCAACCCGGCGTTTCTTGTTTTCTGGTTACAGAAAACAGAAACGCCGGCTCAAAGCCACAGTTAGGCTGGCGGATCACTCGATCCGCCAGCGTAACCTTTGCTGAATCTGGCCCAAAGTATTCTATTTAGGCATCGGGAGCATTTGCGCGAGTACAAGTACTCCCGCTAATACTCGGTATCGGTCCCGATACCCGATACCGATATTAATATCGGTATCTGGACAACCCTAGTTTTAACCACTTGCCTACTGTGCACCTACACCCAGGGCTGCTGTTAGAAATCACGGGGCCTCGTACAGCTTACCTAACAGGGCCCCCCAAAATATATCAAAATAATATTTTCACAAACAAATACACTGAAATCTTTATTAGCAGACACAAATATAAACAGAGAACCTGTGTGAATTAGCCATTTTTAAAAACCGTTAAACTTTTTTTTTATATATAATTTTTTAAAGAATGTTATCCACTTAACGACCGGCCACTGTATATGTACGTCGATTTTTTAAAGATGGATATCTCGGTAACGGCAGCAGCTGCTGCCACAACCGAGATATCGATCTCTTCAGTGAGCGGTCCTGTAAACGATAACGGCCTTCTCCGCGGCAGATTCGCCACGAGATCGCTGGCGGGATCGCTGGCGGGAGAGGGCCCCACTCCAGACGCTCTCCCACGCCCTCCGGCGCTTACCGGAGCCGTCGGTAGTGGCGGAGGCGATCGGCTCCTTCTCCTGGCTGTGTGGGGATGCGAGTGAGGGCAAGATGGCCCCCACCCGTCCCCATAGCATTGATGGGCGGAAGTGACGTCAAAACGTCAGTCCCGCCCATGCGTCTTAGGGCCCTTTCACATGAGCGGACGAACGGTCCGCTCATTACAAGTCCATTTACGGACTTGTAATGGGTCCCTATGGGAGCGGATCCGTTAGCGGATGATGCATCCGCTAACGTCCGCTCGATCCGCATCCGTTTTTGCGGACGGAAGAATGTCCTTTTTTTCTTCCGTCCGGCCAAACGGATCGGATGCAAACGGACAGACTCCCCCGTCCGCCCGACAGCTCAGCGGAGACCCCCCGCTGAGCTGACGGACACACGGAGCGGACCGAAAAACGGTCCGCTCCGGTGAAAGGAGCCTTAAAGAGAAATTTTTTTGTTGTCATTTGAAAAAAAATACATTTCCTTATATTTTTTTTGCATTTAAGGGCCAGATTCAGGTAGATTGGAGCATCTTTGCTCTGGAGTAACGTTTCTCATTTACGTTACTCTGGCGAAATTTTAGGAGCAAGTGCTGTTATTCATGAAGCACTTGCTCCTAAAGTTGCGGCAGCGTATCGAAAATGAGCCGGCGGAATTCAAATTGGGCGGGTACGGGGCGTGTAATATTTAAACTAAGCGCGATCCCGCGGCGAACGTACTGCGCATGCGTCGACTGTCAATGCATCCCAGTGCGCATGCTCCAAATTCTGTCAGTGAACGTCAATGACGTCGAATCCCCATTCATGGACGTTTTACGCAAGCAACGCGATTTTTTTTTTTCGACGCGATGACGACGGCTATACTTAACATAGGATACTCCACTAGGGGGCTGCTTTATCTTTACGCCGCGTATCGCTTACGGAAACGTCGGAAAGTCACTGCGTCGCGCCCGAATACGATCGTGAATTGCCGATTCCCGCTAATTAACATATTTTTTCAGCGTAAATCAGCGGGAACGCCCCCGGCGCCATTTTTAAATTAAAGTTGCGATGCGATGGAGAAATTCAATTGCGCCGATCGCATCGGAACTCCAACCCGGCGTTTCTTGTTTTCTGGTTACAGAAAACAGAAACGCCGACTTAAAGTGACAGTTAGGCTGTAGTATCACAGATACTCCAGCCTAACTCTACCTGAATCTGGCCCTAAGTCTAAATATGAGATCTGAGGTCTTTTTGACCCCATGCTTTTTGACCCCATGCCATGCTTTTTTCTATTACAATTATTTCAATGTAAAAAATTATAAAATAAATAAAAATAAATAAGAAAAAATATATTTTTTTTTTAAAGCGCCCCGTCCCGACGAGCTCGCGCGCAAAAGCGAACGCATACGCGAGTAGCGCCCACATATGAAAACGGTGTTCAAACCACACAAGTGAGGTATCACCATGATCGTTAGAGCGAGAGCAATAATTCTAGCCCTAGACCTCCTCTGTAACTCAAAAAATGCAACCTATAGAATTTTTTAAACGTCGCCTATTGAGATTTTTAAGGGTAAAAGTTTGACGCCATTCCACGAGCGGGCTCATGTTGGGTATCGTTTTACTCGGCGTAACATGATCTTTCACAATATATAAAAAAATTGGGCCAAATTTATTGTCGTCTTATTTTTTAATTATAAAAAAGTGATTTTTCTCCAAAAAAAAGTGTGCTTGTAAGACCGCTGCGCAAATACGGTGTGACAAAAAGTATTGCAATGACTGCCATTTTATTCTCTAGGGTGTTAGAAAAAAATATATATAATGTTTAGGGGTTTTAAGTAATTTTCCAGCAAAAAAAAACTGTTAGTCTTGAAAACACCAAATCTGAAAAACACCTTACGTCCATAAGTGGTTAAAATGTATTAAAATGTATTTTATTTAACAATTTGTTATTTTTTTTTACGAGACAGGTAAGCCAGCAGTGCTGTGGGGGGCACAGAGGGTTGCAGGGAAGCAATTCTGTAATTATTATAATTATTATACAGTATTTATATAGCGCCAACAGTTTGCGCAGCACTTTACATCAGGGAAGACAGTACAGTCACAATACAAATCAATATAGGAGGGATCAGAGGGCCCTGCTCGTAAGAGCTTACAATCTAGAAGGGAGGGTCAAGTGGAACAAAGGGTAGTAGCTGTGGGGGATCAGATTGACTCAAATTAAAAAATAATTGCCCCTCCATCCGACCACAATGATTCCCTCTGCTGTCCGGGCCCCTCTGTTTGCCTGGGCCCCCTACAGGAGGGCTGGTGGTCCCCCCCTATCAGCGGCCCTGCCTACACCCCCTTCCTGACCAGGTGAAATTTCAGCTTCCGGCTTTAACTGACAATTGCGCGGTCGGGGGACGCGGCTCCCAAACAAAATTGACGTCCTTTTTTCCCCACAAATAGAACTTTCTTTGGGTGGTATTCGATCACCTCTGCGGTTTTTATTTTTTTCGCTATAAACAAAAAAAGAGCGACAATATTTTTTAATTGTTGCTATAATAAATAGCCCATTTTTTTTCCCAAAAAACTTTTTTTTTCCTCAGCTTAGGGCGATACGTATTTTTCTACATATTTTTGGTAAAAAAAAAAAAAAAAATCGCAATAAGCGACTGGTTTGCGCAAAAGTTATACCACTTACAAAATAGGGGACAGAATTATTATTAATTTTTATTATTAATTGTTTTTCACTAGTAATGACGGCGATCTGCAATTTTTATTGGGACTGCGACGTTATGGCGGACACATCGGACACTTTTGATACATTTTTGGCACCATTCACATTTATACTGCGATCAGTGCTATAAATATGCACTAATTACTGTGTAAATGTGACTGGCATTGAAGGGGTTAACACTAGGGGGCGAGGAAGGGGTTAAATGTGTACCCTGAATTGTGTTCTAACTTTGGGGGGAGGGGGGGTGACGTGACCGATCTATGTCCCTATGTACAAGGGACACAGATTGGTCTCCTCTCTCCCCTGACAGGACATGGATCTCTGTGTTTACACACAGAGATCCATGTCCTTGTCCCTGTAACCGCCGATCGCGAGTGCCTGGCGGACATCGCAGCCGCCAGGCACGCGCATCGGCATCTCAGGGATGCGGCGGGGCGCGCTCGCGCGCCCTCTAGTGGAATGGAGGAGCGGAGGGCGTCTAAAGACTTCCTACCAGAGAATTAGAGCCACCCTG
Organism: Rana kukunoris; assembly: GCA_029574335.1. Lineage (NCBI taxonomy): Eukaryota > Metazoa > Chordata > Amphibia > Anura > Ranidae > Rana > Rana kukunoris. The sequence continues at coordinate 9,459,823 of CM056051.1, read as the reverse complement.
CGGCCGTACAAATTCGTACGGCCGTCGGGAAGTAGTTAAAGGGGTTTTTCCTTTGTAATAAAAGGTTGTTTAGCTTATGAAAATAAATATCAATTCCTTGCACTAGAGCACAATCTATAACTGGATGAAATGCAAGAAGCTAGCGCAATATGTAGGCAACAAATTCAAGCTGGTATAGAACAATAAACATGCAGCGCTAATTAACCACTTGCTTACTACATATACCCCCTTCTTGCCCAGGCGAAATTTCAGCTTTCAGCACTGTCACGCTTTAAATGATAATTGCGCAGTCGCGCGACGTGCCTCTCAAACAAAATTGACGTCCTTTTTTTCCCACAAATAGAGCTTTCTTTTGGTGGTATTTGATCACCTCTGCGGTTTTTATTTTTTCCGATATAAACAAAAATAGAGCGACAGTTTTGAAAAAAGAAAAAAAAAATACTTTTTGCTATAATAAATATCCAATAAAATATATATATATATATATATATATATATATATATATATATGGGCTTCAATTGAAAATGATAAATGGGCTTTAATTTTTTTTTACAAATAAATATCTGAAAAGTGTGGCGTGCATTTGTATTCAGCCCCCCTGAGTCAATTTCATTGCAATTGAAGCTGCAAGTCTTTTTGGGGGTGTCTCTACCAGCCTTGCACATCTAGAGGGTGACATTTTTGCCCATTCTTCTTTCCAAAATAGTTCAAGCTCTGTCAAATTGGATGGAGAGTCTGTGAACATCAATTTTCAAGTCTTACCACAGATTCTCAATTGGCTTTAAGTCTGGACTTTGATTTGGCCATTCTAACATGAATATGCTTTGATCCAAACCATTCCATTGTAGCTCTGGCTGTATGTTTAGGGTCATGGACCTGCTGGAAGGTGAACCTCTGCTCGCACTCTCAAGTCTTTTGCAGACTCTAAGGCCGCGTACACACGATCGGTTTTGTCCAATGAAACTTGCCTTAAGGCCAGTTTCATCGGTCCAAACCAAGCGTGTGTACGGCCCATCGGACCGTCATCCGTCGGACCAAAGTTTTAAAACTTGCTTTAAAATCGGACCGATGGACGCCTGACCATCGGACCAAACCGATGGTTAGTACGCAAAAGCATTGGACCAAAAACCCGCGCATGCTCAAAATCGGAATTCTTGGAAGCACTGAACTTCGTTTTTTCAGCACGTCATTGTGTTCTACGTCACCGCGTTCTGACCCGATCGGATTTTGGACTGATGGTGTGTACGCACATCAGACCATCAGGCCACTTCAGTGGTGAACCGATAAAAAAGGTCCGTCGGACCATTCTCATCGGGCTGGACCGATCATGTGTGCGCGGCCTAACAGGTTTTCTTCTTAGATTGTCCTGTATTTGGCTCCATCCATCTTCCCGTCAACTCTGACCAGCTTCCCTATCACTGCTGAAGAAAAGCATCCCCACAACATGATGCTGCCACCACCATGTTCCACAGTGGGGATGGTGTGTTCAGGGTGATGTGCAGTGATAGTTTTCCCCCACACATAGCGTTATGCTTTTAGGCCAAAGAGTTCAATTTTGGAAAGGTTCCATCCGCTGGTGCTATTTATGTTCTGTCTTGCAGTGCTGCGTCCCACCAGCAGGGGTCTCCTGGCAGTTCGGAGCTGTCAGGAGAACTTCCCCCTGCTGGTATATCACCTTTGGGACGCAGTACTGGCCTCCACCAGCGGGTGGATCCTGGCAGTGTGGAGCACCTGGCCCTTGCTGCGTTCAGGTGTGACCTGAACGTAATCAACACACCCCTATATATACCCGGCATGCGTAATCATACCTTTCTTAGCTTATGAAAATAAATATCAATTCCTTGCACTAGAGCACAATCTATAACTGGATGAAATGCAAGAAGCTAGCGCAATATGTAGGCAACAAATTCAAGCTGGTATAGAACAATAAACATGCAGCACTAATTAACCACTTGCTTACTACATATACCCCCTTCTTGCCCAGGCGAAATTTCAGCTTTCAGCACTGTCACGCTTTAAATGATAATTGCGCGGAAAGGTATGATTATGCATTCCGGGTATATATAGGGGTGTGTTGATTATGTTCAGGTCACACCTGAACGCAGCAAGGGCCAGGTGCTCCACACTGCCAGGATCCATCCGCTGGTGGAGGCCAGTACTGCGTCCCAAAGGTGATATACCAGCAGGGGGAAGTTCTCAAATCATACCTTTTCCTGGTATCCGTCTACTAACCTGACCCTGATATCTGTCCCTGAGCCTGCTGTCCCCTGTCTGGACTTCTGATCTGATCCAACGTGACCCTGAGCCTGATATCTGATCCTGAGCCTGCTGTCCCCTGTCTGGACTTCTGATATGATCCGACCTGACCTGATCCCTCTCCTGGAAATTCCCTTCCTGTCCATTCCCTGTCTGCAGCTTCTTCTGTGATCTCCTGGTATATGACCTCGGCTTGGCTTTTGGTTTATGATTACGGCATTTCCCCTTCACTTATATATATATATGCTTTATTGTTATTTGTGCACTGGTTGTCTTCACCTGTTTGTTCACCTTGCAAATAAACACCTTTTATTTCACTGCATACAGTGTCTCCTCTGTGTAGGCACACAGTACTGGTCTATTTAGAATCCTTGACAGTATACCAGGGCCACTTGACCAGACTTGCCTGCATAAAGAACCATCCTGTTGTGGTGCGTTTTTGAAACATGGATTACAATGAAATCCTTTACCTTTCTCTGCTGGCAGAAGAGGAAGAGGGGTATTGTCGCCAGCTTTTGGAGGGTTGGACTAGTGACCAACTGATGGAAACTATCCGATCGGCTCATTCCTGGGTGGATCGGGGTTACATGACTTTTGATGATGTTCAGGCATTAATTTTATTTGTGTGTAAAGCCGGCCCTGTCATTTATTCCTTTTTTTATAAATTCTTTATTTTATAATTTTTTCATATTTCATATACAAACAAGGCACTGAGTCCAGCTTTGAGATATACAGATAGCATTTTCTTTTATCATTACATCTTGTTATTAATTTACTGTATACTCAACAAATGTTCAAATTACAATTACCCCCTCCCCCACCAGGTCCGCTCCCTGGTTGATGCCCATTGTCGCCACCGGCAACAGGACGAGAAAAAAAAAAAAAAAAAAAAGCACCTATATATATCTCTCTGTCTCTCTCTCTCTCTCCCTCCCTCCCCCCGCACTCAGGGGTTCTGCTCCCTATAGTGAATATATGGCTCCCACACTTGTCTATAATTCTCCTCCTGTTCTCTCATTCCCATTGTCAGGTATTCCATCAACTGGATTTCTGTTACTCTACCGAGCCAATGTTGTCGCGTCGGAGATGTCGTACTTTTCCACAGAGATGGAATACAGGCCTTTGCTGCTGTAAGCAGATGCCTAAGCAGTGAGTTTTTGTATTTTACCGTTGACATTGGGAAATCATTTAATAGCAGTGCAGCTGGGTTATCTCTCAAATTCTCCTTAGTGATTACATTTACTGTTTCGACTACCATTTCCCAATATTCCTTTAGTTTCGGGCATTCCCAGAATAGGTGTATCATGGTGCCTCTTGCTTCCCCGCATCTCCAACACTGATCTGACACCTGGGGGAACATCCGTTTTAGTACCTCCGGTGTCCTGTACCATCTAGTTAGAATTTTATATCCCCCCTCTTGGTATCTTGTTGCCAATGAGGCCTTATGAGTAAACCTAAACATTTTTTCTTTCTGGGTCTCCGAGAATCTGGTCCCCAAGTCTCTTTCCCATGCCTGGATAAATAATAAGTCTTGCGGGGCTTCAGATTCTACTAAGAGGCTATACATATACGATAGACTGTGCCTCACTGGTTCACCTTTATTACAAACTTTTTCAAAAACAGTTAATTCACGAGTTATCTCCCCCCGTGGTCTAATTGCCTGTATAGCTGCTTTCAGTTGCATTTGTCTCATTATATCTAGCGTCCTCCCCAGTCTCTCCTCCCTCTCCACCGCGTCTCCACCCTGGCTATTGCTCGTAAAATGCATAAGTCTACTCAGTCCTCCCCGTCTTAAGTTGTTAAAATGGGTGTCTGTCAAGCCTAGTTCAAATCTCGGGTTCCCCAGTACCGGTATCAGTGGGCTTGGATATTTAGAGATTTTTGTTTTCCCAAATATCCTTTTTATGGCTCGTATCGTAGCACCCACTGTGGGGTGTTTCTTCACCTCTTGTGGGATGTCTGACTCTGTAATCCACGCCATTCCCTCTAGCGGGATTTTCGTTATTTTCTGTTCTATATGGATCCATGGTTTATCCTTCTGTCATTCTGTCATTTATTCCTGACGGTAGTGATGATTTCTCTCCCCCCTTCAGTCATGACCAAGTCGAATCCCTGGTGTGGTTATTAGAGGATGACCCGGCTTATTTTGATGAGCATTATTCCTCCTGTCCCCAGCAAAAGTTATCTGAGTGTATTGATTCTGTGCAGGCTCTGATTAGGCAAGGTGTGTGTGTGAACCTGCCTTTGTTCAACCTGTGCTGCAGGCATGGTCAGATCTCCTGATTCCAGCCAAGCCAGTCCGTTTCAGCCCTGCTATTAACCACTTACCTTCCCAAGGATCTAGCCGTCCATTGCCAATGACAACCTCAGCTATAGCCCAGTTAATTCCGCATCCTACCAAGTATTATTACCCAGTCTCTACTTGTTGTACCTACCCCGCCTTTAATCCACCTGCTTCTTCCTTTTCACCAGTAACAACTCCACAAAAACCTCCTCCAGTCACCATCCCTGTATCTCTGCCATATTCCAATCCTTCCTCCTACTTAATTCCATCCTCTTCATAATCACTTCTGTTAGCAAACCTGCAGTGTCTAAGTCTAAAAAGAAACAGAAGTACTTCCCAACCCACACCATCGTGCCAGTTACCCAGCCTGTTCCAGTGCCATCTGTTCAGCCTGTTCCAGTGCAATCTCTTCAGCCTGTTCCAGTGCCATCTGTTCAGCCTGTCCCAGTGCCATCTGTTCAGCCTGTCCCAGTGCCATCTGTTTAGCCTGTCCCAGTGCCATCTGTTTAGCCTGTCCCAGTGCCATCTGTTTAGCCTGTCCCAGTGCCATCTGTTCAGCCTGTCCCAGTGCCATCTGTTCAGCCTGTCCCAGTGCCATCCGCTCTACCTGTCCCAGTGCCTTCTGTTCACCCTGTTCCAGTGCCTTCTGTTCACCCTGTTCCAGTGCCTTCTGTTCACCCTGTTCCAGTCCGATGCACCTGCCTTCCAGTCTGAAGTCCCACCAGTGCCTGCCTTCCAGTCTGAAGTCCCACCAGTGCCTGCCTTCCAGTCTGAAGTCCCACCAGTGCCTGCCTTCCAGTCTGAAGTCCCACCAGTGCCTGCCTTCCAGTCTGAAGTCCCACCAGTGCCTGCCTTCCAGTCTGAAGTCCCACCAGTGCCTGCCCAGCTCGATGACCCGGAGCCTCTGTCTGCTGCCCAGCTAGATGACCCGGAGCCTCTGTCTGCTGCCCAGCTAGATGACCCGGAGCCTCTGTCTGCTGCCCAGCTTGATGACCCAGAGCCTCTGTCTGCTGCCCAGCTCGATGACCCGGAGCCTCTGTTTGCTGCCCAGCTCGATGACCCGGAGCCTCTGTCTGCAGCCCAGCTCGATGACCCGGAGCCTCTGTCTGCTGCCCAGCTCGATGACCCGGAGCCTCTGTCTGCTGCCCAGCTTGATGACCCGGAGCCTCTGTCTGCTGCCCAGCTCGACGACCCGGTGCCCGCTGCCAGCTCGACGACCCGCTGCCCAGCTCGACGACCAGCTGCCTGCTGCCCAGCTCGACGACCCGAAACCCGCTGCCCAGCTCGACGACCCGGAGCCCGCTGCCCAGCTCGACGACCCAGAGCCTGCCACCCAGCCGGGGGTGTTCCCGTCTGCTGCCCAGCTGGTTGAACTTCTGTCCGCTGCCCAGCCTGATGTGTTTGCTCCCCAGCCTGTTCTACCCGCTGTTTGTCCGGATGTGTCCTTTGTCTACCCGGATGTACCTACCTCTTGGCTCAAGCCTCCCATTGCCCAGTTGGTCACCTTGGACTTTCCCCGGCAACGGATAGTTGGAGCGTCCGGAGGCCACTCCTTTGAGGGGGGGTACTGTCAGGAAAGGTTCCATCCGCTGGTGCTATTTATGTTCTGTCTTGCAGTGCTGCGCCCCACCAGCAGGCGTCTCCTGGCAGTTCGGAGCTGTCAGGAGAACTTCCCCCTGCTGGTGTATCACCTTTGGGACGCAGTACTGGCCTCCACCAGCGGATGGATCCTGACAGTGTGGAGCACCTGGCCCTTGCTGCGTTCAGGTGTGACCTGAACATAATCAACACACCCCTATATATACCCGGCATGCGTAATCATACCTTGCCCTGGTATCCATCTACTAACCTGACCCTGAGCCTGATATCTGACCCTGAGCCTGCTGTCCCCTGTCTGGACTTTTGATCTGATCCAACCTGACCCTGAGCCTGATATCTGACCCTGAGCCTGCTGTCCCATGTCTGGACTTCTGATCCGACCTGACCTGATCCCTCTCCTGGAAATTCCCTTCCTGCCCATTCCCTGTCTGCAGCTTCTTCTGTGATCTCCTGGTATATGACCTCGGCTTGGCTTTTGGTTTATGATTACGGCATTTCCCCTTGACTTATATATATTTATATGCTTTATTGTTATTTGTGCACTGGTTGTCTTCACCTGTTTGTTCACCTTGCAAATAAACACCTTTTATTTCACTGCATACAGTGTTGGTCTCCTCTGTGTAGGCACACAGTACTGGTCTATTTAGAATCCTTGACACATGTGCTAAAGGCATGACCCCCTGCTTTAGGGCACTTTCACACTGGAGTGGGCGGCGCGCAGGTCCTGTTTACACCGCTCCAACAGCACCTAAAAGATTCTGCTTGCAGGACTTTTTTTAGCGTCCTGCCAGCGCACCGCTCCAGTGTGACAGCACTCAGGCTTTCACACTGGAATGAGAGGAGAGGCGCTTTTCAGGTGCTTTTTTTTAGCGCCTATAAAGCGCCTCAGTGTGAAAATAGCCTTAAACTTCTCCACAACTTTATCCCTGACCTGTCTGATGTGTTCTTTGGCCTTCATGATGCTATATGTTCACTAAGGTTCTCTAACAAACCTCTGAGGGCTTCACAGAGCAGTTGTATTTATACTGAGATTAAATTACACACAGGTGGACTCTATTTACTAATCAGGTGACGTCTGAGGGAAATTGGTTCTCTTTAGATTTTAGTTAGGGGTATTAGAGTAAAGGGGGCTGAATACAAATCCCCCCCCCCCCCACACACACACACACTTTTCACATATTTATTTGTAAAAAAAGAAAATGAAAAACATTTATTATTTTCCTGACACTTCACAATTATGTGCCACTCTGTGTTGGTCTATCACATAAAATCCCAATAAAATACATTTACGTTTTGGTTGTAACATGACAAAGTGTGGAAAATTTCAATGAGGTATAAATACTTTTTCAAGACACTGTAAACCTCTAGGTAGGTGCTACTCCTTTTCTATATATTTAGAGAAAATAAACACCTCTCTAGGAAACCAACCAGACAAAACCAATAGATTACTGCTCCACTGACGGCAGTGAAGCCAAAAAAAATTAAATTCTAGGGCTGTTACTGATTAAAAAATTTCGCGTTTGATTGATCGATTTTGTTTTATCGATTAATCGACTAATTTCGATTAATTATAACACACATACAGATCCATCTACTTTTAGCTGATCTCCTTGCAGGCCGATTCCCAGTGAAGCTCCAACCACTGGAAAAGTAGACAGCAAGATACAAAAAACACACAAAGGCAGCGCTCGATGGGAATAGCATTAAAACTTTTATATTCTCCAAGTACCGTATTTATCGGCGTATAACACACAATTTTTTCCCTTTAAAATCAGGGGGAAATCGTGGGTGCGCGTTATACGCCGATCTGCGCTGTCTCTGAGCGCCGCCGACATATACCGAGCGCAGTACACTTGGGTATACTCGGCCACGCTCGGCTCCGCTCGCGGTCACGCCCTGCCTCCTAGCCTTTATGCGAGAGAAGCCGAGCGTGGCCGAGCCTAGCCGAGTGTACCCGAGTGTACTGCGCTCGTTATATGTCGGCGGCGGCACTCAGAGACAGCGCGGGAGAAGCGGGGAGGACACCACCAAGGCCGCAGACGGACGCCGGACCGGACAAGGCCGCCGATGGATGCGGTGCAAGACACTGACGAGGGGCATTCAAACTGTAAGTATTTCTGTTTTTTTTCCGGAAACTTCCCTTCTAGCTTTGGGGTGCGCGCAATACCCGGATAAATACAGTAGGTAAAAAAAAAAAATATTGCACTGGAGATAAAATCGATGTAGCTACATAAACTGTAAAAATGGTGCGAACGGTAATCGGTAAACCGGTAAATGGTAACAAAAGCAAACATGTAGCCAAGCATGATACTGGTATAAAAATGTGTACAACGATACCACTGCTGGATCCAGAAGAGGAGGGGTAAACATCAGTCCATCGACATGTAGATGTCCCGTGAAGGGAACTATCACAACTCTCTGTGGATGGTTGTAGAATCCCAGGGTGATAGAGGGAAGTGATAGAGGGAAGTGTAACAGCCCTTGTGTGTGGCAGATAGTAAGGTCCCGCCGGCATGCAGATATAAAGGCACAGCAAAGGAGCCCTTCAGATGGACACGGCAAGCCCAGACCGTGTTTGTGACATCACCGGATCGCCGTCAAAAATTCCCTGAAGACCAAAAAGCTGGCAGAGAGGTGAGTACTGATCAAAAGAATTTTGATCGATCAAAAAAATTTACGATTAATCAAGGCATTAATAGTTACCGTATATACTCGAGTATAAGCTGACCCTAATATAAGCCGAGGCACCTAATTGTACCACAAAAAACTGTATTAACTTGGGTGTCCATCTGCATGCCTCACTGTGCCTCACTTTGCCCATGCCTCGACTGACGTTTAATATGTGAGTCTATGGAAGGGGTGCCGGGTTTGAAAAATCGGTGCTCCCCAGCCATAGGTCCCCCAGACAAAAAACGTTGCACACTTTTAGAAGCGAAATTTGGCTACATGTGTGCCAAGTTCTGGGTCCAGGGGACCTACTACCAGCCGGTACCGGATCCCCAAATTCACCAGAGAAATTACCGTTTAACATGGGAGTCTATGGAAGGGGTGCCCAAATTTGGAAAATCTGTGCTCCTCGGCCGTAGGTCCCCTGGACAACAAATTTTGCACACTTGTAGAGGAAGAGTGGGGCTTCATGTGTGCCAAGTCCCCAAAATCCAGGAGATCAGGCACAAAAAGGTGACTCGAGTATAAGCCGGGGGGGGGGGCATTTTCACCCAAAAAAAGGTGCTGAAAAAACTCGGCTTATACTCGAGTATATACAGTCATTTCCACAGCCCTAGAAATTTTGCCTAGCAGCCTAACTAGAGAAGGGTGCTACCATGTAAAATACTAGACATGTGCACACTGCAATATTTCATTTCGGAAATTCATTTTCGTCCGAAAAATGTATTTATTTAGTTACTCCCGAAATTCTTTTTTATTTATTTAGTTTTTAGTTGGAAATTGCATTCGTCCCGAAAATCCGAATGAATTAACCACTTAAGACCCGGACCAAAATGCAGCTAAAAGACCTGGCCAGGTTTTGCGATTCAGCTCTGCGTCGCTTTAACCGACAATTGCGACGTGGCTCCCAAACAAAATTGGCGTCCTTTTTTCCCACAAATAGAGCTTTCTTTTGGTGGTATTTGATCACCTCTGCGGTTTTAATTTTTTGCGCTATAAACAAAAATAGAGCGACAATTTTAAAAAAAAATCTATATTTTTTACTTTTTACTATAATAAATATCCCTCAAAAATATATATAAAAAAAAACTTTTTTTTTCCTCAGTTTAGGCCGATACGTATTTTTCTACCTATTTTTGGTAAAAAAAAATCGCAATAAGCGTTTATCGGTTGGTTTTCGCAAAATTTATAGCGTTTACAAAATAGGGGATAGTTTTATTGCATTTTTATTATTATTATTTTTTTTTACTACTAATGGCGGCGATCAGCGATTTTTTTTGTGACTGCGACATTATGGCGGACACTTCGGACAATTTTGACACATTTTTGGAACCATTGTCATTTTCACAGCAAAAAATGCATTTAAAATGCACTGTTTAACTGTGGAAATGGCAGTTGCAGTTTGGGAGTTAACAGCAAGGGGGCGCTGAAGGGGTTATGCGTTCCCTAATGTGTTTACAACTGTAGAGGGGTATGGCTGTAGGTGTGACATCATTGATTGTGTCCCCCTATAAAAAGGGATGACACACGGCTTACACACGGCTCTCCCTGTTCTTCAGCTCCGGGGACTGATCGCCGGACTTTAGCGGCGATAGGGTCTGCGAGTCCCGTGGTCCCGGAGGCTTAAGGTGTCTGTTGATAGTTCCAAGAAGATTCGACGGAACAGCGAAACTGTACGACGCCGCGATCGTACATTTCCAGTCGAATGTTCCGCCTACAAGCTATAGTAGAATCCTAATGTTGTATGACTCTAGTAATAATTATATTTATTAATTATTATTACTAGTCAACCAACATTAGAATTCTTCTATAGCCCATGGGCCGAGCATTTGACCGGAAATGTATGATAGCGGCGTCGTACAGTTTAGCTGCTACGTCGAATCTTCTTAGAACTATCAACAGACACCATAAGCCTTCAATGACAGATTCGACGTTTGTATGTTTTTCGATGCTTTGTCGAATCTTTGTCGTTCATGTTGAATTGTCAAGTTAGTTCTAGCTATTTTACTGCTCCTCCTCTTTGGTTACAATCAGCCAATAACATTCATCATCATCGTTATTTTTATTTTACTTCCCCCACCCAATTCCAGCAGCGATCTTTTCTCTCTATGTCTCTCTTTAATGTCGAATCTTTTCTCTCTATAATGTCGAATCTTTTCTCTCTATAATGTCAAATCTTTTCTCTCTATAATGCCAAATCTTTTCTCTCTATAATGCCAAATCTTTTCTCTTCATGTCGAATCTTTTCTCTCTATAATGCCGAATCTTTTCTCTCTATAATGTCAAATCTTTTCTCTCCATAATGTCGAATCTTTTCTCTCCATAATGTCGAATCTTTTCTCTCTTTAATGTCCAATCTTTTCTCTCTATAATGCTGAATCTTTTCTCTCTATAATGTCGAATCTTTTCTCTTCATGTCAAATCTTTTCTCTCTATAATGTCAAATCTTTTCTCTCCATAATGTCGAATCTTTTCTCTCTTTAATGTCCAATCTTTTCTCTCTATAATGCTGAATCTTTTCTCTCTATAATGTCGAATCTTTTCTCTTCATGTCGAATCTTTTCTCTCTATAATGTTGAATCTTTTCTCTCTATAATGCCGAATCTTTTCGCTCTATAATGTCCAGTCTTTTCTCTCCATAATGTCGAATCTTTTCTTTCTATAATGTTGAATCTTTTCTCTCCATAATGTCGAATCCTTTCTCTCTATAATGTCGAATCTTTTCTCTCTATAATGTCGAAACTTTTCTCTCTATAATGCCAAATCTTTTCTCTCTATAATGCCGAATCTTTTCTCTCTATAATGTCGAATCTTTTCTCTCTATAATGTCAAATCTTTTCTCTTCATGTCAAATCTTTTCTCTTCATGTCAAATCTTTTCTCTTCATGTCGAATCTTTTCTCTCTACGTATAATGTCAAATCTTTTCTCTCCATAATGTCGAATCTTTTCTCTCTATAATGCTGAATCTTTTCTCTCTATAATGTCAAATCTTTTCTCTTCATGTCAAATCTTTTCTCTTCATGTCGAATCTTTTCTCTCTACGTATAATGTCAAATCTTTTCTCTCCATAATGTCGAATCTTTTCTCTCTATAATGCCAAAACTTTTCTCTCTATAATGCCAAATCTTTTCTCTCTATAATGCCGAATCTTTTCGCTCTATAATGTCCAATCTTTTCTCTCTACAATGTCCAATCTTTTCTCTCTATAATGTCGAATCTTTTCTCTCTATAATGTCGAATCTTTTCTCTCTACGTATAATGTCAAATCTTTTCTCTCCATAATGTCAAATCTTTTCTCTCCATAATGTTGAACCTTTTCTCTCTATAATGCTGAATCTTTTCTCTCTATAATGTCGAATCTTTTCTTTCTATAATGCCGAAACTTTTCTCTCTATAATGCCAAATCTTTTCTCTCTATAATGCCGAATCTTTTCGCTCTATAATGTCCAATCTTTTCTCTCTACAATGTCCAATCTTTTCTCTCTATAATGTCGAATCTTTTCTCTCTATAATGTCGAATCTTTTCTCTCCATAATGTCGAATCTTTTCTTTCTATAATGTTGAATCTTTTCTCTCTATAATGTCAAATCTTTTCTCTCTTTAATGTCCAATCTTTTCTCTCTATAATGTTGAATCTTTTCTCTCTATGGGCCAGATTCAGGTAGATGGGCGCTTCTTTACTTTGGAGTAACGTTTCTCATTTACGTTACTCCGCCGACACTTTTGGCGCAAGTACTGTTATTCACATAGCAGTTGCGCGTAAACTTGCGCCAGAGTAACGATAATGCGCTGGTGTAACCCGACGCAAGTGGAAGTGGGTGTGATCATATGTAAATGATGGGCAGAGCTCAGCGCAGAGAATTACGTTCAGCGCATCATCCACGGAGCATGCGCAGTAAGTGAGGCTCCACTCGCCCCCTTGTGCGCATGCTCACAACTTCCGTCGGCACCACTCCACGGGAAACGCCAGCGCAATGTGTTCCGTTGCGCGTATAAAAGCGCTAGCGGAAACGCCATTCCGGCGCAAAAGTATATCCGTTTCCCCCCACCCCAGGGAAGATACTTTTGCACTGTCATGGCTGCTACCGCTACCCCCAAAGAGAGGAGGAACCTCAACTTTAATGCCCAGGAGGTCTCTGTGGTCATCTCGGCTATGGAGACGTTTAATGATTTCCTCCACGGGAAAAAAAGTAGGAAGACCAGCCGGGAGAGGAAGCAGGGCATCCTGGAGACCATTGCTGCCAGGGTCAATGTGCTGGGGTACTCCACCCGGACTGCAGGCGACATACAAAAAAAAATAAACGACCTGCGGTGCAAGGTCCGTGGCAAGGTGGCCACCATTAGGAGCCATGAGAGGGGCACAGGTGGTGGTCCACCATGTCCGGTCAGCCTGACCACGGAGGAGGAGGGGGTCGCCCGCTGCCTGGACAGGGAGGAGTTGGAAAGGGTCCCTGGCTATGACTCCATGGAGGAAGGCTCCAGGACAGGTAAGTGCTTTTTATCCCCTATTTGGTGTGTTGCATGTGGGGGGGGGAGGGTACATGTGCCAAGTGTGTGGGACCACCAACATGTGTCTGCTTTGTGTCATCCACAGATGACGGAGCTGGGCCATCATCTCGTACCGGCCAGTCCACCCCAACCTCCCAACGGATGCTGATGACGAGGCCCTGGGTGCTGGAGACACCGAGGTGGAGGAGGAGAGTGCCCACACCACTTCAGCAGAGGTGGTTGAGGAGGAGCCTGTCCCAGAGCAGGACTTTATTTTATTGTTGGAGGAGTCCTCCTCCTCTGCAGGGCCCTCTGTCATCCCCTCCCCCATCCTAGGTAGCCCCTCAAGGGCGACTCCATCCCCACGGGGACAACCTTCTTCTGCCCCCAGGAAGGCGACCCGTAAGACCAGGGGGGTGTCAGATATGGTCCAGGACCAGGTAGTGTTGGACCACGCAAGGCAGACCCAGCAGATGGGGGAGATTGCTGGCCACTTAGACCGGGTCGCTGACAGCCTGGGCTCCATGTCACAGCTGCCCAGTCGTGTGCAGGACGTTGTCACCAGCCTGGGGGAGGTGCAGGCTGATGTACGGCACCTGACAGCAGCCGTCAACGCCAACACAGCTGCCATCCAGGAAGGGGGGAGGCAGCGGCAACGTGACCAGCGGCATCAGATCACCCGCCAGCTGAGGATGCAGGCCCAGACAAACCTGTTTCTCAGCCGTATTGCCGTGGCCTTGGAGGGCAGGCAGCCAACAGCTCCCAGGAGTGGCCCACCCGGGGATCAGCCTCCTCCAGATGCCCCCCCACCCCCACCACCACCCACTCCCTTCAGGCAGCTGAGGAGCCCGAGAGTGCCCCCAAGGAGGAGCCCCCGTCATCCCAGATGAGGGTTTTTTTTTTTTTTGGTTTATAAAAAAAATTTTATACTCAGGTTATGAGTTTTTGTTTATTTTTGAATATTTATTTTATACTCAGGTTATGAGTTTTTGTTTATTTTTGAATATTTATTTTATACTCAGGTTATGAGTATTTGTTTTTTTTTGTTCTCATGTTATGAGATATGTATTTTTTTTTTTTACTGCACACGGTCAGGAGTGCAGGGGACAGTGTGAATGGTGTGTGAATGTGAGGGGGTGGCACTCCTGACAGTAAGGGGTGTCACCCTCGGCCGTGGTGGTGAAGTTAACCCCACGGCTGTATGAATGACATGTGAAAGGTGTATGAATGGACAGTGACATCATTGGGGCCTTGACGCTGGCGTTGCTGCTCCCAAGTCCTACATGCTGGACTTGGGCTAATCCAATGTGATGTGCATGTGGTGTGTGTGATCTAGGGAGATCAGTGGTGTACACGCGTGCATTGTCTGTGTGATTAATGTTTTGGTTTAGTGTCCAAAGATGCCTACGGAGAGGACCCTCCTGACTGCTCTTCCATCAGCAGACTGGTTCTCCTCTGGCAGGTGGGGACTGTGTGGGTCGGGGGTCAGGTCATCACACATGTCAATCTGCAGGCCTTTTCTCATAGCAAAGTTGTGCAGAATGCAACATGCACCGATGATCTGACACACGAAGGTAGGGGAATACAATAGGGTCCCCCCGGACTTATCCAGGCAGCGGAAACGGGACTTCAGGAGCCCAAATGTTTGCTCCACCACTGCACGGGTTTTGATGTGGGCTTCATTGTATTTTCTCTCTCCTCTGGTTTGGGGGTTCCAGAAAGGAGTCATTAGATGGGGTCCCAGTGCATATGCAGAGTCACCTGGAAGGGAAAAGACAGGAGGATGTTAGTCATGCATGTACCACTTCTGATGTGCATCACGGGAGGGGATAGTCATGCCTGACTCCCATGTCACTCACCAACCAGCCAGCTGTGCCCATACATGTTCTGCTCGAATTCTGCTGGGATGGGACTCTGACGGTATATGAAGCTGTCATGGCTGGATCCGGGGTGTTTGGCACGGACGTGCCATATGAGGCGTTGGGCATCGGCTATCACCTGTACGTTGATGGAATGCCAACTGGGGGGCTGTAGGGCCACATGTGTGCAATCAATGGCCCCGATGGTGCATGGGAATCTGGCAATGCTGTAGAAATCTGTCATTGCCTTCTGCCGCAGCTCCTCAGTGGTGGGTCTGATGAACTGGTTGGACATGCGTCTGAGGATTGCAGGGACAACCTGGTGCACACATCTGCTCATGGAGGATTGTGACATCCCAGCCACCACTCCACTTGTACGCTGGAATGATCCACTGGCAAGGAAATGAAGTGTTGCCAGGACCTTCACCAGTGGCTGCACTGCTTGTGATCGGTGTGTCTTGCTGGTGATGTCATCCTGCAGGGTTGTGGTTAGTTCAAGGATTGCATCAGGGCTGAATCTGAAGAGGCGATACACCTCCTCATCCCCCATGCCAAAGAGGCTCATGCGCGTGCGGTATATCCTCTCACGTGCCACCCTCCTTCGTTCCGGGGACCCAGTACTAGTGCTAGGACCACGATTGCCCCTGGCATGTTGGCACACAGAGGTGTTGTCCTTGCAAGTGTGGTTGTTCAGCTTGCTAGTTTCGTCGATAAAGCTGCTGCTGTAGCTGCTCTCCTGCTGACCTGAGGCTGTCTGGAGTAAAGATAAAGCAGCTATTTGTAGAAATAACTTTGCGCCGGACGGACGAGATACGCGCGGCGCATGTAGCCAGCGTATGGTGCTAATCCATTCGCGAATCGGGAAATCTCCCTCATTTGCATATTTGCGGGGGAAATCAATAGGCGCGACTGATGCGCCAAGCGAAATTATGCGCTGACGATACTCTGGCGTCGGAAAGTTAAGCCGATCGGAAATGGCCCGTTTTCTGTCGCATCTAGTTTGGTGGGTACGGCCACATAGAAACGACGGCGCATCTTCACAGTTACGCGGCGCATATCGAATTACTCCAGCGCAACTCTACCTGAATCTGGCCCTATAATGTCCAATCTTTTCTCTCTATAATGCCAAATCTTTTCTCTCTATAATGTCAAATCTTTTCTCTCTATAACCACTTAAGACCCGGACCAATACGCTGGTAAATGACCCAAGGTGTTTTTGCGATTCGGCACTGCGTCGCTTTAACAGACAATTGCGCGGTCGTGCGACGTGGCTCCCAAACAAAATTTGCGTCCTTTTCTTCCCACAAATAGAGCTTTCTTTTGGTGGTATTTGATCACCTCTGCGATTTTTATTTTTTGCGCTATATACAAAAATAGAGCGACATTTTTGAAAAAAAAACACTATTTTTTACTTTTTGTTAAAAAAAAAATCAAATAAACTAAATTTTAGTCAAACATTTAGGCCAAAATTTATTTAGCCACATGTCTTTAGTAAAAAGAAAAAATTGCAATAAAAAAAAATAGCTACCTAGCGGGAACAGCGACACTAATACAGCGATCAGAAAAATGATCGCTTAGTGACGCTGGCAATAGGGAGTGAAAGGGTTAACTAGGGCGGTGATCAGGGGGTTAAAACTTTATTAGGGGGGGTGGGGGGGCTACCCTGAACCTAACACTAACTGTTTTTTACACTGCCTGTCACACTGACACTAAATGCAGTGATTAGATCACTGCATTCAGTGACACTGTGACAGGGGGGTGGGGGGGGGGGCGATCACAAGGGGTTAATATGCCTATGCAGAGCTTTTTTTCTCAGAAAATAGGTGCAGGAACTCAACCACGACCCCGTTCAGATTTCACAAACAGTAGAAGGGTCTTAAAGGGGTATTAAATACCAGGATTGCATTACATACAGAGTGCAGAGTTCAGGGGGGTTACACACAGAGTGCAGAGCTGTCACTTGTAAACACAGAAACCAGACTTCTGTGTTTACAAGTGATTGTGGTGAGCAGGCACCAAAGGGCCTGAGCCAAAGGTGGTGGAACTGAGTTCCCCCAAGTTCCCCCTGAAAAAAAGCCCTGTGCCTATGTGGGTGTGTGTCAGTGTTGTGTTGGTTCACACTTACTTGTGATGTCTTCTCTCATCAGCAGCGCTGGGAAACAGCGCTGCGATGAGAGAATACATCATTTCCTCCTTCCTGTGTAAACACAGGAGGAGGAAGTGACAGGATGGGAGCGCGCTCCCATTGGCTGGGAGCGATCGCGGGGGGGCGGGTATTCACCGACATCCGCCCCCAGATCCCGGATCGCTCCCGGAGCCAGGGGGACCCCTGCACGCCGCGGAGGGGGTCCCGATGGGACCCCCGAACCGCACTTAGGCGGGGACGTAAATTTACGCCCTTGTGCCTGTACGTGCCATTCTGTGGCCGTATATGTGCGTGCGGGGGTCCTTAAGTGGATAATGTCCAATCTTTTCTCTCTATAATGTCCAATCTTTTCTTTCTATAATGCCGAAACTTTTCTCTCTATAATGTCCAATCTTTTCTCTCTATAATGCTGAATCTTTTCTCTCTATAATGTCCAATCTTTTCTCTCTATAATGCTGAATCTTTTCTCTCTATAATGCCGAATCTTTTCTCTCTATAATGTCCAATCTTTTCTCTCTATAATGCTGAATCTTTTCTCTCTATAATGCCGAATCTTTTCTCTCTATAATGTCCAATCTTTTCTCTCTATAATGCTGAATCTTTTCTCTCTATAATGCCGAATCTTTTCTCTCTATAATGTCCAATCTTTTCTTTCTATAATGCCGAAACTTTTCTCTCTATAATGCCGAAACTTTTCTCTCTATAATGCCGAAACTTTTCTCTCTATAATGCCGAATCTTTTCTCTCTATAATGCCGAAACTTTTCTCTCTATAATGCCAAATCTTTTCTCTCTATAATGCCGAAACTTTTCTCTCTATAATGCCGAATCTTTTCTCTCTATAATGTCAAATCTTTTCTATTCATGTTGAATCTTTTCTCTCTTTAATGTCCAATCTTTTTTCTATATAATGCCGAATCTTTTCTCTTTATAATGTCCAATCTTTTCTCTCTATAATGAAAAATCTTTTCTCTCTATGTAGAATAATCTTGGACTGATAGTGTTAAGGCTAGGCACATCCGACCAAACGAAAATAAAGTATTTGTTTATGTCGGATCTTTCGGTTTTCGTATTCTGTGCGTTCGTTTTCGTTTGTTAAAACGATAAATGCATTCGGACGAAAATGAATGCACATGTCTATAAAATATAGTATCTCACAAAAGTGAGTACACCCCTCACATTTTTGTAAATCTTTTCTTCTATCTTTTCATGTGACAACACTGAAAATATGACACTTTGCTACAATGTAATGTAGTGAGTGTGACGCCTGGAAAAAAAAAAAAAAAACAGGTAAGGGGAAATTTGTTTGTGATGTCACAATGCTGGAGGAAGCAACATTTGGACATCTTCACAGTTCTTCTTTGTGAAATGAGTCACGGCGTCCATAGTCTCAGCGCACTTATCTCTTCCAACACACTTCCTCTCTCCCCAGGAACAAGGCCAACTTTTCCCTTCATGTCTACAATGTAGCCAAGTATGACTCTGCATCTCTCTCGGCACATTCTATGGATTGTGAAAGCCGGATGTTACTGGAAATGTATGTAACGTAACATTAGAAGAACCATGCTACAGCCACGTCATAACGCTCACTTCGGGCTTCATTCACATGGGCATGGGATTATATGTATTTAACTATTTCCCATCCGGGGCAGCCTTCCCTCAGGCCCGCTCCCTTGTTCCGGCCCTGGAAGTGAGCCGCGGCGACTTTAACCACTTCCATACAGGGCACTTATACACCTTCCCGCCCAGACCAATTTTCAGCTTTCAGCGCTGTTGCACTTTGAATGACAATTGCGCGGTCATACAACACTGTACCCAAACAAAATTTTTATCATTTTGTTCCCACAAATAGAACTTTCTTTTGGTGGTATTTGATCACCTCTGGGATTTTATTTTCTGCAAAAAAAAATAAAAATAAATGACCTGTTTCTGTTATAAAACATTGTAAATAAGTATGTTTTCTCCTTCACTCGTGGGCACTGATGGTACTGCACTGACGGGCACTGATAAGGCAGCACTGATGGGCACAGATTAGGTGGCACTGATGGGCACTGATGGGCGGCACGGATGGGCACTGATAGGCGGCACGGAAAGGCGGCACAGATGGACACGGATAGGCGGCATGGATGGGCACGGATAGGCAACACGGATGGGCATAGATGGGCACTGATAGGTGGCACTAACGTATGTGTTGTACTAATGGATGCCAATCAGTGCCAAACAATGCCTGCCAATCAGTGATGCCCACTGTGGGCACTAATTGGCGTCCATTACAGGCACTGATTGGCATCCATTATTTGTGTCATTGTCATCCCTGGTGGTCTAGGGTGGCATACCTGTGTTTTGCATCCCTGGTGGTCTAGTGGCATTCCTGGTGGTCCAGTGGGCATCCCTGGTGGTCCAGTGGGCATCCTCGGGGGAGCTGTGCTGATATTCGCCCGGGGGCGCGCAGCGGCTCAATATCCTGAGGACGTCATATGACGTCCACTCAGGGTATTGAAACCACTTTTCCAACGTCTTTTTGCTATAGGACGGGCGGCAAGTGGTTAGAAAGGTTCCTTTGCTATTTTTGTGCGACTTGCATTGATGTCTGCGTATAAAGTCGCACAGATGTCGGCAAACCGCACATTGAAGTCACAGTGATCAGCGGCTTTGAAATCGCTCTGAAGTAGCATGGCTTCAAAGCTGCAGCCGGTGTAAAGCGGAGCTGAAGCAGGAATTGTTCTTGACATGGAATTTCATTTCTTTATCTTCAAAGAAATTCATGCTTGTCCCTACATGCCCCTTTTGTAAATGGGGGGGGGGGGGGGGGGGTATCTTCATTATCACTCACTGATAAGTTTCAGTGCTGCAAATTTTCAGTAAATAAGAAGGGTATGTAGGTAGTGCTGGGACAAGGTTATCTAGAACCCGGGGCGAACATGCCAATTTAAGCCCCATCCCCCCAAGATGCATGAGCATTATGTGTTGGCAAAAATCCCCAAAGTGATAAAAACGGATCCGCCCCCCTACTGAAATTGCCCCTCCCAGTACAAATCCACCCGCTACTGAAATTGCCCCTCCCAGTACAAATCCACCCGCTACTGAAAATTCCCCCTCCCAGTACAAATCCACCCAGTAATGAAATCCCCCCTCCCAGTACAAATACACACACTACTGGAATCTCCCCTCCCAGTACAAATCCACCCGTGACTGAAATCCCCCTCCCAGTACAAATACACCAGCTACTGAAAAAAATGCAAAACCCATGATTTTATTCTCTAGGGTCTCTGCTTAAAAAAAAAAAAAGATATTGTTAGGGGGTTCTAAGTAATTTTCTAGCAAAAAACTTTTTTTATTTTTTTTAAACATTAGCGGCCAGATTCACGTACAGTGGCGCATATATTGACCGGCGTAGCGCACCTCCTTTACGTTAGTCCGGTGCAATGTAGAGGTGCAAGTACCGTATCCTCGTAGTATTTGCGCAGAAATTTGCGCCGGTGCACCGTAATTTCCGAGGCGTAAGGCGGAGTAATTCAAATTGGGAAGGACGTGGGCGTGTTCCATTTAAATGAGCTGTGACCCCATGCAAATGAAGGGCCGGCCGGATTGCGCATGCGAACATGAAGCAGACCATGGTCAGCACCTCTCTGCGCATGCTCACAACTCGGCACGGCGCAATCAGTGAGATTGTAACTAGGCCCGGTCAACTTAGTGAGCTACGCAGAGAACTTAAATAGACCGAGAGAAACGCCCTTCCTTTGCAAAAGTACATCCATTTGTTCCCCTTCCTATACAGCAAGGTGCTTTTGTTTTGTTGTGTGTCCGCGTTTGTCGGTTTGTGACTTGTGTTTGATATATTTGTTGACTGTTTTGTATAGTGGTTTTGGAGAGTGGTTTTCTGAGTGTTGTTAGGTGACTGTTTTTGATACTTTTTGGGTGACTGATTTTTGTTGATTGTTTTGGTTCCAGTTTGTGAGAACATGAGTGAAAGGAAGCGAAAGTTGAATTTTTCAGTGTGGGGGAAGGCAATTCTTGCCAGGGCCATTACCCAATATGGCCGTTTCCTGCACGGCCCGGAGAGTGCCAACACCACCCCGGCCAGGAAGGCTGAGATATTGCAGGCCATCGCAGACGAGGTCAACTCGTTTGGGGGGAGACCCGGACACACCAGGGGATCGCTAAGAAGATTAATGACCTCCGGCGTGTGGTTCGTGGGAAGCTGGGCAAGTCAGGAGGCCGTGAGGACAGGAATGTTTTTTTTTTCCTATCTGGTGTGTAGCATGTGTGGGGGGGGGGGGGATATGTGGCAAGTGTGTGGATCCTCCAACCTGTGAATGTCATCCACAGATGTGCAGGAGGGTGCTGGGCCATCTGGCCTGACCGCACCATCCCCCGGACAACAGCCTGATGAAGATCCCCAGACAAGGCCGGAGGTTGAGGAGGAGGAGTTTGAGTTGGAGGAGGAGGTCATGTCAGGGAATGGCTTGTTTATTTTGGAGGAGTCTTCCCCTTGGCTGGCAGCAGCCAGGCCTCCATCAGGGGTAGCCCCTCCCACTCCTCCACCAACAGGGCTCCCCTCCCAAGGGGCTCCCCTTCTACCCAGCCACAAGCCTCATCTGTAGGCAGGAAGGCAACCCACAAAACTAGGGGGGTGGCCGAGGTTCTGCCTGCCAACCTGAGAAGGGACCAGGCCCTTCAGACCCGCCATCTGGGACAGGTCAGCCAGAGTTTGGGGCGGATGGAGGAGAGCCTGTCCTCCATAAAGGATACAGTTGGGGACATGGCCTGCAACTCCCTGGCTCTGATCAATTGTCTAAATGAACAGCAGGCTACCACAGCAGGCGTTGGTCAGGATGTGCGGGCCCTCGGTCAGGATGTGAGGGCCCCCACCCAGGCTATCCAGGCCAATACGGTAATCCTCAATGATGGCCTGACTAGCATTGCCGTGGCCTTGGAGGGTAGGCCGCCAGGTGGGCAGAGACCAGGGGATGCTCCTCCTTCCCCGGATTACCCCCCCCATGAGTTGGCTCTGAGGAGCCGGAGTCGTGGCCGTGGCCGCCCCAGGCGTGGGTCACGCCAGCGGTGGTATTTTTTATTTTTTTTTCTGCTTTTTTTTTTTTTTTTGCTGGTCATTTTTTTGGGTGCTGGGCAATTTTTTTTTCTTGGGTTGTGAATTATTTTTGAATGTGGGGGTGATATTCCTGCCGGAAAAGGGGTGTCACCCTCATTTGTGGTGGAGAAGGGTTCCCCAGGACCAGGGAGAAGTGATTCCCAGGTCCGTGTGAATGGTGTATGAATGTACAGTGATAATTGGAGCCGTGGCGTGGCGTTGCTGCTCACAAGTCCTGCATGGTGGGCTTGTGCTAATCCAATGTGATGAGTATGTGGTGTGTGTGTGCTAGGGACCACAGTGGTGTGCATGCATGCATTCTCATTGTGCCATGATTAATGTGTGTGTTTAACGTGCAAAGATGCCTAATGTGAGTTGGCTCCTGGCTGCTCTTCCCTCAGAAGACGGGGTAGCCTCGGTTAGGGGGAATTGTCTGGTTCGGGGGTCAGGTCATCACGTATGTCAATCTCCAGGCCCTTTCTCATTGCGAAGTTGTGCAGCATGCAACATGCATCGATGATCTGACATACAAAGTTTGGGGAATACAACAGGGTACCCCCAGACTTATCCAGGCATCGGAAACGTGACTTCAGGAGGCAAAAGGTGCGCTCCATGACTGCACGGGTTTTGGCGTGTGCTTCATTGTATCTTTCCTCTCCTGGGGTTTGGGGGTTCCGGATAGGAGTCATGAGATGAGGTCCCAGTGAATATGCAGAGTCACCTGTAAGGGAAAAGACAGGAGGATGTTAGTCATGCATGTGCCCCTTGTGATGTGTGCATCATGGGAGGGGATAGTTATGCCTGCCACCCATGTCACTCACCAACCAGCCAGCTGTCCCCATACATGTTCTGTTCAAATTCTGTTGGGATGGGGCTCTGATTGTATATGTAGCTGTCATGGCTGGATCCAGGGTGTTTGGCATGGACGTGCCATATGAGGCATTTGGCATCGACTATCACCTGTATGTTGATGGAGTGCCAATGCTTCCGATTGCGGTACATGTGCTCTGTCTCACGGGGGGGCTGGAGTGCCACATGTGTGCGATCAATGGCCCCCGCGGTGCGTGGGAATCTGGCAATTCTGTAGAAATCTGTCATTGCCTTCTGCCGCAGGTCCTCCTGGGTGGGTTTGATGATTTGGTTGGCCATGCGTCTGAGGATTGCAGGGATAACCTGGTGCACACATCTGCTCATGGAGGATTGTGACATCCCAGCCACCACTCCACTTGTACGCTGAAAAGAGCCACTGGCAAGGAAATAGAGTGTTGCCAGGACCTTGACCAGTGGCTGCACTGCATGTGAGCGGTGTGTTGGGCTGGTGATGTCCTCCTGCAGGGTTGTGGTTAATTCCATGATGGCAGCAGGGGTGAATCTGAAGATGCGAGACACCTCAGAATCACTCATGCCAAACAGGTCTATGCGGGTGCGGTATATCCTCTCCCGTGCCATCCTCCGTGCCCTCCTCCTTCTGCGCTCATCTAAAGTCAGTAGTATAGCTATGAGCAAGGATGCCCCTGGCATGTTGGCATACATATTGTTGTCCTGCAAGTGTGGCTGCTCAGCTCGTCCCTAACAGTGTTGCTTTAGCTGACATGAAGACCGATTATCTAATTTAAAGCCTGCTTTTATTTTTATTTTTTTTTCAAATATGTTTATTGGGTTTTAAAAAAAAGACAATTATAATCACATAGTCCACATTATAAAGCCTGCTTTTATATTGCCTAATTTTAAACAGAACGTGCAGCTGATGCACACAGCGCGTAGCCTGCGCTGCACAAACGTACTTTTGTGGATCGCCGTAACTCCCTCATTTGCATATTTGCCTAGCAAATCAATGGTGTGTCTACCGCATTTTTTGCGCGCACGATGCGCCGATCTACCGAAATTACGTCGGTCGAAAAAGTCTAGATTTCTGGCGTATAACGTTTTGTGGATACGGCGCATAGATACGAAGGCGCATATTTCCAATTACGCAGGCGCATCTCCTGATACTCCAGCGTAAGTGCTTTGTGAATCTGGCCCCAGATTTTTATTGAATTTCCACCATGTACACATAAAACAATGCAGTAGGTACAGTACAAGATATACACAGCGAAAAAACAGAAATATATCTTACACAAAGAAAATACAGTGCCAAAGTATGAGCTACAAGCAGTCTAATTGGATTGACCTCCTTAAGAGGTTGGGTCTGTCACCCCCTTGGGTTCAAACTGTGAGCAGGCAACCTGAAAGGTCTGTTCCATGTAGCCTCACCGGGACCTGAATGAGGGCCCCTGGAGCATTTCCGTCCGGTAAGAGTTCTCCATCGTAATGACGATCAATACCAAACAAATCATGTAACATTTAAACAATAATAACAAGGAATACAAAATAAGCAAACTTTACATTGCCAGCTTTGAATGGAATACAAAAGAATACCATACCCCCACCAGATGTTGGGATACTTATCCATTAAAAAGTTATGAGGTTATACATGTGAGGGGGCATATTTAGACTTCCTCCAAATCTCCCAGTGTTTATGGAAGGGTTGGGATCTCCTTTCCGTATAGGCCAGCATCCTTTCCATGGTGTACTGTGAATTCACCCTTGATATCACCTCTGCGATACTAGGGGATGATTGGGAGCGCCAGTTCTAGCAAAAAATATTGATTGCCCAAAAAGTGCCAAAAAAATCCTGGTGGTCGAGTGTTTCTAAAGGGAGAAGGTTTTTAATCTCAATGCATTCTTAATGCACGCCCCCTGCACGCCCCTGGTGCCGACGCACGTGCCTGGCGAGCAGTGCCGATCCTGGCCTCCCTGGGGCCCTAAGCAAAAAATTACATGTCACAGACTTACAGTTAAGACGTTGGGGGCTGCCGAAAATGACATGTCACATTAAAGATTATAGTTGAGAAGCGGGGGAAGGGGGTGTTCTGATGTTGGAAATTAAATCTTGCATTAAAGTAAGAGGCGGGGGTTGCTGACTTCTTACCTCTTCTCCCATGCAGAAAATGACTCACCAGACGGTGTAATGGCAATCTGGGGGTGTGCAAAGCACACCGCCATCTTGCCTTGTGCTCTAAAGCACATTCCCGATCTTAAATGAAATAATGCCATGTTTAAGCTAAAAGATTTACTCACCATATATTCCCTGCCATTCATCCAGTAAGCAGACATTACAACAGCTGTTCTCAAGTTACCATTCTTGCCATCATTACCAGCCACAGGCCTGAGCATGGCTCTTTTATTTACACAAAACAGGAAGTCATCACCAGTAAGTCGCCTCCCCCCATGGGAGGCGACATCACCAGATGTCTTCTATACACAGAACAAAACATTCCCTCTGACAGGAAGTCACATTGAATACATGAATAGAATTAGAATACAATGAATACAATACAATGAATAGAAATACAAACAATGCTGGCTAAAGTCTTATGGGCGTGTCCGGTCAGGGTGTGCATGTGCCCCCCCCTGACCCCAGAAGCGTTCACAAGCCCTCAAACTATACGCTGATAGAACCTTTAATCTGCGCCATTCCATAGAATAATGCATATAAAGATTATACCCTTATTGAGGCTATTTACAGACGCACGCTACGAACCCCAAATCCTGCTGATCAGACATGACCCAGATAAGAGCGTACATCTGTCTATAGCCACTAGTGTGCTTGCGAAATGAACGCACCCCCCTCAACGATCGTCTGTGCTAAATGCACAGAGGGGCCCCTCGCTGGTGGGCATACACCCATGCCGCAACCATCACACTCCAACCTCAAGACATTTTCTACTACCAGACGAGAGTCAACCAGCCTCAGGACTGCCACATTCAGCTCTATTTAGAGCTGGTTGGGGAAGTGTCAAGACTGGGTGCCAATTATGACAATACATAATAAATACATCTTCAAATTTCCACCACAACGTGGCCTCTAGTAATTTGGGGGGCCCTCCGCAGCTTTACGGGGGCCCTAAGCGGCTTGCATAGTGAGCCTATAGGGCGGATCGGCCCTGCTGGCGGGCGCGATCACCGCCGGGCACCAGCGATCGCTCGTTACAGAGCGAGAACCGGGAGTTGCGTGTGTAAACATACAGTTCCCGGGCCTGTCAGTGGGAGAAATGACTGATCGTCTGTTCATATAATGTATGAACAGCAATCTGTCATTTCCCTCAGTCAGTCCCACCCCCCCTTCAGTTAGAACACACCCAGGGAACATATTTAACCCCTTTCTCACGCCCTAGTGTTAACCCCTTCCCTGCCAGTGACATTTTTACAGTAATGAATGCATTTTTATAGCACTGATCGCTATAAAAATGGCAATGATCCCAAAAATTTGTCAAAAGTGTCCGAAGTTTCCGCCATAATGTCGCAGTACCGAAAAAAATCACTGATCGCCACCAATACTAGTAAAATAATACATATTAATAAAAATGCCATAAAACTATCCCCTATTTTGTAAACAAAATTTTGCGCAAACCAATCAATAAACGCTTATTGCGATTTTTTTTACCAAAAATAGGTAGAAGAATACGTATCGGCCTAAACTGAGGGGAAAATAAAATGATGGGCCAGATCCACATACCTGCCCCGCCGGCGCGGCGTGTCCCATTTACTCTACGCCGCTGTAAGTTACAGCAGCGTATCCTTATCCACAAAGAAATGGCGCTGTAACTTACGGTGGCGTAGCGTAAATGGGCCGGCGTACGCGGGTGTAATTCAAATTTACTAGTGGGGGGCGTGTTTTATTATAATTATAGATGACCCGGGGCAGACAACGCTTTTTTTTAACTGCGTCGGGCCAGCGTTGTTTTTTCCATCGTTCTCGTCGTTTGCGTAAAGCGTTTGCGAATAGGGATTTGCGTAAGTTACATTCACGTCGTTTTCATTGATGTTTTGTAAAGTGATTTCGCGCATGCGCACTGGGATACGTCCACGGCCAGCGCATGCACGAAATCACTTTACAAAACTTCAATGAAAACGACGTGAATGTAACTTACGCAAATCCCTATTCGCGAACGCTTTACGCAAACGATGAGAACGGCGGAAAAAACAACGCTGGCCCGACGTCCATACTTAACATTACGTACGCCTCTATACAGCAGGGGTAACTTTACGCCGGACCTACGCTTACGCAAATGACGTAAAAACACTGCGCCGGGCATATGTACGTTCGTGGATCGGCGTATCTACCTCATTTGCATATTCAATGTGGAAGCCCTCATAGCGTCCAGCGTAAATAGGACACTTTAGGACGACGACGTAGGTCGGCGTATCTACGCAGAAAACCGGCGTATCTTGTTTTGTGGATACAATGATACGCCGGTGCAGATTTGAAATTACGGCGGCGGAATTGTTTGTGGATCTGGCCCTATATCTTTTTGGGGGGATATTTGTTATAGCAAAAAAGTAAAAAATATTGAATTTTTTTCAAAATTGTCGCTGTATTTTTGTTAATAGCGCAAAAAATAAAAACCGCAGAGGTGATCAAATACCACCAAAAGAAAGCTCTATTTGTGGGGGGAAAAAGGACGCCAATTTTGTTTGGGAGCCACGTGTCAGTTAAAGCGCAATTGTCAGTTAAAGCGACGCAGTGCCGAATCTCAAAAAGGGGCAAGGTCCTTAAAGCGGATCTCCACCCTAAAGTGAAGATCCGCTGATCGGAACCCTCCCCCCCTCCGGCGTCACATTTGACACCTTTCAGGGGGGAGGGGGGTGCAGATACCTGTCTAAAGACAGGTATCTGCACCCACTTCCGGCCCGCAGTCTCGGGCAAAAGACGGGCTTTCCCCGTTGTGTGCTGGGAACTCTCGGCTCCCAGCACACAGCGGGAGCCAATCGGCGGGCGCAGCGCGACTCGCGCATGCGCCGTAGGGAACCGGGCAGTGAAGCCGGAGCGCTTCACTTCCTGGTTCCCTCACCGTGGATGGAGGGGGGAGCAGCAGGGAGACGAGCGATCGCTCGTCCTCTGCTGCGGACGCCGCTGGACTCCAGGAAAGGTAAGTGTCCTAATATTAAAAGTCAGCAGCTGCAGTATTTGTAGCTGCTGGCTTTTAATATATTGTTTTGGTGAACCATCCGCTTTAACCTGCATAATGGTCCGGGGCTGAAGGGGTTAAGTAATTTTATTGCCAACATTTTGGATTTTTACATGTGTTCAAAAAAATTATAATATTTAAATTAGGGTTGTCCCGATACCGATACCAGTATCGGTATCGGGACCGATACCGAGTATTTGCGGGAGTACTTGTACTCCCGCAAATACCCCCGATACCAGAATAGAATACTTGCCCCCCCACCGCCGCCGCCGCCATCACCGCCGCCGCCGCTCCTGCTAACCGCCCCGCACCATCGATACAGCTATTCAAATGAAAGCTGTTATCTTCCCCGCCTGTATTAACTAAGCGGCGGCAGTGGCGATGCAGGATGCAGGTATGTGGGAACTGGCTGCATATATGGGGCTGACATAGCTGGATATATGGGGGTGACATGGCTGCATATATGGGGGTGACATGGCTGCATATATGGGGGTGACATAGCTGGATATATGGGGGTGACATGGCTGCATATATGGGGGTGACATAGCTGCATATATGGGGGTGACATGGCTGCATATATGGGGGTGACATGGCTGCATATATGGGGGTGACATAGCTGCATATATGGGGGTCACATGGATGCATATATGGGGGTGACATGGATGCATATATGGGGGATATGGAGGTGACATAGCTGCATATATGGGGGATATGGAGGTGACATGGCTGCATATATGTGGGTGACATGGCTGCATATGTGTGGGGACATGGCTGCATTTGTGGGGAGACATGGCTGCATTTGTGGGGGGACATGGCTGCATTTGTGGACACGGCTGCATTTGTGGACACATTTAAAAAAAAAAAAAAGTATCGGTATTCGGTATCGGCGACTACTTGAAAAAAAGTATCGGTACTTGTACTCGGTCCTAAAAAAGTGGTATCGGGACAACCCTAATTTAAATTAAAAAAATGCTGAACTAGTTAAACGTGTGTGGAAAAAAAGGATCTGGCAGGGAAAGGGTTAAATGCCTAAGATACCAATATTATTAGTAATATGAAATATATCTCGTGTTTTGCGCACATCAACATTTCAGTCCTCCGGCAGATAAACCGATCCAAACCGTCATCAGTAAATATGTGAGTCACAGTACAAGCTATGCCCGGGATGGTCAGCCTAGCCTTGCTAAAGTGCTGACAGTGCTGAATATTCAGTCATGCTCGGCTACATCCTGCTGAGTGGACATCCTGTTTTCTTACCTCCTATCTTATCCATCCCCGACCACCACCTTGTGTGATCCACCACCAAACACCAGACTTCACTAAAAGATCTCCTCTACATAGAATCATAGACACTCATCTGATGGTAATGCATGTTCAAATATTGTAAGTTAACCGCTTCAGCCCCGGACCATATTGCTGGTCAAAGACCGGAGCACTTTTTGCGATTCGGCACTGCGTCGCTTTAACTGACAATTGCGCGGTCATGTGACGTGGCTACCAAACAAAATTGGCGTCCTTTTTTCCCCCACAAATAGAGCTTTCTTTTGGTGGTATTTGATCACCTCTGCGGTTTTTATTTTTTGCGCTATAAACAAAAACAGAGCGACAAATTAGTAAAAAAATGATGGGCCGGATTCAGATACAAAAATGTATCTTTCCGGCGGCGTAGCGTTTCCTCTTTACGCTACGCCGCCGCAAATATTATGGGCAAGTGCCTTATTCAGAAAGCACTTTCTCCAAATTATGCGGCGGCGTAGTGTTAAGTGCGCGGCGTAAGGCCGCGCAATTTAAATTGCTGAAGTGGGGGAGTGATTCATGTAAATGAATCATGACCCCACGTAAATGACGTTTTTTTTGGACGTCCCCAGTGCGCATGCGCGAAATCACGTCGCTTTTTCTCAATGTAAACCACGTGAACGTAACTAACGTCGAGCCCCATTCCCGAACGATTTACGCAAACGACGTAACCGACGTACAATTCGACGCGGCCCCGACGTCCATACTTAACATTGGCTGCGCCTGCTATAGCAGGGGTAACCTTACGCCGATCTCACACTTACGCAAACGACGTAAAATACGACGCGCCGCCGCAAGTACGCTTGTGAATCTGCGTAAGTAGCTCATTTGCATAATTTACGCGAAACGCCACCTAGTGGCCAGCGTAAATATGCAACTTAAAAAACGACGGTGTAACAGAATTACGCCGCTCGTATCTTCTTTTCTGAATAGCAAAAGCTATAGATACGCTGGCGTAAATGCTTTCTGAATCTGGCCCTATATTTTTTACTTTTTGCTATAATAAATATCCCCCAAAAATATATATATATATAAAAAAGTTTCCCTCAGTTTAGGCCGATACGTATTCTTCTACCTATTTTTCGTTAAAAAAAAAACACAATAAGCGTTTATTGATTGGTTTACGCAAAAGTTATAGGGCCAGATTCTCAGAGGCGCTACGACGGAGTATCTCAGATACCCCGTCGTATTGCCGTTTTTTTGGCCGGGTATCTATGCGAGTGATTCCTTGAATCACTTTGGCATAGATACGCCTGAAGATCCTACAAGTGTAATACCATTACACTTGCGGATCGTAGGTGTAATGACAACTCCGGCCACTAGGTGGCCTTTACGTTGTTTTCTCATTTGCCTATGCAAATGAGGCTACTACGCCGATTCCCGAACGCTTTTACGCCGCCCCATCGTCGCCCCGTGACGTTCACAACGAAACTTCTCCAGAATGTGACGTTCACAATGAGACTACTCCAGAATGTGACGTTCTCAACGAGACTACGGCAGAATGTGACATTCCCAATGAGACTATGGTAAAATGTGACGTTCCCAACGAGACTATGGTAAAATGTGACGTTCCCAACGGGACTACGGCAAAATGTGACGTTCCCAACGGGACTACGGCAAAATGTGACGTTCCCAACGAGACTACGGCAGAATGTGACGTTCCCAACGCGACTACGGCAGAATGTGACATTCCCAATGAGACTACGGCAGAATGTAACGTTCAGAACGAGACTACTCCAGAATGTGACGTTCACAACGAGACTACTCCAGAATGTGACGTTCACAACAAGACTACTGCAGAACGTGATGTTCACAACGAGACTACTCCAGAATGTGACAATTGCGTAAAGAATTCACCAGCATGTGACTTTCACACAGAGACTCCACCAGCATGTGACAAAGATGGGGGCAAGGTTACCAGAAAGGATAGGCACATACTAGTGGTAGGGGATTCAGTTATTGGAAGAATACAGAGGGCAATCTGTCACAAAGACCATTATCGCCAAACAGTATGTTGTTTACTGGGCGCTCGGGTTCGGAACATTGCAGATTGCATGGACAGTTTATTGGATGGCGTTGGAGAGGACCCAGCTGTCATGGTATATATCGGTACCAATGACAAAGTTAGAGAAAGATGGAGCGCCCTACAAAATGATTTCAGGGACTTGGGGGCCATATTGAAGAAAAGGTCCCCCAAGGCAATATTTTCTGAAATACTGCCTGTACCTCGAGCCACACCACAGAGACGGGAAGAGCTTATGGTACTTAACAAGTGGCTGAGGAACTGGTGCAGGGAGGAAGGGTTTGGCTTCATGGCGAACTGGGCTGACTTTTCAGGCCGTTACCATCTTTATAGTAGTGACGGACTGCACTTAAATGGGAGAGGTGCAGCTTTCTTGGGATTGAAGATGGCCAAAATGTTGGAAATTTTTTTAAACTAGATGATGAGAAGAGGACGATTTGCTAGTGAATATGAGGGAGAGGATCTTCATTTCAAGCCATCATGACAGGAATCCACTACGTCATCAATCTCCTAAAATATTCTCATAATCAGCTTCTGAATCACCAACTATCAACGTAGCTGGACAAACAAGACAATAGGCTGTTCCTAGAACAAGACTCAACAAAAAGTCTGAGGAACCCTCCTAGGGGCCAGGTACGGCTGTACCAACACAGGTCCCTACACTGGTGGCGGCTGCCACTCCAGTAACCGCAGGATCATCCCATCAGCCCTCTATTTACCTTTCTGCAGCTTCTGCAGAAGCTTTAAGGTTCCAAACATAATCACCTGTAAAAAAAAAAAGTGTTTAGGATGTTGGTGGTAAACAGCCTGCTAGGCCCGAGGGGAACCGAACCAAGCCCTCCAAAAGTTGCCAAGAGTGTAAATGTAGACATTTAGGGCCAGATTCTCAGAGGCGTTACGACGGAGAATCTCAGATACCCCGTCGTATCGCCTTTTTTTTTTACTCGTATCTATGCGTGTGATGCTTAGCATCACTTTTGCATAGATACGCTTCTACATCCGACAAGTGTAATACAATTACACTTTCGGATCGTAGGTGTAATGACAACTCCGGCCACTAGGTGGCCTTTACGTTGTTTTTTCATTTGCATATGCAAATGAAGTAGTACGCCGATTCTCGATCGCTTTTACGCCGCCCCGTCGTCGCGTACGTCGTTTACGAACTCGTAAGGTTACCCCAGCTTCTATGTGGAGTAACCTTACGAGGTCCCGTCGGATGCCGTCGTGTCCCGTCGGATGCCATGTTAAGTATGGCGTCGGGTCAGCGTCGGCTTTTTCCGTCGCTTACGTCGTTTTACTAACTCGTTCGCGAATAGGGACTTGCGTAAATGACGCTCACGTCGTTTTGACGTCGGTTTCAACGACGCTTTCCGACGTGAGCTGGAGCATGCGCACTGGGCTTTTTCCCCGGCCGGCGTATGCGCAGTTCGTTCGACGCGGGGGCGCGCTTAATTTAAATACAAGCCGCCCCATTTGAATTGCGCGGGTTTACGCTGCGCGATTTACGCGACGCAGGCGAAACCTACGGAGCAAGTGCTTAGAGAATAAAGCACTTGCTCCAGTACGCAGCGGCGGCGTAGTGTAACTGGCTTACGCTACGCCGCCGAAAATATTTGAGAATCTGGCCCTAAGTTTTAAGGTTAATCAAAAATATCACATTTTAAAGGGAAAGGTAGAACAAAGGGGGAGTATGAAAAAGGGAGAGAGGGGGGAAAGGGGGGAGAAGGGAAGGTTGGAGGAAGAAGGGGGTGAGGGTTGGGGGGAACCCCACACCCCTTCCTTACCCGCAACCTTCCACCCCCCCCTACTTTCCCCCCTCTCTGCCTCTTCCATACTCCCCCTCCCCTTGTTCTACCTTTCCCTTTTAGAATGTGATATTTTTTATTAACCTTAATGTCTACATTTACACTCTTGGCAACTTTTGGATATGAGGCAGTTTTTGGAGGACTTGGTTTGGTTCCCGGGCCTAGCAGGCTGTTTACCACCAACATCTCAAGCACGTTTTTACAGGTGATATGTTTGATCTATGTATTGTCGATCGACATAAAGTGATTGATTATGTTGTGAAGTTTGGAGGCCGGTATGTTTTTAAGGCGTGTGTTGGACCGCCTATAAGAGGAGGTTGAAGGCCGGTATGTTTTTGAGGCATGTGTTGGACCGGCTATAAGAGGAGGTTGAAGGCCGGTATGTTTTTGAGGCGTGTGTTGGATCGGCTATAAGGGGAGGTTGGAGGCCGGTATGTTTTTGAGGCGTGTGTTGGACTGGCTATAAGTGGAGGTAGGAACTCATTTTGTCTTCAGAGGTGGGAGGAGTCTTTCCAGCTTTCTTTAGGCTTTCTCTGCTGGAGAAATGAGAACTCTTCCCGCCAGTGAGTTCCTTCATGGAGAAGTCCAAGGCCTCACTCACAAGGGTGTATGAATCTGTACCCTGTGTGGGGGCTGCATTAACCCCAAAAAAGGCATCCATGTTGGTGCTGTTGTGCGGACGCACCCTGTGTGCATTCGGGGCCGTGCACCGGCATCCACACAGATGTCACATTGGGAACAGTCACTGCACCCCAGTTGACAGCAATGGGACTGGCTACACGGGATGCTGGGAACATCTGTGCATCCCAATTCTGGTAAACATGGCCCCTTCCATGGGGTACGGATTAATACCCCCCATGTGAATGAGGCCTAAGTGTGAGTGGAATATTTAGCTCCATTGTGTTGCTAATTTGGGGACCACCCCTCTTTGTTATTTGGGTGTGTTTTATTACAGGAGTGTTATATATTGTAGTTTAGGATAAATTTGGCACTTTAAGTGAACATAAGTGATTTACCCCACTCAGCGGGGGCGGGCCTTAGAGAACAGAGGCTGTAAATGGGCAGCACAGAGGCTTAGGGGTTAGCCTTGCAGCACTGTGGTCCTTGTTTCAGATTCTGACCAGAACACTATCTGCATGGAGTTTGCATGTTCTCCCTGTGCTTGCGTGGGTTTTCTCCGGGTACTCCGGTTTCCTCCCACACTACAAAGACATGCTACTTTTGCGTTGGTGGTGCAGTGGTAAGCATAGCTGCCTTCCAAGCAGCGGACCCGGGTTCGATTCCTGGCCAACGCCATCTCCAATACTTGGAGTCAAAAAAGCGCTATACAAGGTCAATGCAGAGTATATATTAGCAGTGGAAATGTCGAATGTCATAGTGATATAGTGATGTGATGTCATAGTGATATAGTGATGTAAGGTCATAGTGATATAGTGATGTGACTCTAATGTCCCCTCCCCCCCACAGTCACATCAGTCTCTATACAGAGGAGCTTACACTCTAATGTCCCCTCCCCTCCCCCACAGTCACATCAGTCTCTGTACAGAGGAGCTTACACTCTAATGTCCCCTCCCCCACAGTCACATCAGTCTCTGTACAGAGGAGATTACACTTTAATGTCCCCCCCCCACAGTCACATTAGTCTCTGTACAGAGGAGCTTACACTCTAATGGCATGCCCCCCCCCCCCAAGTCCATACCAGACCCTTCGTGGATTTGGAGGGGAACCCCATAAAAAAAAAAAAACATTGTGGGCCCCCCCAAATCCATACCAGACCCTTATCCGAGGACGCAGCCCAGGAGGTCAGGAAATGGGGGTGAGTGACCGCCCCCCCCTCTTAAACCATACCAGGCCACATGCACTCAACCTGGAGGCATGGATGCTTTGGGGCAAGGGGGCCTCCCACCCCAAAACACCTTGTCTCCTTGTTGATGGGGAGAAGGGCCTCTTCCGACAACCCTGGGCTGTGGTTATCGGGGGCCTTTGGGCAGGGGGCTTATCGGAGTCTCGAAGCCCCGTTTAACAAGGGGGCCCCCAGATACACCCCCCCCCCAATGTGAATGAGTATTGGGTACAAAATACCCCTACCGATTCACAAAAAAAATGGCAAAAAGAATTAAAAACAAGAGACAGTTTTTGAAAAATCCTTTATTAAAAAATAAATAAATTGTGTAGCGCTCTGGAAGCTCCTCGCTAAATTCCTTGTCAGGAGTAGCTACTGTAGTTAATTACTAGGGATCCATTGACTTCTCTCAAAGTTTGGACTGGTTGTACTTTCCTCTTCTAACACCAGGTGGCTGGGCACTTGGAGGTTTAGATTGAGAAGGATAACTCAAGGTCAGGTTATGGTTATTTTGGGTATCTCAGCCAATGGGCAGGGATTTTGTTGAATCCCTTGGACTGCTGGGAGAGCCTATATATGCGGGTGCTGATCCAGGTTCTTGTGTGCCACCTGGACCGCCGTCTGGGTGCACCTGTGTTGTACTCCCCGCCGGGTTGCTAGGCATGAGATAGGGCCTATCTTGGGAACATCAGGCTGCCAGGCTGTGTGAAGGGCCGGCCTATTCAGAAGTAAGATCGATGGAGGGACACAATTTTTTTATTTTTTAATAAAAGATTTGTCAAAAACTGTCTCTTGTGTTTAATACTTTTTGCCACTATTTTGATGAATTGGTACGATCCTGCATTTCCGCCAGCTAGAGTGAGACTGGAAGGAAGACAGAAACGACTTACGTCCAGTCAGGGCCGCCATCAGGAATTATGGGGCCCCTTACATAGCTTCAGAAATAAAAAGAAAAAAAAGAAATAAAATAATATATACAATTTTTTTTTTTTTATAAACAAAAGGGGGGTTGCCATCTAGGGCCCTGTGGACCTCTGGGCCCTTTAATAATAATAATATCTATCTATCTATCTATCTATCTATCTATCTATCTATCTATCTATATATATATATATATATATATACATATATATATATATATATATATATATATATATATATATATATATATAATAAAGAATAAAACAAATAAAAAAGAATATAAAAAAATATATAATTTTTTTTTTATAAAAAAAAGGGGGGTTGTCATCTGGGGCCCTGGGGGCCTCCGGGCCCCTGTGGACCTCCGTACCTCTAAAAAAAAAATGAATAATGTAATTAAATTTAATTAATTTAAAAAAATGTAATTAAAATATAATAAAAAATATATTTTTTTTTTTTATAAAAAAAAAATGGGGGGTTGCCATATGGGGCCCTGGGGGATTTCCGGGCCCCTGGGGACCTCCGGACCTCTAAAAACCAAAAATAATTGGCCCTTTAATAAAAAATTAAATTAAAATATATTAAAAATATATATATATATTTTTTTATTAAAAATAAATACAAAAAAGGGGGGTTGCCATCTGGGGCACTGGGGGATTTCTGGGCCCCTGGGGACCTCCGGACCCCTAAAAAAAGGGGGGCTGCCATCCGGGCCCCTGGGGACCTCCGGGCCCCTTACAGGTGTACTGCCTGTACCCCCAAATGGCGGCCCTGCATCCAGTGTCCTATGTGTAAACATGGAAGAGACGCCACAATGTCACTTCTGGTTTACTAGGCTGCTAATGGCATCTTTTAGATTTCCGATCCCTCCACAAAGAGTACCTGTTACCACCTATTACTGTCAAAAGGATGCCACAGAATACACAAGAGGAGGAGGAGGAGGAGGATTATGGCAGCTCTGGAGGCATTAAAGCAGAGGAAAACATACGTCAAATCTTAAGAGATGGTTTTCCATGCCCAGAACCCTTGGGAGTAGTACGTGGCTGAGAGGAGGAAGTTTTAGATACTGTAATCCTCAGTGACTCCGAGGACTCTGCTTCTCATACCTCTGCAAACTTGCAGTGCATTAGCTCCCTCATTCTTCAAAGCCTGCAGTCCTTGACCACAGTTACAAATGGAAAGTCTCAGAACTCCTGTCCTCACAGAGGGAGCAGAGGATCAAATATCTTGAGGACACCCTAAAGAGGAGTTTATGTAATGCCGTTCCAGGCTCATGGAAAGGTTTGTTTTGAGGTTTCTCAAGAGGGGAGCAGTGGAGAAGGGGGCCGCCTCAGGTGGAGAAGGGGGCCGCCTCAGTAATGCATTTCAATAATTTTTTGTCCTCGGCACCCAGGGCTGTCAGCTTCCACATCCCACCGGCAGACATGAAGAGCTTTCCAGTTGACGATTCACTGGGTTGCTGGGTCATGTGAATAGACCACTGGCCAGAACTTGCCCAGTATGCAATTGAGCTGCTGGGCTGCCCTGCATCCAGCGTGCTTTCCAAATGAACATTTAGTGCTGCTGGAGATTTTGTGACAGATAAGTGTCCACAGACTCCGTTGACCGGCTGATATTTATCAATTTCTGGGTTGGCAGCTATCAAGCCCCTGATGCTGATGTTGCCGATTAAGTGTTTTTGGGATGTGGAATCTGTGCAAGACTGTCTAGGCTGTGAGTGTTGACTTTATTGTGAAGAAAGTTTTTGGTGTGTTTCATGGGCACAATTAACACCCAAGGACCAATTTTTCTGCAACTGTTTGACCAGGGCATATCATTTAAATTTCCGCCAGAGCAGCCTGTGTCCGCCAATGCAGCCTGTGTTTTCCAGTGCAGCCTGTATCCACCAATGCAGCCGGTGTTTGCCAGTGCAGCCTGTGTCCGTGAGTGCAGCCTGTGTCCACCAATGCAGCCTGTCACCAATGCAGCCTCTGTACGCCAGTGCAGCCTGTGTCCACCAATGCAGCCTGTGTACACCAATGCAGCCTGTGTCACCAATGCAGCCTCTGTCCACTAGTGCAGTCTGTGTCACCAGTGCAACCTGTGTCCGCCAGTGCAGCCTGTGTCCCCAATGCAGCCTGTGTTTGCCAGTGCAGCCTGTTTCCACCAATGGAGCCAGTTCAGCCTGTGTCCATGAGTGTAGCCTGTGTCCACCAATGCAGCATGTGTCACCAATGCAGTCTATGTTCCCAGGCAGCCTATGTCCACCAATGCAGCCTGTGTTTGCCAGTGAAGCTTGTGTCCACCAATGCAGCCTGTGTTTGCCAGTGCAGCCTGTGTCCGTGAGTGCAGCCTGTGTCCACCAATGCAGCCTGTCACCAATGCAGCCTCTGTCCGCCAGTGCAGTCTGTGTCACCAGTGCAGCCTGTGTCACCAGTGCAGCCTGTGTCCACCAATACAGCCTGTGTTTGCCAGTTCAGCCTGTGTCCATGAGTCCAGCCTGTGTTTGCCAGTTCAGCCTGTTTCCATGAGTGCAGCCTGTGTCCACCAATGCAGCATGTGTCACCAATGCCGTCTATGTTCCCAGTGCAGCCTATGTCCACCAATGCAGCCTATGTTTGCCAGTGTAGCCTGTGTCCGTGAGTGCAGCCTGTGTCCACCAATGCAGCCTGTCACGAATGCAGCCTCTGTCTGCCAGTGCAGACTGTGTCACCAATGCAGCCTGTTTCCCCAATGCAACTTGTGTCGCTAATGCAGCCTGTGCCACTAATGCAGACAACCTGTGCAAGGGAAGAGAGAGGAGAGCTGCCATCTGGTTGATTAGAGCGCAGGGAACATAACAGCTTTCATTTCAATAGCTGTGTGTTCCCCGCCGCATGCCATTATATACAGCCTCTCCTCTTTGTCCGGGGAACTTTGAAAGACAGATCACCCGTCCCAGGACTGGACAGGTGATCTGTTCATCAAAGTGCCCAGACAAAGAGGAGGGGCTGTATATAATGGCATGCGGCGGGGAACACACGGCTCTCCTCTCTCTTCCCCTCCCATACAACCCGCCAGATCAACTTTATTTGCAAACATTCTGAAAGTCTGCTGCAAGTTCTGGTTCAGTTATGCTGTGCAATTGTCATCCCACCACTTAGTATTGGCATGATTCCAGTATTGGTATAAGTGTCACCCTAGTTCTAAGGTAATGCATACTAGCACATGATTAAGTGTCTTACAGGTTAAAGAAAATGCAATTTACTACCGGGTTAAAGGGTTAGTTCATCTTTACCATCAAACTAAGGGTTAAATACCCCCACGCTACTTATGCTTAAACCACAGGTGAATTAAATTCAATTATATATTCTCAAGTGTAGGTAGCTGCCAAGCGCTTATACAGCCAAATTAAGCCAAGCAAGTGCAACTCTATCATATATGCTCAAAATAAATGCCACCAAATACAGTGCTATTGCAATAGTGTCTGATGTACAGTAAACCCCTCATATTGTTGTAAATATTTTATTCTATCTTTTCATGTGACAACACTGAAGAAATGACACTTTGCTACAATGTTGTGTAGTGAGTGTACAGCTTGTGTACATTTTCTGTGCCCTCAAAATAACTCAACACACAGCCATTCATGCCCAAACTGCTGGCAACAAAAGTGAGAATACCCCTAAGTGAAAATGTCCAAATTGGGCCCAAAGTGTCAATATTTTGTGTGGCCGCCGTTACTTTCCAGCACTGCTTTAACCCTCTTGGGCATTGAGGTCACCAGAGCTTCACAGGTTGCCACTGGAGTTCTCTTCCCCTCCTCCATGATGACATCACAGAGCTGGCGGATGTTGGAGACCTTGCGCTCCTCCACCTTCCGTTTGAGGATGTCCCACAGATGATCAATAGGGTTTAGGTCTGGAGACATGCTTGGCCAGTCCATCACCTTTATCCTCAGCCAGGGCCGATCCTAGGGTCACAGGCGCCTGGGTGCAGAAATATTTCTTGCGTCCTCACATGGGCGTGGTCATCTTGTGACTGGAAAAAAAACCTTGGGAATCAATCTCACCCTCACTGAGAACCCTTCACTGGTTACCAGTAAAAGACAGAATCACTTTTAAAGCACTCTGACGCATAGATGTACAGTGCAGAAAATAAGTATTTGAACACCCTGCTATTTTGCAAGTTCTCCCACTTGGAAATCATGGAGGGGTCTGAAATTGTCATCGTAGGTGCATGTCCACTGTTAGAGATATAATCAAAAAAAAAATCCAGAAATCACAATGTATGATTTTTTTAACTATTTATTTGTATGATACAGCTGCAAATAAGTATTTGAACACCTGAGAAAATCAATGTTAATATTTGGTACAGTGGCCTTTGTTTGCAATTACAGAGGTCAAACGTTTCTTGTAGATTTTCACCAGGTTTGCACACACTGGAGGAGGGATTTTGGCCCACTCCTCCACACAGATCTTCTCTAGATCAGTCAGGTTTCTGGGCTGCCGCTGAGAAACACGGAGTTTGAGCTCCCTCCAAAGATTCTCTATTGGGTTTAGGTCTGGAGACTGGCTAGGCCACGCCAGAACCTTGATATTCTTCTTACAGAGCCACTCCTTGGTTATCCTGGCTGTGTGCTTCGGGTCATTGTCATGTTGGAAGACCCAGCCTCGACCCATCTTCAAAGCTCTAACTGAGGGAAGAAGGTTGTTGCCCAAAATCTCGCAATACATGGCCCCGGTCATCCTCTCCTTAATACAGTGCAGTCGCCCTGTCCCATGTGCAGAAAAACACCCCCAAAGCATGATGCTACCACCCCCATGCTTCACAGTAGGGATGGTGTTCTTGGGATGGTACTCATCATTCTTCTTCCTCCAAACACGGTTAGTGGAATTATGACCAAAAAGTTCTATTTTGGTCTCATCTGACCACATGACTTTCTCCCATGACTCCTCTGGATCATCCAAATGGTCATTGGCAAACTTAAGACAGGCCTTGACATGTGCTGGTTTAAGCAGGGGAACCTTCTGTGGCATGCAAGATTTCAAACCATGACGTCTTAGTGTATTACCAACAGTTACCTTGGAAACGGTGGTCCCAGCTCTTTTCAGGTCATTGACCAGCTCCTCCCGTGTAGTCCTGGGCTGATTTCTCACCTTTCTTAGGATCATTGAGACCTCACGAGGTGAGATTTTCCATGGAGCCCCAGTCCGAGGGAGATTGACAGTCATGTTTAGCTTCTTCCATTTTCTAATGATTGCTCCAACAGTGGACCTTTTTTCACCAAGCTGCTTGGCAATTTCCCCGTAGCCCTTTCCAGCCTTGTGGAGGTGTACAATTTTGTCTCTAGTGTCTTTGGACAGCTCTTTGGTCTTGGCCATGTTAGTAGTTGGATTCTTACTGATTGTATGGGGTGGACAGGTGTCTTTATGCAGCTAATGACCTCAAACAGGTGCATCTAATTTAGGATAATAAATGGAGTGGAGGTGGACATTTTAAAGGCAGACTAACAGGTCTTTGAGGGTCAGAATTCTAGCTGATAGACAGGTGTTCAAATACTTCTTTGCAGCTGTATTATACAAATAAATAGTTAAAAAATCATAAATTGTGATTTCTGGATTTTTTTTTTTGGATTATGTCTCTCACAGTGGACATGCACCTACGATGACAATTTCAGACCCCTCCATGATTTCCAAGTGGGAGAACTTGCAAAATAGCAGGGTGTTCAAATACTTATTTTCTGTACTGTATTCATGGGAATGCTCCCCATTATTTATGCGAAAAAATAAAAGCTCATAATTCCAATCGCGTTCTGCGATCCACCAATCAAAATCTCCTCCAGATACCGAAAGCCAAGTACAAGTCCAAAGGAGAAAGGAGATTCGCGGTCCAAGGTCCCAGACTATGGAACGCTTTACCAACCAGCATTCTGCCTTCTACCAAAGGAGACAGGAACAACAAGCGCCCAGAGGCGATTAAGTTTGCATGTGCTGCGCTATATAAGTTTTCATTCATTCATCTTAATAACTCCTCCTCGTTACAAATGTTTCTATTGCACAGTGGCTGCATTTAATGGCACAGTGGCTGCGTTTGATAAGCACAGTGGTTGCCTTTGATGGCACAGGGGCTGTGTTTAATTGGCACAGTAAATGCGTTTGACGGGCACAGCGGCTGTGTGTGATGGGCACAGTGGCTGCGTTTAACTGCTTGCTGACCAGCGCACGACTATATACGTCGACAGTAGGATGTATATATACATCACCTTTAAGAAGCCAGCATTGTGGGCGTGGCTACCGGGAGCTCTGTGACTCCGACCGCGGGTCCCGCGGACTCGATATCCGTGGGCATACCCGTG
This sequence comes from Rana kukunoris, assembly GCA_029574335.1. Lineage (NCBI taxonomy): Eukaryota > Metazoa > Chordata > Amphibia > Anura > Ranidae > Rana > Rana kukunoris. Next base: position 9,417,220 of record CM056051.1, on the reverse strand, counting down.
ATCATGTCACGGTGAGAAAGAACGGAAAGATGCTGATGTAAACGAGCATTTCCCCAGTCTTCCTAGAACAGGACAGTGTACACAGCTTCCTGTAACCGGAAGCGGTGATCACTGTCCTGTCACACACAGCCCATCCCCCCTACAGTTAGAACACATCCCTAGGCATACTTAACACCTTCAGCATAGCCTAGTGGTTAACCCCTTCCGTGCCAGTGTCATTTTCACAGCAATCAGTGCATTTTATAGCACTGATCGCTGTAAAAATGACAATGGTCCCTGAAATTTGTCAAAGGTGTCCGATGTGTCCACCATAAAGTCACAGTCACGATAAAAATCGCAGATCGCCGCCATTACTAGTAATGAAAATAAAAAAATATAAAAATGGCATAATTCTATCTCCTATTTTGTAGACGTTATAACTTTTGCGCAAACCAATCAATATACGCCTACTGTGTTTTTTCCCCCAAAAAAATATGTAGAAGAAAACGTATCGGCCTAAACTGAGAAAAAAATTGTTTTATATATTTTTGGGGGATATTTATTATAGCAAAAAATAAAAAATCTTGTATTTTTTTCAAAATTTACGCTCTACTTTTTAAAAAAAAAATATATAAACCGCAGAGGTGATCAAATACCACCAAAAGAAAGCTCTATTTGGGAAAAAAAGGACGCCAATTTAGTTTGGGAGCCACGTTGCACGACCGTGCAATTGTTAGTTAAAGCGAGGCAGTGCCGAATTGCAAAAATCGGCCTGGTCTTTGACTAGCAAAATGGTCCAGGGCTTAAGTGGTTAATTGGCACAGTGGCTGTGTTTGATGGGCACAGTGGCTGCGTTCGACGGGCACATTCGCTGCGTTTGACGGGCACAGTGGCTGTGTGTGATGGGCACAGTGGCTGCATTTGATGTCACAGTGGCTGCGTTTGACGGGCACAGTGGCTGTGTGTGATGGGCACAGTGGCTGCATTTGATGTCACAGTGGCTGCGTTTAATTGGCACAGTTGTTGTGTTTAATTGGCACAGTGGCTGAGTTTGTTGGCACAGTAGCTGTGTTTAATGGGCAGAGTGGATGTGTTTGATGGACACAGTGGCTGCGTTTGATGGGCACAGTGGCTGCATTTTATGGCACAGTGGCTGTGTTTGATGGGCACAGTGGCAGCGTTTGATGGCACAATGGCTGCGTTTAATTGGCACAGTGGCTGCGTTTGATGGGCACAATGGCTGTATTTGATGGGCACAATGGCTGCGTTTAATAGCACAGTGGCTGCATTTGACGGGAGCAGTGGCTGTGTTTGATGGATGGGCACAGTGGCTGCCTCTAATGGCACAGCAAATTACTTAGCGGGTGAGGCCGAGGCTTAGTCAGGCAGCTCTTTTCAGAAGTGCTCTGCTTGCTCCCCTCCCTCTCAGCCAAGCTGTCTGAGTCTGAAGATGGCAGAGGTGGGTGGAGCCAAGCTAGATTTCCAGCCACAGAGGCTGTGCGTTCTGAATGCTGGGGTGGCAGTGGCGTGCTCTGAATGCTGGGGCGGCCCTCTGATGTCACTGGCTGCTAGGCTCCGGGCGGCCAGCGATTCTAGCAACCAGTGCAGTCAAGTGGCGTTGATAGGTGGCACTGATATGCACTGGTGGGCACTGGCAGGCGGCACTGGTAAACACAGTTAAGGTGGCTGCACCTCTTCCTCTTTGGGACTGATGTACCTTTCACAGAAGCCGGTGATTTTTTTTCTCCTCACGCTGACAGCAAAATAAATAAATACGATTACCGATCTTCTGTTTACATCATGTGGTAAGGGGCCAGGATCGGGCCCTTCTCCGATCTGTGATCACCCGAGTCTTGGGGAGCGTGCAAAGGGGAGAACGTCTATTGACGGCCTCCCAGCAATGTAGCCGTCATTCGGCTATAGCACGGACAGGAAGGGGTTAAGTTGTGCTTTTCGGACGATCGCAGGGTTCTTTTAACCCCCACTAGTGGTCAAAGAAGGGGTTTAAGGGGCTTTCAGCCTTGTTCAGGGCCCTGTGCCGTGACGTGCGCTAGAGTAACGTCATCGTGGCTGTGGCCAATCACAGCGCCGGAGCCCGTGAACCCGGAAGAAACCCCCGGGAAAGATGTCAGCCATCTCAGTGGTGTTGAGGGGGCTTCATTCTAGGGTAAGGTTCTCTTTTCGTCCATGGACTTCCATTGGACTGTGATCATGACGGACACCAGCCTGACCGGTTGGGGGGGGGAGTCTGGGGGGTTCAGTCGGCTCAGGGCCGCTGGACCCTGGAAGAGTCCCTACTGCTGATCAATGTCCTGGAACTTTGGGCGATCAGGCTGTCTCCTCAAGTGGTCGCAGGGGCTTCAAGGGCGTCCTGTCAGGATCCAGTCAGACAACGCCACAGCGGTGGCTTATGTCAACCATCAGGGGTGAACAAGGAGCTCGGCTGCAGCGTCGGAGGTCACTCACATCCTAAGGTGGGCCGAAGGAAGCGAGCCGGCTCTATCGCTCGTTAAATTCCAGGTGTAGAAAACTGGGAGGCGGACTACCTAAGTCGCCAGATGCTGGACCAAGGGGAATGGTAATTACATCTGGAGGTGTTTCCACTACTTTGCCGGAGGTGGGGCACACCGGACGTGGATCTCCTGGCTTCTCTACTCAATCGCAAGGTGTCGAGGTTCGTGGCCAGGTCCAGAGATCCCTGGGCAGACGCGTTGGTGGCCCAGTGGGGTCAATATCAGCTCATTTATGCCTTCCCCCCACTGAAGTTGCTTCCTCATCTGCTCCGCAGAGTGGAGACTGAGGGGATACCAGTGATTCTCATCACTGCAGATTGGCCCCGGCGTCCCTGGTATGTTGACCTTGTGCGCCTGGTGGCGGATGCCCCATGGCGGCTGCAAATGAGGGAGGACCTTCTGTATCAAGGTCCCATACTTCATCCTGCTTTACAGTCGCTGGCTTTAACGGCATGGCTATTGAAAGCCAGGTACTAAGGGACCGAGGTCCTTCGGATTTGGTCATTTCAACAATGCTGAGGGAAGTCTTCTGCCCGCAAAAGATCTATCATTGCACTTGGAAGGCCTACATCTTTATGTGCAAGGAGATGGAGTGGCATCCACAGGCATATTCCAGGGTCCAGGGTCCTGCTGTTTTAACAGTGTGGAGTGGATCAGAAACTTGCCGTAAGCACCATTAGGGACAGATTTCAGCCTTGGCTGTTTTCTTTCAACGACCCTTGGCGTCCCATTCTCTGGTGGGTACGTTTGTACAGGTAGTTCGACATGTGCTTTCCCCGATTAGACCACCGCTTCCTCCATGGGATTTGAATCTGGTGCTCTCGGCTATTCAGGATCCTCCTTTTGAGAACATCAGAGAAATTGCTCTCTTGACGCTATCTCAGAAGGTGGCTTTTCTAGTGGCCATTACATCTGTCAGAAGCGTTTCTGAGTTGGCGGCCTTGTCTTTCAAGTCACCATACTTGGTCCTCCACAAGGATTAAGCGGTGCTACGCCCGCAGCCTTCCTTTCTTCCGAAGGTAGTTTCAGCTTTTCACCTGAATGAGGACATTGTACTTCCGTCCTTGTGTCCCCGACCGTCGCATCCCAAAGAGGCTGTGCTACATACCTTAGGGGTATACCTGTTTGCTACGGCTCCGTTCCGGAGGTGGGGCTCACTGTTTGTGGCGGTATCTGGTCCGCAGAAGGGCCTGGCGGCTTCGCCGGCCACCATTTCTCAGTGGATCAGGCAGACCTTCCCTGTCACGGCGCATGCGGCCAGGGCAATTGGTGCCTCCTGGGCTTTCCGACATCAAGCGTCTGTTTCAGAGGTGTGTGAGGCGGCGACTTGGTCGTCTGTTCACACCTTTTCCAAATTTTACAAGGTTGATGTGAATGCATCTTCGGATGCTTCCTTTGGCCGCAAGGTTTTTGATTGCGCCTACTCCGTTGAGGAGCTCTGCTTGTTTGGGGTGAAGTTAGGTTTTTGATTGCTATTCCCACCCCTCGTTTTTTTTTACACTGCTTGGGGACGTCCCACTTGTCCGTCCATCGACGAAAAGAGAAAATAGGATTTTTTTTGTACTCACCGTAAAAATCCCTTTCTCTGTCGTCCATGGACGGACACAGCACCCACCCCTCCTTTTACGTTTGTACTGGTTTTCGAGGAACTGAGCTGCTGGCTGCAGGGTGAGGGGTTATGACCGGAGGGACCGCCACCTGGGCAGGGCCGTTCAACTCTGTTAAAGTTACATGTATTTAAATATCTAACATGTCGGGGGGCGTGCATACATTTTTATAATGTAAACTTTATTTAAAATGTTGCTTTTGGTGTTCTGTGTGATTCTTCTAAATTTTAACAAGAGGAAAAAGCCATGGAAAATAATATTGAATATGTTAACCACTTCCTGCCCGGTCAATGGTCAATTGAAGTGTGGTAAGTGGTTGTGAAATCCTGACTGGACGTCTATTGACGTCCTGCAGGATTTCATGCCGGCAGGCGCACGTGGGGGCGTGCAGCGCGGTGATCGGTGATGCGGGGTGTCAGTCTGACACCCTGCATCTCCGATCTCAGTAAAGAGTCTCCGGCGGAGGCTCGTTACCACGTGATCAGCCGTGTCCAATCACAGCTGATCACAATGTAAACAGGAAGAGCCGTTGACCATCTGACAGACGCGAGTAGAAGAGAGCCGATCGGCGGCTCTCCTGACAGGGGGGGTTCGCGCTGATTGTTTATCAGCGCAGCCCCCCCCTCGGATCCCCACACTGGACCACCAGGGAGTGCCCCCCAAATAGCACAAATAGATAAAAAAAACAATAAAAAAAAATTGTTTTAATACAATCGATGCCAATCAGTGCCCACAAATGGACACTGACTGGCAACATGGGCACTGACTAATGATGCCCAGCAATGCCATCAGTGCCACCCCTCAGTGTCCATCAGTGCCACCTAGTGTCCATTAGTGCCCATCTATGCCCAGTGCCCACCTATCAGTGCCCATCTGTGCCATCCATAAGTGTCCATCAGTGCCGCCTATGAGTGTCCATCAGTACCGCTTATGAGTGCCCATCAGTGCCGCATACCAGCGCCGCCTATCAGTGCCCATCAGTGCCACCTCATCAGTGACCATCAGTGCCGCCATATCAGTGCCCATAATTGAAGAAGAAAACTTACTAATTTACAAAAAAAATGAACAGAAAAAAAATAAAAACTTATTTTTTTTTTCAAAAATGTTGGTCTTTTTTTAGTTGTTGCGCAAAAAATAAAAATCGCAGATGTGAGCAAATACCACCAAAAGAAAGCTCTATTTGTGGGGAAAAAATGATAAAAATTGAATTTGGGTGCAGTGTAGCATGACCGCGCAATTTTCATACAAATTGCGACAGCGCTGAAAATTGGCCCGGGCGGGAAGGTGCGTAAGTGCCCGGTATGGAAGTGGTTAAAATAAATAAAAAAGAGTGGAGGAAAATGCGATAAAAATGTAACAATAACCTAGGTTCCACCGAGATTTGCACTCGGATGGCTGGATTCAGAGTCCAGAGTGCTAACCATTACACCATGGAACCTCAATTCACCACCACATCGAGCCTTCTCTATAGACAAATCTCCCCACAGCCCCTTTGATTGTCTCTAATATACATTTCTGTTGTAAATAAACGCCCTATTGGACGGCTTCTGTGTTTATTTCCCTCACAGGGAACCCCAGTGCGTCCGGGGACCGAGCGCTTCTTTATTTCTGAGGTAATTCTCGCGCTGCCGCAGTGTCACTCCGCCCGCCATATTGCACCTCCTCCTGCACCACACGCCGCCATTTTGCCGCTCACGCCAATATGACACCCGCAGCTCCGAAAGCAACCGTTTTCGTTTTGCAGGAGGCCAGAACGACGGCTTATCCCGGAACAAGACGATTAAATGACACGCCTGCCTAAAATAAACGTCCCGTGGCGGAGCGGGGGAAGGGCGGGGTGTACCAAGATGGCGGCGCCGTGCTTCGTTGAACCCGGAAGTGTTGCAGCCGAGGACTTGGGCGGAAGCGCTGTTCCTGTTTCAGGGAGGGGTTCGGTCATAGCCGGGCTTCCTGGAGATTTTGTCGGTTGGCTGCCGAGAGCCTGCGGATCCGGAGCACTACATCCAGCGCCAACATGGGAACCCGGGACGACGAGTACGACTACCTGTTCAAAGGTAAGACTGGGGGAGGGGAACAACGGAGGGGGGAGGGGGAGACACCGGGATCAGCGGGGGGAGGATGTGAGGTGACGGGGCGGCCTGCAGTGACAGGAGAGCCGGGCGGGGATCCGGGGACAGACCGAGGAGGAGGGAGAGAGGAGGCCGCGTCCTGTCATGTCTCCGAGGAGGCCTGTCACTGCCCCCCCTCATATATCTGTATACATTTACCCCCCCCCCCCATATCTCTATTATATCCCCCCCCCTCGTATCTCTATTATATTTACCCCCCCTTCATATCTCTATTATATTTACCCCCCCTCATATATCTGTATATATTAGCCCCCCCTCATACCGTGTGTGTGTGTGTGTGTGTGTGTGTGTATGTATATATATATATATATATATATATATATACACACACACACACACACACACACACACACACACACACACACACACAGAGGGGCTTCTATAGGGGCATTCATGTTATAATTTTTTTTATTTCTATATATATATAAAAAATCACTCCTCCTATATACAGTGTAGTGATGGGTGTAGAATACACAGCTAACTTTTTTTGGGGGGGGTCCGGGATAGGAGACCCCCCATCCAGGGATTGGTGACTTCTACACTCAGCTATGGAGGTCTTCTACTTCTAGAGGTGTCGCCCCCCCCCCCCCAACATTCATAACACTAAAACCCCCTCTCATACCACTGGACTTCCACCAAAACCACCTCTAAGCCCCCCCCATATACAAACCCCCCACCCCCTTTAATTTTTTCTAGTACCTATTTCCACCCCCTCCTCCATACCTCTGACCTATGCAAACCCCTCCCCCTTTTAATACCTCTGTCCCTTCCCCCTCCTCTTTAATACCTCTGTACTCTTCCCCCCCCCCCCTTCCTCCTCTTTAATACCTCTGTACTCTCCCCCCCCTTCCTCCTCTTTAATACCTCTGTACTCTCTCCCCCCCCCCTTCCTCCTCTTTAATACCTCTGTTCTCTCTCCCCCCCCCCCCCCCCTTTCTCCTCTTTAATACCTCTGTTCTCTCTCCCCCCCCCCTTTCTCCTCTTTAATACCTCTGTTCTCTCTCCCCCCCCCCTTTCTCCTCTTTAATACCTCTGTTCTCTCTCCCCCCCCCCCTTTCTCCTCTTTAATACCTCTGTTCTCTCTCCCCCCCCCCGTTCCTCCTCTTTAATACCTCTGTTCTCTTTCTCCCCCCCCCTCCTCCTCTTTAATGCCTCTGTTCTCTCCCCCCCCCCTTTCCTCCTCTTTAATGCCTCTGTTCTCTCCCCCCCCCCCCTTTCCTCCTCTTTAATGCCTCTGTTCTCTCTCTCCCCCCTTTCTCCTCTTTAATGCCTCTGTTCTCCCCCCCCTTCCTCCTCTTTAATGCCTCTGTTCTCCCTCCCCCTTCCTCCTCTTTAATGCCTCTGTTCTCCCTCCCCCTTCCTCCTCTTTAATGCCTCTGTTCTCGTTCTCCCTCCCCCTTCCTCCTCTTTATCTGTTCTCCCCCCCCCCCCATCTCCTCTTTAATACCTCTGTTCTCTCTCCCCATCTTGAATACCTCTGTTCCCCAGTAGCCCTTTTTGTGACTCTGTCTATACCCCTGTTCCATCAATCGCTAGCCCCCTCTTTTTCCTCTTCCGTAGTTGCCCCTTGTACCGCTGTATGCCCCCTATTCCTTTGTTCCATCATCAAACTTCCCCATGTACCTCTGACCATCCCCCATAAATCTGTCCCATCTACACCCCTCTCCCCCTTCCCTAATCATCTCCGTCCCACACTGCCATGTTTTCTCTGACGTCATCGAGAGGCCCCCGCCGGCTCTTCCGGGTTCAGTGGGCAGGTCTCTCTATAATGCAACAATAGGCCAGCTAGCTCTTCTGGGTTCAGCGAGCCGGGCTCTCTATGATGCAACCATAGGCTTGTAGGCTCTTCCTAGTTCAGCGTGCGGGTCTCTCTCTATAATGTGACCATAGGCCCGCCGGTTTTTCCGGGTTCAGAGAGCAGGCTTCTCTATAATGCAACCATAAGCCCGCCGGTTCTTCCAGGTTGAGCAAGCGGGCCTCTCTGATGCGAAAATAGGCCCGTCCCCTCCAGTTCTTCAATGAAAGGCTATGCCTCCTGGGGTATGTGGCGTACATATCCCAAGAGGCACAGTGTGCGCAGTCATTCACCTAAGGCAAGTGTTGTGCATGGGGAGGCGGGTGGACTTTCTATAAAAACAAAATAACTATTTATTTTTTATTGGGAGTGTCTGGCCAACAGGTTAGGAGGTTGTCAGGGTACATCCAATCACCACCCGACCCCCCCCCACCAAGCACCTCATCCCTCGCCGTGTATAGCTCAGGGTATAGGTGGACACAGTGGTGTAGAGCTCAGGTTATGGACAAATATGACGGTGTAGATAGCGCTCAGGGTATGGACGGGCGGACGTGGCGCCGTAGAGCTCGGGGTATGGACGTGGCGCCGTAGAGCTCGGGGTATGGACGTGGCGCCGTAGAGCTCGGGGTATGGACGTGGCGCCGTAGAGCTCAGGGTATGGACGTGGCGCCGTAGAGCTCGGGGTATGGACGTGGCGCCGTAGAGCTCGGGGTATGGACGTGGCGCCGTAGAGCTCGGGGTATGGACGTGGCGCCGTAGAGCTCGGGGTATGGACGTGGCGCCGTAGAGCTCGGGGTATGGACGTGGCGCCGTAGAGCTCGGGGTATGGACGTGGCGCCGTAGAGCTCGGGGTATGGACGTGGCGCCGTAGAGCTCGGGGTATGGACGTGGCGCCGTAGAGCTCGGGGTATGGGGGACGGGCGGACGTGGCGCCGTAGAGCTCGGGGCGGATGGACGTGGCGGGGTTGGGGCGGATGGACGTGGCGGGGTTGGGGCGGGCATGGTGGATATAGTTGGGCCTGGTATTTAGGAGACTGAAGATACACCTGCATGTCCCCGTAGATTTCCTGACCCCGTCGCTGTGTCTCCAGTCATCTGATGTCTCCATACAATGCAGCGATGTCAGGAGGGAGGCGGAGGAGGGGTGACTCTGGTGTAGGCCTCTGCTGAATGCAGTACATTATCTCCCGGAAATCCAGGACACACTACAGTCCCTCCGCATTCCCCTCCATTAACCCGCTCACTGCCAGATCACCTCCGTGGTATACAACTTCACCATGGGCAATCCCCTCCCTCCCCCTCCTCCGGTTTATTTACATTTCGCTGTCACCGTCCTGCTGAAGATTGCTCCTTCGCAGTCATGTGACACTCGTCTTTTGTCGCCTTTCTTTCTGATCTAATCGGCTCCTCTGTTCTTACTATGATCTCTGGATGTGTAATGTGCCTGTGAGGCCTCAGTCACACCGCCACTTGTTTATAATAATATATAAAGGACGTTTCTCAACGTGTGCAAATGCAGGAAATTATTTTTCAGTAGTGACGTTCACACCGAGCGTTTTACCTGCGTTTTTCAGCACGGTCGGCATTTATAGAAAATTAGAATCCTGTGGGGTTGATTTACTTAAACTGAAGAGTGCAAAATCCGGTGCAGCTGTGCATGGTAGCCAATCGGCTTCTAGGTTTTAGGCGCCATTCACATTTGTGCGACTTGTCGTGTGACTTTGGATATGTAAAGTCGCATAAGTCACGCCCCATATACACATTATCAAAAGTATTGGGACACCTGCCTTTACACGCACATAAACATTAATGGCATCCCAGTCTTAGTCCGTAGGGTTCAATATTGAGTTGGCTCCGCCCTTTGCAGCTATAACAGCTTCATCTCTTCTGGGAAGGCCGTCCACAAGGTTTAGGAGTGTGTCTATGGGAATGTTTGAGCATTCTTCCAGAAGAGCGTTTGTGAGGTCAGGCGCTGAGGTTGGACGAGAAGGCCTGGCTCTCAGTCTCTGCTCTAATTCATCCCAAAGGTGTTCTATGGCAGTGGTCATCAACCCTGTCCTCGGGGGCCCCCTAACAGGCCAGGTTTTATGTATTACCTTGGGGGAGATGCAGACTAGAATACTGCAATCACTGAGCAGCAAATTATATCACCTGTCATGTATTTCAGTTATCTTGCAAACCTGGCCTGTTAGTGGGCCCTGAGGACAGGGTTGGTGACCACTGTTCTTTCAGGGTTGAGGACAGGACTCTGTGCAGGCCAGTCAAGTTCCTCCATCCCAAGCTCGCTCATTCATGTCTTTATGGACCATTTATTTTCCTGTAATGCAGAGAATGCATAAAAGTGGAAGTCCATGTTAAAAAATAAAATACCTGCATCTGTAGTCGCCAACATTCGAACACTAACCTATCTGTAAAGGATTTCTTTTTTAGTATACATACCCTTTCTGAAGCAGATCTGACCTGATCTCCAGTGGCGGAAACTCTGAGTACACGTCCGACAACGGCTGTGAAATGAACGAAGAGTGACTTCACCTATAGTTACTATGGGGCTTCCGTTGTCGGACGTGTCCTCTGTACCCACCTACACCTGACAGCTCAGCGTGAGATCGGAGCTTCCGCCACTGAGATCGGGTCGGATCTCCTGCAGAAAAGCCATGTATACAGAATTTCTGTTTACAGGGCTAGATAGGTTAGTGTTAGAATGTTGGGGGCTATAGATGCAGGGATTTTAGTTTTAGCATGGACGTTAAAGCGGAGTTCCAACCGAAATTGGAACTTCCGCTCAAACCACTCCTTGCCCCCTTACATGCCACATTTGGCATGTCATTTTTAGGGTTGTCCCGACACCGATATCCGTATCGGGACCGATACTGAGCATTTGCGGGAGTACTTGTACTCTCGCAAATGCCCCCGATGCCAGATCCGATACTCGCACCCCCGCGCCGAAACGCCACCGCAACGCTGTCGCCGCATGGTTAATCAGCGTGCGGGGAACATTATAGCTTTCATTTGAATAGCTGTAGTATTCCCTGCCACGTATAGACACTCCCCCTTGCTCGGGATTGGACGGGTGATCTGTCCAATCCCGAGCAAGGGGGAGTGTCCATACGCGGCGCGGGAACACTACAGCTATTCAAATGAAAGCTGTGATGTTTCCCGCACACTGATCAACCATGCGGCGACGGCGGCATCTAGGTGTGGGGGGGGGACATGGCTGCCTCTGTGGGGGGGGGGGACATGGCTGCCTCTGTGGGGGGGGGGGGGGACATGGCTGCCTCTGTGGGGGGGGGGGGACATGGCTGCCTCTGTGGGGGGGGGGGGGACATGGCTGCCTCTGTGGGGGGGGGGGGGGACATGGCTGCCTCTGTGGGGGGGGGGCATGGCTGCCTCTGTGGGGGGGGGACATGGCTGCCTCTGTGGACACATTTAAAAAAAAGTATCGGTATTCGGTATCGGCAAGTACTTGAAAAATATATCCCACTTCCATCTTCCGCTCAGTGACCGCTTAAGCGATACGTCTTATCGCCTGGAACACGTGACAGGTCCCAGGTGATCGCCTATCAACTCAGGGAGTGCTGCGCCGCTCGCGCATGCGCAGTGAGTGCCCGGCCGTGAAGCCGAAAGCTGTCACGGCCAGGTGCCCACAATTACAATGGAGGTGAAGAGGGGGGGGGGGAGTGGAGCGAAGCTCCAGGCGGCGCATTGCTGGACTGTGGAACATATTAGTGTCTCTGTTTATTAAAAGCCAGTAGCTACACTTTTTGTAGCTGCTTACTTCTAATAAACATAAAAAAAAGTCTGGAACTCCCTCTTTAAGCCAAGAAAGAACCTTACAACCACTCTAGCATTACCCTGTGCACTGTACAACCTGTCATAGCATTTAACCACTTGACTAGCCACCGTCGTTATTATACTTTAGTACTAAACTGTTTTTATGCCAGCAGATAGCTGCCATAAACACCCCCCCCCCCCCGGTATCCTTAAGTGGCAGGCGGTCTGCTTTCATCGAAATGGTCTCTGTGGTGGATTCGCCACAAGATGACTTTTATTGGCGGCAGGAGAGGTGCCCCTCCTGCCGCACTCCAGCCATCTCCGCCACTTACCAGAGCCGTCGGTAGCAGCGGAGATGATCGGCTCCTCTCCCCTGTGAAGCTTGAATATCGAGTAAGGGACTGATGTCCCCCACTCGGCTCCATAACGTTGGATGACAGAAGCGGTGTCAAACGTCACTTCCACCAATGCTCGTAAAGGGAATTTGTTTTAAAAAAAAAATGTAACAGATTTTTTATTTTATTTTTGCAGTTTAGTTTAAATATGAGATCTGAGTTATTTCTGACCCAGATCTCCTCATAGTAAAAGGGTTGTAAAGGTACAATTATTTATTTTTTTCCTAAATAGCTTCCTTTACCTTAGTGCAGTCCTCCTTCACTTACCTCATTCTTCCATTTTGCTTTTTAATGTCCTTATTTCTTCTGAGAAATCCTCACTTCCTGCTCTTCTGTCTGTAACTCCACACAGTAATGCAAGGCTTTCACCCTGGTGTGGAGTGTGGTGCTCGTCCTCTCCCTTGGACTACAGGAGAGTCAGGACGCCCACTAACACGCAGCTCCTTTCTCTATCTGCAACGTAGAGAGCGTCCTGACTCTTCTGTAGTCCAAGGGAGGGGGCGAGCATGACACTCCACACCAGGGAGAAAGCCTTGCATTACTGTGTGGAGTTAGACAGAAGAACAGGAAGTGAGGATTTCTCAGAAGAAATAAGGACATTTAAAAGCAAAATAGAAGGATGAGGTAAGTGAAGGAGGACTGCACTGAGGTAAAGGAAGCTATTTAGGAAAAAAATAAATAATTGTACCTTTACAACCCTTTTAATATGAGGAGATCTGGGTCAAAAATAACTCAGATCTCATATTTAAACTGCAAAAATAAAATAAAAAATCTGTTACATTTTTTTTTAAAACAAGGTAAAGGAAGATATTTAGGAAAAAAAATATTGTACCTTTACAGCCCCTTTAGGACTCCGTTCACACCTAATGCCGATGCGGCTCCCAGCAGGGGTCCAGTGTGTCCTGGTTCACCATTTCAGCCCGAATTTTTGACTGAATTCAGACCTAAAACGGACCAAAAGACGAACAAGCATCCTGTGCAAATTCGCATCGGAGATATGTGAACCGGCTCCATAGAGAGCCATTTACGTTCTCCTGCTGTTGCATGCAGAGATTCTGCATCCAAATCGCAATAGTGTAAACCCGGCCTCAAGAGGACCTGTCATGCTTTTTTCTATTGCAAAGGATGTTTACATTTCTTAGGAATAAAAGCGACCCAAATGTATTACTTTTTTTTTTTTTTAAAGGAAAGTATAACAATTTTAAGCGATCCGTCCCGCCGTGCCCACGTGCAAAGACAAAAGTCACGTCCGCATATGAAAACTGTGTTCAAACCACACGTGAGGCATTGTAAGAGCAATAATTCTAGCACTAGACCTTTTCTTTAAAGTGGTTGTAAACCCAACCACACAACTTGCACCAACAGGTAAGCCTAGAATAAGGCTTACCTGTAGGTGCAAGAAATATCTCAGAAGCCTACACGGTTAAGGAGATATTCACAGTAATGACAGGTGCCGATGTCTATGGCGCATGCGCCGTAGATAACGACGCAGGCGGACTGAGCTTGCCGTCTTTGTTAATGGCATTAATGGGGATTATGTCGTATTTCTGCACATGCACGGGGACCTGCCGGTCCCGCACGGAAGTGACGTCATCGCCACTCCAGCCAATCGCAGCGGCAGAGCGGCGATAATGGGAAGATGATGCGAGGGGACATGGCGGAGGAGAACTAGGAGCACTTCAGGGGCTTCGATCTCAGGTAAGTGCCACATAATGAGCTAGTATGCTCTTTAACTGAAAACTGGTAACCTGTAGAAAAATGTAAACGAGCCTACGGCCACATGACCCTGAAAGCGCCCGATCTCGTCTGATCTCGGAGGCTAAGCAGAGTCGGGCCTGGTTAGTACCTGGATAGGAGACCGCCTGGGAATACCAGGTGCTGTAGTAAAAAAAAAAAAAAATAAAAAAAAAAAAAAAAAATTTAAACGTCGCCAATAGGGATTAAATGCCAATGTTTGCCGCCATTCCACAAACGGGCGCAGTTTTGGAGCATGACATGCTGGGTAGCAATTTACTCGGTGTAAAATAATCTTTCGCAATACAGAAAAAAATGTGTGACAAAGTGTGGCAACGACCGCCAGTTTATTCTCTAGGGTGTAAGGAAAAAATATTATGTTTGGGACTTCTAAGTAATCAGCAAAAAAACATGTAACCAACAAATCTCAAAAAGCGTCTCGGTCCAGAAGTGATTAATGGGCTTCTGGCAGCGGGGGTGAGTGGTGCACCTGTATCTTTTACATGCACCAAGTCTAAACCCCCCCCCCCCCCCCCCCCCCCCCCCCCAGCAGGCACATCCAAATGCAGGTAAAGGGGTTGTGTAAAGCATGTAAGTCATTTATACTTCCTAGATGATTTCGCCTGCATTTGGAAAAGCTAAACTCGGGAGCGCCATTGTGAATGAGGCCTAGTACTGTCGGTGTTCTTTTAGGCCTGATTCACACCTATGGCATTTTTAGGTTTTTTTTTTGCAGATTCGCACTACATTCCATTTATCATGGTTTCCTATGGAACACGTTCTGTAGTGCAAATCTGCAATAAGCACAAAAAATGCCATAGGTGTGAATCAGACCTTGGTTGCTAAAGACCGACCTGCCATCACACACCATAAGGCTGATTTACTAAAACTGGAGAGTGCAAAATCTGGTGCAGATGTGCACGGTAGTCCGTGTCTAAATTCAGCTTGTTAAAATAAGCTTTGGCAATAAAACCTGGAAGCTGATTGGTTTCTGTGCAGAGCTGCTCCGGTTTTAGTAAATCGGCTCCTATGCAGTTTATACAAGTTCTATACAAGTGTGGCCTGTCACCTCCAGGGAGGTCGATGTGAGAAATGTGATCGGAGACGGCGTACCGCGTTCGGGGTCAGTGGTTGGAACACTCTGTGACCTCTCAGGAGTCAAGAATGTCGGGTGGGGTATGTGAGGTGGGGGGTGGTTAACCAAGGTGGCCTGAACAGGTTTTTTTTTTTTTTTTTTTCTTCTTCTTCTTCATCGTCGAGGAAAACCTTCAAAGAGCCGGCGTTGGGTCGGCATTAATAGTCTTCTGCCTTCCCTTTAATATTTGTTTCTATAGGTCTATTAAGGTGGCAATTATGTATGCCACAATGATCCCTATTGTTCAGATATTCTCCATAGAACTTCCCTGTCATCTGTTGACTTTGGTTTGGTGCAGAGGAATAGTTAAACATAAACTTTGCTGGAAGAAAATAAGTTAGGGCTGCTTACTGGAAATATTCATTCTTTGGACCCGTTCCTGTTTTTGCACATTGTTGCCCTTCCTGTGGAAGGTGAGATCTGGGCCTGTTGTCCCCACAGAGTTTGTGTATCTGGAAGGTGAAGGGTGAACTTTCCCTTTACTGGACATTTTGACAGTTTTTGTCTTCTGTCATTTGAGTGAATTTCCTGCTTGTTTATACCATGGCCATTGAGCTGCGTTGATTTGCATAGATCAACACGGGCGCAACGCCAATGCAAGGGCAAAAATAATACGGTTTTGTATATGCTCCTTTTGCATCATACCTGTATGGACATGCAGCATGTGTGCCTTATTACGCGCCGCACAGTGCCTCCCTGTGCCTCCCTGTGCCGCGCAGTGCCTCCCTGTGCCGCGCAGTGCCTCCCTGTGCCGCGCAGTGCCTCCCTGTGCCGCGCAGTGCCTCCCTGTGCCGCGCAGTGCCTCCCTGTGCCTCCCTGTGCCGCACATCTCACTGTAGTGCATCGACTTAAATAGAGCATCGCTTTGTGACACTTCAATAAAGTTAAAACAAAACTAAACCACAAACTGAAAACTATTTGAAGGAGTAGAGTACTGTATATAGTCGCGTATATAAGCCAAGTTTTTCTGCACTTTTTTTTTTTTTTTTATGCTGAAAATGCCCCCCTCGGGCATTTGATCTCCTGGACTTTGGGGACCCAGTACTGGCTGTCTGTAGGTCCCATGGACCATGGCACACATGTAGCCCCACTCTTCCTTTACAAGTGTGCAAAGTTTGTTGTCTGGGGGTCCTACGGGTGGGGAGCACCATGTTTTTTTTCTCCATAGACTCCCATGTTAAACGTCAGTCTAGTCATGGGCACAGTGAGGCATGCACATGGATACAGTGGAGCAAAGTAAGGCACAGTGAGGCATGCAGATGGACACCCTAGGCTTATACTCGAGTCGATAAGTTTATATATAAAATATACCTTCCTATCTATTTACTAATCTAGCAGCATAAGGATTAAAAAATGTTTGACAGAGTGAAGTTGCGATTTAAAAAGTTCTGCACGTAGGGTGGGCAAACTGTGGCCCTCCATCTGTTGTGGAACTAAAAGTTACATGAGGCTTTGTAAGGCTGACAGTTACAAGCATAACTCAGAGCGAGAGGCATGATGGGACTTGTAGTTCCGCAATAGTTTGAGGGCCTCAGTTTGCCACCCCAGTCTGGTCACTTTCAATTTATACAAACAAAAGTTATATCTGACAATCCAATACAAGATTACTTGAAAAAAATCTCTTTCCCCCACTTCCTGGGTTCCCAGCATGCTTTGCAGCTTCTCCTCCCATTTCTAAGGACTATATATCCCATGGTACCTTGCTGTCTGCAAGCAGTGATTCCTGTACTGACTCCACCTCCTGAAATTCCTCCTTTCAGAAGGCAGGCTCTCTGAAATGTTTGTCACGGCAGTGCCGACTCACTAGGGGTGCAATGGATCAAAAAACTCACGGATCGGCTTTCCCCCATAGGTCGGCTTTCCCCCATAGGTCGGCTTTCCCCCATAGGTCGGCTTTCCCCCATAGGTCGGCTTTCCCCCATAGGTCGGCTTTCCCCCATAGGTCGGCTTTCCCCCATACGTCGGCTTTCCCCCATACGTCGGCTTTCCCCCATACGTCGCCACCATTGCTCAGTGCTCACCTAGGCTGCCGCCATCGGGTGGACCAAGGTGGCTGCCGCTCCGGAGCTAGGCCAAAGCCGTGGCCTTTGCTATGGCCGAGTCAGCAGAGCCCTCCGTGGGACAGCGGATCACCTGGTGTGCCAATCCACAGGTTGACCTGTTCAGATCACGGATCGCCGACGATCCGTTGCACCACTACTACTCACAGGTCATGGTGACTACTTGTCACAGAATTCAGGTGGCTAACTTCAAGATGGTTCATAATAGTTGGGGACCTTGGATTGTAAGCTCCTTGAGGGTAGGGACTGATGTGAATGTACATTGTATATGTAAAGTGCTGCGTAAATTGATGGCGCTATATAAGTACCTATAAAATAGGATAAATAATTGGGATACAATGCGGGAATGGATAAAGGATTTTACATTTTGAACATATACAAAAAAGTAAAGTAAATGGTGTGATTTGTTACTACACAATGTACACGGGCGTGTGCGTGTTTTTAGCATGTGGGGCGGTGTGAACGAGCCCTGAGTCATATTCTTTGGAAATATCATGAATGTGTGTACATTTTATATACAGAAGACACTCGAAGCATAAACCTTTTATAACTCATTTGGTGTGATCCGTATGGCTTGTAGCACCACTCAAAGCCGGTGAATGAAAGATCTCCTCGCCGGTGATTCAGAAAGTGGGATTAGGTGTCTGTACACCATTCAGACATGTAAATACAAAGGAGAGGACACGCCTCTCGCCAGCCCAGGGCTGTCATAATGCCACACCCCTTGACGCGTTTCGTCCTTCCCACCAGGGCTTGGTCACAGAGGCAAGTTCACCTCTGAGAGCCATTGGCTTCTGCTGCTGTCGGCCAAATTCTGTGAGGGAAGGGGGGTGGGGGATTGGGACTAAGCTACACTGTGTCAATCAATAGATGCACACAACCCGGTTCAGTATTGAGCCCACACATATGCCACGGTAGGAAGAGTGGAGTCCAGAGGGTAGGCAGGGGGACCCCAGAGGAGGATCAGGACTGCTTTGTACAAAACTATTGCACAGCAGTTAAAGCGTCGATGCACCCTAAAAAAAAAAAAAATTACGTTAGTTTCTGTTAAAAGTAATAACGTTTTGGTAAACATTTTTTACTTGCCTGAAAGAGCTCGTTGCTAAGCAGTCGTCCTAATCTGCCTACTCCACCGTGCACCTCGTCCTTGCGTTGCCACCTGAGTCGCATGACAGTTTGTGAATGGGCGGCTGTCTTCTGTGACACATGTCCCAGAAGACCTGTGTGTCACAGAAGACAGCCGCCCATTCACAAACTGCCGTGCAACTCGCTCATGCGCGGGAAGAAAACAGGCAGTGAAGACGCAAGGCTCCACTGCCCTTTTCCCTTTGTTAGAATGGTGGCGCCGGAAACCGATCCGATGGAAGAATCAGCCTCGGGGGGGGGGGGGGGCGTCATCGCAGGCACCCTGGACAGGTAAGTGTCCTCATTAAGTCAGCAACTACAGTGTTTGTAGCTGCTGACTTAATAAAATTGCGGGTGGAAACCCGCTTTATCGGCTCTCCTCACACTGACAGGAAGGGAGGAGAGCCGATTAGTGGCTGTTCTTCACAGGGGAGATCTGCATAGGTAATCAGTGCAGCCCCAACAGTGCCCAGCAGTGATGCCAGTCAGTGTTGCCCATCAGTACAGTCTTAGTTCCACCTCATCAGTGAGCGAGAAAAATTGCTGTATTTACAAAATTTTATAACAAATTAAGATTTTATTTTTATTTTTTTCAATTCCTTTTTGTTAAATAAAAAAATGCAAAACCTAGCTGTGATTAACCACTTTAGCCCCGGGCCTGTTTTTGAGATTCGGTGTTTACGAGACTAAAACATTTTTTTTTGCTATAAAATTACTTAAAACCCCCAAACATTATATATATATTTTTTTCTAACACTCTAGAGAATAAAATGGCAGTCATTCCAATACTTTTTGTTACACCGTATTTGCGCAGCGGTCTTACAAGCGCACTTTTTTTTGGAAAAAATTCACTTTTTTAAATTAAAAAATAAGACAACAATTAATTTTTTTTGCCCAATTTTTTTACATATTGTGAAAGATAATGTTACGCCGAGTAAAATGATACCCAACATGTCACGCTTAAAAATTGTGCCCGCTCGTGGCATGGTGTCAAACTTTTACCCTTAAAAATCTCGATAGGCGATGTTTAAAAAATTCTACAGGTTGCATTTTTTGAGATAGAGGAGGTCTAGGGCTAGAATTATTGCTCTCGCTCTAACGATCGCGGCGATACCTCACTTGTGTGGTTTGAACACCGTTTTCATATGCGGGCGCTACTCGCGTATGCGTTCGCTTCTGCGCGCGAGCTCGTCGTGAAGGGGCGATTTAAAAATTTTTTTTTTTGTTTTCGTATTTATTTTACCAATTTTTAACACTAAAATAAAAAAATTATCACTTTTATTCCTATTACAAGGAATGTAAACATCCCTTGTAATAGAAAAAAGCATGACAGGTCCTCTTAAATATGAGATCTGGGGTCAAAAAGACCTCACATCTCATATTTAGGCTAAAATGCAAAAAAAATATCAAATGTAAAATGTCATTTTTCAAATGACATTTAAAAAATGTCTCTTTAAGATGCTGTTTGGAACTGACGTTTGACGTCACTTCCGCCCAGCAGAGCTACGGGGATGGACGAGGGAAATTTTTTCCCTCACTCGCATCCCCGCTGAACAGACGAGCGCACCCGATCGCCTCCGCCGCTACCGATGGCTCCGGTAAGCGGCGGAGGGCGCAGGAGCGCAGCGGAAGGGGGGGGGGACGCTCGCCCCCCACCGATAACGGCGATTCCGCCGCGGAGACCGCCATTATCGTTTACCCGACCGCCCACAGAAGAGATGGATATCTCGGTTGTGGCAGCAGCTGCTGCCGTTACCGAGATATCCATCTTCAAAGTGCCGACGTATACCTGCGGTGGGCGGTCGGGAAGTGACGGGGGCCAGCACCCCCCCCCCCCCCCCGTTTTACTTGAGCGTGCCGCTGTACCCAAATAACATTTTGGTGGTATTTGATCACCTTTTTGTTTGTTTTTTATGTGCTCTCTTGGTGGTTTCTGCTATAAAACATATCCAATACATTTTTATTTTTATTTTTTTTTAATCACATTTCTTCATAAATTGGGCCAATCTGGTATTTTTACGCTAGTAATGCAGCTGACAATCTGACACACACTGACATTTTGGAGGAAATTACCTAAACTAGGAGCACTCAGAATCTGGTGCAGCTATGCATGGCAGCCAATCGGCTTCTAACTACAGCTTGTTCAGTTAACCACTTGGCGCCCAGAGGCTGCCATATGACGTCCTCGGTTTTGTGGGGGTATATCTGAATGATGGGTGCAGCTACAGTCATCATTCAGATATTGGCATTTTCAGCCAGTGATTCTCTACACCATAACAATAATAGCGGCTGTTTCCCCACTTGATTGTTCCTTTGGGCAGCAAAAGAGTAAATGCCCCAACCGTAGCCCTCCGGTGCTTCTACCGACTCGCCACTGCAATCAGTGAGTGGGAGAACGGATCCGCCGGTGAGCAGATGGGTCGCCGGAGTTTCTATGATCGTCGGCCTCTGCATTTAAAAAACGGCGCGGCCTTGGCTGAGAAGGTGTGTGTGTGTGTTTTAAGGCTTCCCAGCCTAGAGGTGAGACCTGGGGTATTATTGACCCCATATCTCACTGTAAAGAGGAGCTGTCATGTCATATTTCTATTACAAGGGATGTTTACATTCATTGTAATAGGAATAAAAGTGATCAAAATTTTTATTTTTAAGTGTCAAAAAAAAGTAAAATTAACAATTTTTGTTAAAGTGCCTCGGTAGCTCGCACGCAGAAGCAAACACAAGTCTCACCCGCATATGAAAACGGTGTTCAAACCACACGTGTGAGGTGTCACAGCGAACGTTAAAGCGAGAGCAATAATTCTAGCCCTAGACCTTCTCTGTAACTCAAACATGTAACCAGTAAAAAAAATTAAAGGGTCATCTATGGGGATTTTTAAGTACCGAAGTTTGGCGCCATTCCACGAGCGCGTGTAATTTTTGAAGTGCAACATGTTGGGTATCTTTTTACTCTGCCTAACAACATCTTTCACATTATGCAAAAAAAAAAAACTTTTTTTTTAACGCGTTTGAAAAATTGCTGCGCAAATACTGTGCAAGATAAAAAGTTGCAATGACTGCCATTGTATTCTCTGGGGTCTCTGCTAAAAAATAAAAAAAAAACATATAAAATGTTTGGTAGTTCAATGTAATTTTCTAGCAAAAAAAAAAAAATTATGATTTTTACATGTAGGAGAGAAGTGTCAGAATTGGCCTGGGCGCCAAGTGGTTAATCTTTGACAGTAAAACGTAGAAGCTGATTGGTTTGTATGCAGAACTGGTCCAGCACAAGTCTGATCATTGGAGTAGAGCACAGCTAGAGAACTGGGAACTCCGTGTTCTCATGACTAGGGTGGTCAAGTACACACTATAGAGGGATGTGCTTTGTTCATTAGGGGTGCAACGGATCAAAAAACTCACGGTTCGGATCGGCAGTCACGGATCGTTTTATTTTTCGGATCAGCAACAAAAAAGTGACCCCCCCCCCCAAGTAGTGCAGGCACACAGTGACCCCCTTCCCACCGTAGTGCAGGCACACAGTGACCCCCTTCCCACCGTAGTGCAGGCACACAGTGAGCCCCCCCCCCCGTACAGACCTCAGATCAGATAGCGGCGTGTGTCCCTTGAGCGCGGTCTCCTCCTCTGTGGGTGTAAACAGAGAGGGGGGGTCGCCGCCGGGTGAGCCAAGATGGCCGCGGCTCCGGAGCTAGGCCGAAGCCGCGGCCTTTCCTAATGCTATGCCCGCGGCGGTAGTCCGCAGATCGCATAGCGATCCGATCCGTAGGGGGTGACCCCTTCAGGTCACGGATCAACCGTGATCCGGTGCACCCCTATTGTTCATATTTAACCACTTAATCACCTTAGGACGTCATATGACGTCCTCCACTTTGTGCTGTGATATCTGAATGATGGGTGCAGCCACAGGCATCATTCAGATATCCCCGTTTTCAGCCAGCGATTCTGTGCACCATAAGAACGATCAAAGCGGCGTTCCGCCGCTTGATCGTTCTTATAGGCAACTGGAGGGGATGTCCCCCCTCCCGCCACGGGCTCTCCCGTGCCATCGGGGCCCTGGAGAGCGAATCGGCCGGCGTTCCCTGCAGAACCATAGAGATGACTGGTGACCAGACGGTCAGTCATCTCTATGACCGTCGGAGGATTGGGTGCAACGTTATGACGTCGCACCCGGAATGTAAACACAGCCGCATTCGCGGCTGAAAGCATTAGATCTGTGAATTTGTTTTTCACGATCTAATGCTTTCCAGCCTGGAGGAGAGATGAGGTCTTATTGACCCCCCCCATCTCTCCATAAAGAGGACCTGTCACAAACCATTCCTATTACAAGGGATGTTTACATTCCTTGTAATAGGAATAAGTGATCAAAAAAAAATGTAAAAAGAAAACAATTGAGTAAAAAAATTAAAACTCCCCTTTCCCGGTCGCTCACGTGCAGAAGCGAACACGCATGCAAGTCACGCCCACATATGTATACACCGTTCAAACCCCACATGTGAGGTATCATCGCGTGCGTTAGTGTGTGCAACAATTATAGCACTAGACCACCTCTGTAACTCAAAAATAGTAACCTGTAATAAATTGTAAAGCGCCGCCTATGGATATTTTTAAGTACCGAAGTTTGGCACCATTCCATGAGTGTGGGCAATTTTAAAGCGTGACATGTTAGGTATCTATTTACTCGGTGTAACATCATCTTTCACATTGTACAAAAAAAATGGGCTAACTTTAACTTTTTTTTTTTTTTATATTCATGAAACTGTTTTTTTTTACCCAAAAAAAGGCGTTTGAAACATTATTGCGCAAATACCGTGCAAGAAAAAAAGTTGCAATGACCGCCATTTTATTCCCTAGGGTGCCTGCTAAAAAAAAATGTTTGGGGGTTCTGATTAATTTTCTAACAAAAAATATATGATTTTTACATAAAGGAGAAAAGTGCCAAAATAGGATTGGTGATTAAGTGGTTAATGTCTTGAGGTTTAAAAACACCTTTGGTTGGAGATTTATTTATTTTTTGGTCGCACATTCCGCTTTTGTAGATAAATGGCAAGAATTTGCCTTAAAGGGAAGGATAGCAATAAATAAAATGGAATTTAAATATTTTAAAGCTTGCCTACGCACTGACCTTAACAAGTGCAGCTATTAGTAGAATGTTGGTTGAATGTGTATATGGAGGATATACAGGAAAGCAACAATTATAGTTGGCGTGTAATTCCTTTTTTCTTAGATTCATCCAGAACACCACCCAGATAGTACCACCTTTTTTGATAGATTTTGTGGCCTTTTTGCACTTTTTTTTTTTTTTTTGCTTTTTGGAACACGTGATAAGTTGAGGGTTCTACAAGTCCTCATTCAATTGTGGGAACGTGCGTAAAAGAGCAAATATGCACATAAAACGGGTGTTATTATTGTAGGTACGCCTCGGTTCCATTCATTCCTAATGGCAGCACCCTTGGTAGTGTCTTAGCAAAGCACAAGGCATGATAACTTAGTCATGGGTGGTACCATGGTGCTGACCAAAATGAGCCCAAACCTGCTGCACAATCTCAGGAAGTCTCCCACCCATGCTGTTCGCTCACATCCATCTTCATTAAAGCATTGCTCCAAGTTTGCTATCGCTTTTAAAGCGGATGTCCATTGGAAAAAAAAAATATTAATAGCCAGCAGATACAAATACTGCAGCTGCTGACTTTTAATATTAGGACACTTGCCTGTCCTGGAGTCCAGCCCAGCCTGCAGCAGAGGGCGAGCGATCGCTTGTCACTCTGCTGCTCCCCCCTCCATCCACGGTGAGGGAACCAGGAAGTGAAGCGCTCCGGCTTCACTGCCCGGCTCCCTACGGCGCATGCGCGAGGCACGCTGTGCCTGCTGATTGGCTCCCGCTGTGTACTGGGAGCCGTATAGAGCCGATTCGACGTTCGGCTTCTTTTGGCAAGTCGTGGTGCGCTGTATGCGCCGGTCTGCATCACGTCAATCACAGCCTGTGAATAGGAAAGCCCACTCCCGCGGGATTCACTACCCGGAAGCCGGGGGTGAACATATCGGTAAAACGGTATGTACGAGAAAAAAAAGAGCATACTCAGGAGTCTGCTCAATGTAATGGGTTTTTTTTGTTTGTTTTTTGGGTGAACCCCAGCTTTAAAGTGGAGTTCCACACTGAAAAATTTTTGCACCAAAAATCTAAAAAAAAAATCGAAAAAATAAATGAATTTTTTTTTTTTTTTTTACTTACCTGAAATTGCTGTTGCAATGCGGAAGTGGCGAATCTCTCTTCATCCTCTGGTGGATTCTCTTCCTCCTACTCGGTGTCTTGTTGTGAATGGGGCGCGCTGCATTCTGGGAACTGTGTGTCAGCAGCCGCCCATTCATTCAAGCAGCCGCCCATTCATTCAAGCAGCCGCCCATTCACAAAGCACATGCGCAGTAGAAAACGGGCAGTGAAGCTGCACGGCTTCACTGCCTGTTTCCCTTACTGTGGATGGTGGCGCCTGGAGCTGCCAGGATCGAGGATCGGCCTCGACGGGGGCCGACATCGCTGGTGGCTAGGACAGCTAAGTGTCCTTATTAAAAGTCAGCAGCTACAGTGTTAGTAGCTGCTGACTCTTTTATTTTTTATTTTATTTATTTTTTAAGCGGAACCTCCGCTTTAAGTTTATTTTTTTCAAACAAAAATGTTGGGTTTTGAAAAACTGCTGCACAAAGAGTGACCTAAAAAATTGGACCGATCTGCATTTTATTCTCTAGGGCAGGCATCTTTAAACTACGGCCCTACAGCTGTGGTGGAACTACACTTCCCATGAGGCATTGTAAAACTCTGACCTTCTCAGACATGACTAGGCATGATGGGAATTGTAGTGTTTGAACAACTGGAGGGCCGTAGTTTTAAAACCCCTGGGGGTATCTGCTAAAAAAAAATGTTTGGGGGTTATAAGTAATTTTCTAGCAAAAAATACAGATTTTTGCGTGTAAACACAAAGTGCCAGAAAAGGCCTGGTCCTAGGTGAGACTTCATAGTTTCATTGGTCAGTCTGTTCAGCTGACTGGCCTGCCCGATACAATGCATGTACAGTATATGACAAAAGTACACCCCCCTCACATTTTTGTAAATATTTTATTATATATTTTCATGTGACAACACTTATAACACTAACGAGCCACATGACACCGGGGAGGGAAAATGGCTAATTGGGCCCAAGTTGGACATTGTCACTTAGGGGTGTACTCGCCTTTGTTGCCTGCGGTTTAGACATTAATGGCTGTGTGTTGCGTTATTTTCACGGGACAGCAAATTTACACTGTTATACAAGCTGTACACTCACTAAACAACATTGTAGATACAAAGTGTACAAGAAAATATTCACAAAAATGTGAGGGGTGTACTTACTTTTGTGAGATACTGTAAAATCCATTGCATTTGCCACGTCCCCTAGATCAGGGATATACAATTAGCGGACTTCCAACTGTTGCAGAACTACAAGTCTCATGAGGCACAGCAAGATGACACCCAGAGGCATGATGGGACTTGTAGATTTGCAACAGCTGGAGGTCCATTAATTGCATATCCCTGACCTAGGTCATGGGTGCTCAGCCTGTGGCCCTTTAGCTGTTGCATGTCCCCATTATGCCTCTGCCTTTGGGAGTCCTGCTTGTAACTGTCAGCTTTGCAATGCCTCCTTGTAGTTCACAACAGCTGGAGGGGCCACCAGTTTGACACATGTGGCATAGATCATGGGTGCTCAACCTGTGGCCCTCCAGCTGTTGCATGTTCTATCATGCCTCTGATTTTTGGAAGTCATACTTGTAACAGTCAGCCTTGCAATGCCTTGTGGGATTTGTAGTTCCACAATAGCTTGAGGACCACAGGTTCAGCACCATATGACCTGCGGTTTACCTGCACGGAGGCGCATAGACTTCTGTTAATAACTGCGAGTTTGGGGAGCTTTCTAAAAGTGCACAAACCTGCAGAATATAATAGAAATCTATTGCAAAGTGCAGGAAAGCCAAAGGTACACTGCATTGCACCCGCGGTGTGTGAAAGCAGCCTTGGGTCCCTTTCATGCGGTCAGTTCGACCCAATTGGACGCTTCATTCACCTCTAAGGCTGCATTCACACCTGAGCGGCAAGTTGCGCCGCATACGCGGCTTTACTTGCCGCGCTTCGATTCATTTTTTTTTTTTTTTTTACAAAGTCTCCCATTGATGTCTATGGCCGAATGCCAATGTTGCCTGAAAAAAAGGGTTCAGGACTTTTTTTCAGGCGTTCGGCGTTTCAGAGATGTGAACCATCTCTATAGACATGTATGGGATTTTTCCCCTCCAGCGGCACGAGCGTCGGGCGACAGGCGTTTTGTCGCTCAGGTGTGAATGCAGCCTAAGGAGTGGCGAATGTAAACCAACTTGTGTCCTACTCCTACCTCCAATCCAGGGGTCTCCAAACTTTCTAAACAAAGGGCCAGTTTACTGTTCTTCAGATTTTAGGGGGGCTGTACTGTGGCCAGTGGTTAATATAATTATTATTATTTTTTTCTAGCGTTGACAAAAAAAGAATAAAATGGCGTGGGGTCCCCTCCAAAATCCGTAGGCCCTTTTCCGTAGGCCCGGGCCAATTGCGGCCCCCGTTCCAGTTTAATGTGGCCCCCCCTTGCAATTTGGATATATATCTTTTGTGGCCCCCAGGGCCACAAAAAATATATACTGTATTTATAGGCGCTGCCTTGGAGGGGACGGGGGGGGGGGGGGGGATGAGTGCTGCCAAATTACATACAGGAGAATCTCCTGTTTACTCGGCGGCATCTGTAATAGTCCTGTCCTGTCTCCTGGACTGCCATTGGACGACTCCTCTGTCTATCATAGGAGGCAGGACATTGTATTAAAGAGGCTGCTATGTAAACAGGAGATTCTCCTGTATGTAATCTGTTGGCGCTGCAGATGGGCATCGATCAGGCTGCATTTATGGCAATGGCGAGGCTGCATATGGGCACTGATTAGGCTGCATTGATGGGCACTGACCCTTAATTTGCTTTAAAGTTCTTTATTTATTCTGAAACTCCTAAAGTGTTATACGCCGATAAATACGATATATCCAAATAACACACCCAAGCTCATCCTTAGACTCTCCACCACACACAGCCACAATAGGCAAGAGAATTCTTGTTGGGGAGTGTATTAGTTGCTTGGATGAACACACTTAGACCGAATTTTAATGGTTCAAAGAATGTCGGGCCAAATGGTCGGCCCTCGCGCATGTTCACTTCTTCAAATCTGGCCCTCTTTGAAAAAAGTTTAGACACCTCTGCCATAGACCCTTATCCATCCATCAATGCAGTCTGGCAGGCCAGGGGAGGGGGTATGATGAGTGAGTGCCCATCTCCTGAACAATACCAGGCCACATGCCCTCAACATGGGTAGGCCTCTGCGCTTCCCACCCCAAAGCACCTTGTCTCCATGTTGATGGGGTCAAGGGCCTCTTCACAAAAACCCTGGGATGTGATTGTGGTGGTCTGCGAGTCAGGGGAGCTTATCAGAATTTGCAATCTTTCCTTTAACAAGGGGGCCCCAGATCCGGCCACCCCCCCATGTATCGCATGTTTGCTATCGGGGAAGGAATAGTACCCCCATTGTTGGTGTCAAGAACAGGAATTATGCCCTATTGGTGTCAGTGGGAAGAAAAGTGTCTTGTATCAGTGGGATGAATAGTAGCCCAAGGGCCTGATAAAGGAAAGCGGAGGGCCGCATCTGGCCCCCGGGCTGCAGTTTGGAGGCAACTGCTCCAATCCTTTAAAAAAAAGTGTTGTGTCCGTATTCTCTCTGCATATGCTGAGAGGACAAGCTCTGCCATCCACCCGCTCCGCTTCATTTGGCCCGCGACCTGTTACCAAGTTGCTTAAAGGGGTGTTCCAGCCAAAAAATGTGTTTATTAAAAGTCAGCAGCTACAAAAAGTGTAGCTGCTGGCTTTTAAAAAAACACTCACTTACCTTCTGCTGCGTTCCAGCGATGCGCCGACCGGGGCTCCGCACCTCTCCCCCCCCCTCCCCAGCCGGCGTCTCCATCCCGACTGTGGGCACCCAGCCGTGACAGCCTTCGGCTTCACGGCCGGGCACCCACTGCGCATGCGCGAGCCGCACTGTCAGTGTCCTAGGCCATCGCCTACAGGGAGGTGCTGAAATAAGGCGATTACGCCTCTTGCCTTACCAGCCCCTCGGCGGAAGCAGGACAGGAAGTCCCTCTCCTCCTGAAGCCCCCACTCCCCCCCCCAAAAAAAATTACATGCCAAATGTGGCATGTAAGGGGGTGAGGAGTGGAACAAGCAGAAGTTCCAAATTTGGGTGGAACTCCTCTTTAAGTGGCCCTCGTGCTTCAAAAGTTTGGGCACCTCTGATATAGAGCAAAACTTGTAGAATAATCTCCAGTAAGGAATCGCCATCAGGTGCAATTGTAGATTTGTGAAGAGTTCACAGCTGGTTTGGTAGGGGGAAGGATCCATTTATTTTCTATCTACTTGCAGATACCGGTGTTTGTAGGGAGTGTCCAGCTTTGTACTGCCATTGAGTAAATAGAATGAGTCCTCCTGGAAGCTTGTCATGATGACCGGCATTTCATCTTTTGTTCCTGGTTACATGTCAGCATTGCTACACTTGTCAGGACATGAACTGCCAAAGCCGCCCCAACATGACGTGACGCAACGCGTTTTTATGTCTGCTATATAACCTATGACATATTTTATGGTATGCCGACGTGTAGATGGCAATGTGACTGTATTTGCATGCAACCTTCTTCCTTTTAAAGGTAGGGCGAGCCCAAGGCTCCCAGTAGCCGCCCTGCAGGTTTTTCTTTTTTCACGTGTGGGTGTCCTCTCATTGTGACTTCAGTGATTCACACGTCACGCCCTGAAATCACCCAAGTCCCCGATACACGGCGGCATTGCGTCACCCTTCTTGGCACCCGACCGCGAGACCTAATGACCTACAGCAAGTACAAAGATTGTTCTAGAAAGAAAAGAAGGTGCTCCAGCCTTCGCAATACAGGATTTCCTCCTTAAAACTTGGAATGTTGTTATGTCAGTGGAATGAGGGCTCACGTCTCTGAACTTCTCCCATGTCTGGTGATCACGGCACACCTCACTAATCTCTCCTCTGTGCTCTCCAAACATTACATCCGCCCCGTCTGTGGCTGGAATGTCTCCCTCTCGGCAGGATCACTTCTTTATGAAAAGTGGGCAATATAAGGCGAGACCCCCCCCCCCCCCCTCTCCTGTCCCCCGTCCTGAGGGCCACACTTGTTCACATAGATAGAATGTCTTCACCTGCTTGTCCTGGCATGCCTGAGCTTCTGATGTCTGCTCAGTCTTTGTTCTTCCCTGGCCATAATGTAACTGTAGCTGTGTGTGTCTCTGACCTTTAATCTGTCCTCTGTACAGAGAACAATATTCGTTGGCTTTGTAAGAGTGCTGAACCCGCTCACCTATATGGGTTGTAGTTCTTTACTCACTGATTTGGGGGGGGAGGGGCGTTGGAATGAAAATTCCAGGCCAAATTCTACACTGATAGCCTAAAATATGCATAGCTGCTTATCTCTTATATTTCTGGACTTTCGGAAGGCTTAAAGTGACCCAGTCGGTCGTTTTTAATTGAAATGAAAATGGCTGTAAAGGCTCCAGATTTGTTTACTTTTATGCAATGTGTGCAGCAGCCCCCTCCCAATACTCGCCTGAGCCCCATCAGGATCCAGTGATGTGCACAAGAGTCTCGGCTCTCTAAGATATGTAAACGTTCCTTTAAAGAAAAAAAAAATCATACTTGCCTTCTCTGTGCAGTTGCTTTTGCACAGAGTGGCTTGATCCTCCTCTTCTGGGGGCACTCCTGGCAGCTCCTCTTCTCAAGTGCCCTGTCGGAGAGCCGCTCTCCCTTGGAGCACCCATGCGGGTGTGCGCTCCCGTGTCCTGCTGCTGCGTCCATTGACGAACAGAAGGACCCCAGCTTTCGAATCCTTGGATTTGATTGACAGCAGCGAGAACCAATGGCTGCGCTGCTATCTATCCAATCTGGATCCGAGACAGCCTGGTGCCAATGTGCTCATCCCCGGTGCAGGAACGATCGGGCTCGGTTAAGTAAAAGGGCGGGCTGGTGCACTACAAGAGGTTTTCATCTCAAAGCATTGA
The DNA here is from genome assembly GCA_029574335.1 of Rana kukunoris. NCBI lineage: Eukaryota > Metazoa > Chordata > Amphibia > Anura > Ranidae > Rana > Rana kukunoris. The sequence goes on along the minus strand of CM056051.1, from coordinate 9,386,828 downwards.
GGGGGGGAAAACTGCAACGGTTTACAACCCCTTCAATGCCAATCGCAGCCAATGAGAAGAGAGTCACGGCTCTGTGTTTGGACACGCAGCTCAGTTCAGGATTGAGCCACCCCACCCTATAATACTTACCTGAGCCTGATCCAGTGATGTGCAGCATCCCTCCTGAGTCACTCCCTCATTTGCTAAGATGGCATCAAGAGCTATTAGCTCCCGCTTCGGTCAATCACAACCAGTGAGCCAATGAGGAGAGAGCAGGGGCGAAGGCTGAGTCGAGCCACGTGCTGTGTGCATGGAAACACAGAACGGTGGCTCGGGGGCAAGCTTGCTCAGTTGCCCCCATAGCAAACTGCGGAGGGAGAGACCAGGAGCATCAGCGGAGGGGGGGGGGGCGTGGACCCAGAAGAGGAGGATCAGGGCTGCTCTGTGCAAAATCACTGCACAAAGCAGGCAAGTATAACATGTTGACAAAATAAAATAGGTCTTTATTTTATCCAAAGGCTCTTTTTTTTTTTTTTGGGGCATGTAAACTTGTATGTGTGAGGTGTACCCCGTGGCTGGATCACTGTCTTTTAAAAAAATAAACTTGCATTCTCACTTAGGTGGGTGCAGCTTTGGTCCCCCTTTGCCTACAACACAGAGAACAAAGCGATCAAAAAATGCTGATCACTCCGTTCTCTGTCTTCAGTGAGCAGAGAGCCAGTAACTGTCCGTCACCAGCTTTCTGCTCCTGCCCCTCCAGCACTTGCAAGAGCACCAGGTTGTGGAGGGGGGGTAGGAGTGTCTGTCTCAGGCTCCCAGCGGTGCACTGCGAGGCTGAGTCAGCTGCTGGTCAGGAATCCCGCACAAGTGGAAGTGACGTCATGCCAGCCAACCAAAGACGGCCAAAGAGTCTCACCCGAGAGAAAAGATGTGGGTGCCAGCCAAGGTACTTTGTGGGTGTCAGGGACCATTTTAAACAAAGCTAATTGGGGTTGTCCCGATACCAGTATCGGTATCGGGACCGATACCGAGTATTTGCGGGAGTACTTGTACTCCCGCAAATACCCCCGATGCCTGAATAGAATACTTGTAGCTGTAGTGTTCCCCCTGCGTATAGACACTCCCCCTTGCTCGGGATTGGATGGGTGATCTGTCCAATCCCGAGCAAGGGGGAGTGTCTATACGCATGGGGAAAACAGCTATTCAAATGAAAGCTGTGATGTTCCCCGTGCGGCGGCTTTCGGCGGCTAGGTATGGAGGACATGGCTGCATATGTGGGGGACATGGCTGCATATGTGGGGGACATGGCTGCATATGTGGGGGACATGGCTGGTGGGACATGGCTGCATATGTGGGGGACATGGCTGTATATGTGGGGGACATGGCTGGTGGGACATGGCTGCATATGTGGGGGACATGGCTGGTGGGACATGGCTGCATATGTGGGGGACATGGCTGCATTTGGGGACACATTTAAAAAAAGTATCGGTATTCGGTATCCGCGACTACTTGAAAAAAATTATCGGTACTTGTACTCGGTCCTAAAAAAGTAGTATCGGGGCAACCCTAGAGGTAATTATTACATTTTGGTTCTGCTGTAAATGTCATACCTAAGCTACAACCTTAGGCTGCGCTAAAATGCAGACATGCGTCATTTTATCGCACGACAATATACAGCAGCGCAGCGCACTACTGTGCATTGACATGAATGAAGTGTACGTTTTTTGTTTTTTTGTTTTTTTTGGTACACTTCAAATAAAGCTTGTACAAAACCTTTATCCAGAATGGTGTCTTACTGGCCAGATCACCGGGTGAGAACGGGGGGAGAAGGCCTTTAATAAATAAATAAATAAAAATAATGCGGTCACCACATCTGATCGGTAAGCTGCAATATATGACCTTTTTTGGTTTTGGGTTTATTACCACTTCCTGTTTCACATCCTTGTCTGCAGCCTCCACATCAGACTGATTATCACTCTAGTAAGGAGGCTTCTTTCTTTACTCCTGACTCCTTTTTAACCTTGGATGTCAAGAATGAGTTCCTAAAGCAGAACTTTACCCATCTGCTTGTTTGCATCCTCCTTCTCCTCCGCCACTGCCGCATTGGGGGGGGTTCCTGGTTTTGACAGGTACCCCACTTTGGGTCAGATATGCCACGGCGATCTGAGCCAGGAGTTTGGCCCTTCCTCCTTTTCCTGCAGCCTTCTGGGACACTTTGCAGGTCCCAAAAGGCTGCGGAAGCAGCTCACGAAGCGCAGCAACTCGCGCATGCGCAGTAGGAAACAGATGGCCGGTTTTCCTTAGAGGAGAACATCGCTGGACAGGTAACTGTCCCTATATTAAGAGTCAGCAGCTACAGTATTTGTAACTACTGACTTTTAATTAAGAGCTCGGAGCGAGTTACAGACTTTTTTTTATGTTAAGTCGGCCGCTACAAAAAGTGTAGCTGCTGGCTTTTAATAAACACTTAAAGGGGTTGTAAAGGAATTTTATTTTTTCCCTAAATATCTTCCTTTATCTTAGTGCAGTCCTCCTTCACTTACCTCATCCTTCCATTTTGCTTTTAAATGTCCTTATTTCTTCTGAGAAATCCTCACTTCCTGTTCTTCTGTCTGTAACTCCACACAGTAATGTGAGGCTTTCTCCCTGGTGTGGAGTGTCATGCTCGCCCCTCCCTTCGACTACTGGAGAGTCAGGGCGCTCTCTACATTGCATGAATATCTCCTAAACCGTACAGGTTTAGGAGATATTCTTTATACCTACAGGTAAGCCTTATTATAGGCCTTATTATAGTCTTACCTGTAGGTAAAAGTCAAAAAGTGGGTTTACAACCACTTTAAGCCCCAGACCAATATACTGCTAAATGCCCAGAGGCGTTTTTACAATTCGGCACTCAGTCGCTTTAATCTGACAATTGCGCGGTCGTGCGACGTGGCTCCCAAACAAAATTTGTGTCCTTTTCTTCCCACAAATAGAGCTTTCTTATGATGGTATTTGATCGCCTCTGCGTTTTTTTTATTTTTTTGCGGTATAAACAAAAATAGAGCGACATTTTGGATTTTTTTTTTTTACTTTTTGTTATAAGAAAAACATAGCTACCTAGCGGCAACAGCGACACTAATACAGCGATCAGAAAAATGATCGCTTAGTGACGCTGGAAATATAGGGGTGAAAGGGTTAACTAGGGAGGTGATCAAGGGGTTAAAACTTTATTAGGGGGGGGTACGGGGGCTACCCTGGACCTAACACTAACTGCCTGTCACACTGACACTAAATGCAGTGATCAGTAAATATATGATCACTGCATTCTGTGACAGGGGGGTGGGGTGGGAGGTGATCGGAAGGGGTTAATGTGCCTACATGTCCTGCTGTCAGTGTAGCGTTGTGCAGACTCACTTGTGATGTCTTCTCTCCTCATCGGCGGTTGAAAATACCGCCGAGAGGAAAGATCACATCACTTCCCCCTTCCTGTGTTTACACAGCAAGAGGGCGGGGGAGGACGCACATTGGCTGGGAGCGACTAGCAGGGGGTGGACAAAAACGAACAGCCACCCCCTCAACCCGGATCTCTCCTACAGCCTACGGAACCGCCACAAGTACCGGGGTGGGGGGTCCGATCGGACCCACGTCTAGGCAGGGACGTACATTCTGCCAACGTAAATGTACATGCGGCGGTCCATAAGCGGTTAAAAAAAAAATCCAAATGCTTCTAGATGCCAACACGGCATATAAACGTAGCTAAACGGCCGTATTCAGACACCGTTTACTAGCTGTCGAGTTAAATCACTCAGGAGGAGTTGAACGTTCCGTGTACATGAAGCCTAACAGCGGCTGCATCCAATCCCAGACAGGTACTCTTTGGGTATTCTGACAACCGGGAATTTTTGGCTGTTAGAAAACAATAGTCAGTAGATATGTGCGTTCCCGTTAGTAACGAATGGATTTTCGTACGAATTTGTTAGTATTCGTACATTCGTATCAATTCGAACATCCGAACAGCTGAAAGACCCAAAATACGAAAATTACGAATAAGCAAAATAACGAAAATACGAACGTACGAATGGACAATCTTACTAAAATACGAAAGAACGAAAATGACATCTATAACGAACGATTTGCATTCCGCATTTTAAATCCTTTGTCTGTTAGTATTTTCATTCGTATGTTCGTATTTTCATTTGTGTGTTTTGTAAATCTGTTTCTTTGTCTGTTCGTGAATTTGTGTACTTGTAAGTTGTAACGTTCTTTCGAATGGGCAGTGTAGTAAGTGATGTATCTTACTTAAAGGGGTGTTCCAGCCCTAAGTTGTGTTTATTAAAAGTCAGCAGCTACAAAAAGTGTAGCTGCTGGCTTTTAATAAACACTCACTTACCTGCTCCTGCGTTCCAGCGACGCGCCGACCGGGGCTCCGCTCCTCTCCCCCCCTCCCAAGCCAGCGTCTCCATCCCGACTGTGGGCACCCAGCCGTGACAGCCTTCGGCTTCACGGCCGGGCACCCACTGCGCATGCGCGAGCCGTACTGCGCATGCGTGCGCGGCTCGCCGCTGATTGGAGAGGCGATCGCATGGGACCTGTCAGTGTCCCATGTGATCGCCTACAGGGAGGGGCTGGTGTAGGCGATTAAGCCTTAATCGCCTAACCAGCCCCTCGGCGGAAGCAGGAAGTGGGACAGGAAGTCCCACTCCTACTGAAGCCCCCACTCCCCCCCCAAAAAAATTACATGCCAAATGTGGCATGTATGGGGGTGAGGAGTGGAGCAAGCAAAGGTCGTTTTTTTGGGTGGAACACCCCTTTAATATTTTAGCCAATCAGCTTATCTCTTTTGTGCTGAGTCGCCTTTTTGGCAAAAAGTCCGACCGTGTGTACGGGGCTTAAGAGAAAGCATATCTATACGGATTAGCCGCGTGTTGCTATGTATTTACAAAAGTACAAAATTACGAGTCCATTAAACGAAAATTATTATCTAACAAAATTACGAATTTCGAATCAACGAACATAAATTAGACAGAATTACGAATCATTTCAGTATAAACGAAAATAAAACTCTTACGAAAATACGAACGGATCCGAATAGGAAAACTTGCGTCTTACGAAATACGAACGGGTCCGAATAGGAAAACTTGAATCTTACGAAATTACGAATCTTTACGAATCTACCGAACGAGACAAAACGGAACAAAAAAATACGATTTTTTTTGTTGTGCACATGTCCAATAGTCAGCGGCCTAAGATTCCTCCATCCGTGCTGCCATGTGGAATCTTGTGATTCCTCTCATTCATCCCGAGGGGCTGAAAAAGAGAAAAGTGAAGTGTATATCTTTTTTTTTATTTTTTTTTATTAAAGAATGGGGTTTTATCTTATTACTTTCTCGGAATCCCTGGTGCCCAACCTGGTGGCCCTCTGACCTCAGCAGTCTGTAACGGGAACATTGATTAGGGTAATGGCATTGATCACTTCTACTATTTTTTCGTGTGTGTGTGTGTGTGTGTGTGTGTATATATATATATATATATATATATATATATATATATATATATATATATATATATATATATATATATATATATATATATCTCTTTTTTGTTTATATTGCGGACAATAAAAACTGAGGTGATCAAATGCCACCAAAATAAATCTGTGTGTGTGTGTGGGGAGGGGGGGGGGGGACATCGATTTTGTTTGGGTACAAATTGACAGTTAAAGTGCCGCAGTGCCATGTCCCAAAAATGGCCTGGTCAGGAGGGGGTAAATCCTTCCTGGGGATGAATAGGCCGGTGGTCAGTAACGGGTTAAACACATTTGAATGATCTTGCATAACCTTTTCTCACTCATTCTCTTTTGCAATAAATTGTCCATTCAACTAGGCTGTGGCTTCCGTCAGCCGTCACCTCTGTAAGTGATGAGCAGATTGTAGTGTGTGTGTGTGTGTGGGGGGGGGGGGGGGGGGGGGGGGTTGGTAGACCTGTCAGACTGGTGCACCCAGGTGAAGGATTACAGTAAACTGCAGCTGTACGCTCAGCCCATTCTAATTCTGTTTTTCAACAATGTTAGATTTTTTTTTTTTTTTTTAAACCTTTTGTGTAACATTGAATGACATAATGACATTTTAAGCTTGAACTTTGAGTAGCATTGCTTAACCACTTAAGGACCGCCTCCTGCACATATACGTCGGCAGAATGGCACGGCTGGGCACATACAGGTACGTCCTCTTTAAGTGCCCAGCCGTGGGTCGCAGGGGCGTGCGTCCGCGACCCGGTCCGAAGCTCCGTGCCCGCGGGACCCACGGACCCGATCCCTGCTGGAGTCCCGCGATCGGTCCCCGGAGCTGTAGAACGGGGAGAGCTGTGTGTAAACACACCTTCCCCGTTCTTCACTGTAGCGCTGTCATTGATCGTGTGTTCCCTTTTATATAGGGAACCACAATCAATGATGTCACACCTACAGCCACACCCCCCTACAGTTAAAACCAGACATGAGGTCACACTTAACCCCTTCAGCGCCCCCTTGTGGTTAACTTGCAAACTGCAATTGGCATTTTCACGGTAATCGATGCATTTTTTGCTGCGAAAATGACAATGGTCCCAAAAATGAGTCAAAATTGTCCGATGTGTCCGCCATAATGTCGCAGTCATGAAAAAAATCGCTGATCGCCAGCATAATTATTAATAAAAATGCAATAAAACTATCCCCTTTTTTGTAAACGCTATAAATTTTGCGCAAACCAATCGATAAATGCTTATTGCAACTTTTTTTTTATTTTTTTCTACCAAAAATATGTAGATTACGTATCGGCCTAAACTTTATATATTTTTGGGGATATTTTTTATAGCAAAAAGTAAAAAATATTGATTTTTTTTTTTCAAAATTGTCGCTCTATTTTTGTTTATAGCGCAAAAAATAAAAACCGCAGGGGTGATCAAATACCACCAAAAGAAAGCTCTATTTGTGGGAATTAAAGGATGCCAATTTTTGTTTGGGAGCCATGTCGCACGACCGCGCAATTGTCCGTTAAATTGACGCAGTGCCGAATCGCAAAAACTGGCCGGGTCCGTTAGCTGCCTTAAGGTCCGGGTCTTAAGTGGTTAAATAACGGTGAAGTGAAAATAAACCCCGTGCTCCACCCTGGAACCCAGATTTTAGTGATGTCATTGATGATGAAATATTTAAAGAATAAGGCACACACACCATATAATGCCCAATCTTTTTTTTGTTAAAATATAAAAGACGGTGTTACGCCGTCTAGAGATGCCTCGCGGCGCTCTTTACATTTCTGCACGCTCTGTATATAAAGCCGAGTTCCGGGCTGTTTTTAGTTTAAGGCTGCATTCACACCTTTGCGTAGGCGTTTTGCGGCGACAAAAAATAGGCGTTTTTGTCCAGCGATTTGCGGCGACTAAACGCGTTGTTTTTAACCACGTTTTTTTTTTAGATTGTATTGTCAAGCTATGCGGAACGCCGAAGCCGCCCGATACGCGCGTCGAAAAAGGGTCCAGGACTTGTTTGAAATTCGGCGTTCGATGTTCTATCGACGTACGGCGTTCTGCGTTAGATGTGAACAGTCTCCATAGAGAACAATGTCAATTCGACCCTCCGGCGTATTATAGCGTCGCGCTTCAGGCGTAAAAACGCCTAGGTGTGTTAGTCGGCGGCTACAAAAAAAGCATGCGAATAAGAGTATTAATGCGCTAATATCAACCCTTGCTGCTGAACAGTGACCAATGTGTAAAAAGATGCAATGATACAAAATATCGCACAAATAACGAAGAGGTAACAAAAAAAAAAAATTAAAAAAATCTGAAATGCAAAAATAGAAGTGAACAGTGCCAAAAACACAATAAAACGGCAAGAAAAACCCCCAAATCCACAGTTTGTGCTTTAGACTGAATCAATGGTGGGAAATCCTATGATACGCCGGGTCCTTCCCAGCACTTCCTGTCAGGCTGGAGCTGACACTTGTTGCTTTAGAGAGGCACAGCTCATGAGGGGAAAAAGGAAGCAAGGAAACTCGTGGTACAGTATTGTAACAAGGAAAGGGTGAACAAGGACTACACGATGTGTTTGCACTCATGAATCCCTCGACAAGGTAGACATAAAACAGCCGCTGATGCCGCTCGTTGCAACAAACTCCTCATACGGATTCGACTCCATCAAGCGTGTCACTCGGGCTCCTCTCCCACGCGTTACCTCACTTGTCACGTGACTTAGTCATAGGTAATTTGTGTGATATTTGGTATCATTGTATCTTTTTACACGTTGGTCACTGGTTAGCAGCAAGGGTTGATATTGGTGCATTAATACTCTTTTATTGGTTTTAGTATACCCTTTATATGTATGCAGCTTTATCATTTGGTTATTTTTGTTTCTTTCTCTTTTGTATTTATTTTAGTAGCGCTGTAGTACTTTTACATTCAATGCAAATAAAGCATAGCTGCTGACTTTTAATAAACAGCCACTCGCCTGTCCCACAGTCCAGCGATGCGGCCGCATGGAGGCTGCCCCCCCCCCCTCCTCGGCGCCTCCATTGGAACTGTGGGCACCTGTTCCTCACAGCTTGTGACTTGACGGCCGGGCGTACATGCGCGAGTTGCGCTGCGCTCTCAAGAGTGGATAGGTGATCTTCTGGGACCTGTCCCAGGAGATTGCCTAGAGTGAGGGTCCGCCTGGGGGGGGGGGGAAGGAGTCGCCCAGAAGACCCTCTGGGAGGAAGTTGGACAGGAAGTCGCCTTCAAAACAAAGAACGAATGACGTGCCATATGTGGCATGCAAGGGGGCGAGGAGTACTTAAAGTGGAAGTTCCACTTTTGGGTGCAACTCCGCTTTAAAAATCTAAATAGACAACGCTTTAAACGCCCTTGGTTACCAGTTCAGAGTTACATGGGTGGGAAGGCACTAAAACTATTGCCCCTCGTCTTGACATTCACGGCAATATCTCATAGGTGAGGAGCAATTGCCATTTATGTATGCATGCAGGACCAACAGGTTTGTTCACCTTTTGCGTGGGGACACTTAAAACATTATTCTTTTTTATTCATATAATTATGTATGTATAATATATAAATATATATATATATATATATATATATATATATATATATATATATATATATATATATATATATATATATATATATATATATATATATTAGGGTTGTCCCGATGCCACTTTTTTTAGGACCGAGTACAAGTACCGATACTTTTTTTTCATGTACTCGCCGATACCGAATACCAATACTTTTTTTAAAATGTCATGTGACAGTTTTCAAACCACAATACAGACTAAGGATATTTTCTTTAGAATTATGAAGAACTCTAACTCAAGACATTATAAAAGAATAAAAATTAATAAAAAAAATGTATTTTCTTGTCATGCAGTAGTAAAAAAACTCAAAAGTATTCTATTTAGGTATCGGGAGCATTTGCGCGAGTACAATTACTCCCACAAATACTCGGTATCGATACCGATACTAGTATCGGTATCTGGACAACCCTAATATATATATATATTATGGAAAAAAATTGTTATACCTCCTCTTTGCAGCTCATTTTGCAGAGAGTGGCCCCGATCTTGGTCTTTTGAGGTCCGTCGGCGGCGGACTCTGCTCCCCCTCTTAAGAATTCATTACCTTAATGCTCGCATGGTGATGAGTTCTTGCGGGCGTGCTCCTTTGATACAGCCGGTGGCCATACCTGCTCACTGTATCGCCCGGCACGCTGCGTCATTGGATGTGATTGACGGCAGCGTCAGCCAATAGCTTGCACTGCTTTCAATCAACCAATGAATGAGCAGAGAAGAAAGCATGTTCACAGCGTGGGACTTTCGAGGGGTCAGGTAAGGGGGGGGGTGCGCTAATCCGCACATGTTTTTTCACCCTAATGCATTAAGGTGAAAACTTTTACCTTTACAACCCCTTTAAGACCGCCTAACTGTAAATGCACACCATGGTTTTGTGGTTATGGCTGCAGCTAGATGCCATAACCCCGTGTGTGTGTGTGTTTTTGTTTTGTTTTTACTCAGCCACTGCTCTTTCCAATAAAATTCAAGCTGCTGATTAGCATGAGATCAATGGGCATTTTTCTGATGCTTTATATTGTAGAGGAGATAAGTGGATAATTATAGTGGTTATAATGTGTTCGCTGTGAATGTATTTTACGCAAAACAATGCAGTACAGTGTATGGCATCGCATCAAAACACTTGCAATCATGTGATCACTGACCGCCAGTCAGTGGTCACGTAATCGTCTGAGCTCCCCCCCCCTTTTTTTTTCCTTGATGATTTTCCTACATAATAATTGGGATTCCCTTGCGTTCTAATAGTAGCAGTGTTGCCTGTATGGACATGTGTATGTTTCAGAGCGATTTACTAAACACAAGGCTGTTTTTTGTTTTTTATTTCTCTTTTGCAGTGGTGCTGATCGGTGATTCTGGAGTTGGAAAAAGTAACCTCCTTTCTCGCTTTACCCGTAACGAGTTTAACCTAGAGAGCAAAAGCACCATCGGGGTGGAATTTGCTACAAGGAGCATCCAGGTGGACGGCAAAACAATCAAAGCTCAGATTTGGGACACGGCCGGACAGGAGAGATACCGCGCAATCACCTCTGCGTGAGTCACCATGTTGGGGGGGCTGAAAGGGTGGGAAGAACATGGGGTGGTATTCTGCATATTTATTTATCCAATCATTTTTTTTCCTTTTTATTTGCGGCATTAAAGCAGAAGTCTACCCTAAAAAAGACATAAAAATGTTAACTTGGGGGGCGGGGGGGGGTTGAGTTATTTACTTGCCAGAATTGGCAGTTGCTAGGCAGATCTTCCTAATCTGCCTCTTCCTAGTCCACTGCTGGTTTTCATTCTTGTCCTCCTTGCGTTGTCTTCTGGGAACTTTGTGTATCCCAGAAAACAGCCGCCCATTTATAAAGCGCCACGCTTAATGGGCAGTGAAGCCGCAAGGCTACACTGGTTGTTACCCTTAATGAGGACGATGGTGCCGGGACCTGCCACGATTGAGAGATCGGCCTCGGGGGGGGGGGGGGTGGGGGGGCGACATCACAGGTGCCTAAGACAGGTAAGTGTCCATTAAAAGTCAGCAGCTACAGTGTTTGTAGCTTCTGACTTAAAAGAAAATAAGGGATTAAAAAAAATTGCGGTTGGAACGCCACTTTAAACTGGATATACACTATATACAATTTTTCTTTTGTTTTTTTGTTTTTTTCCTCTCCTTTAGCTTTACCAAAACATATAATATAAGGTTAAACCCAAATACTTTCAATTTGTATGCAATCATTCAGACCCTTGTACTGCGATTCTGCCCCCGATTTGAAATTGTTGATATGTGAATGACAAATCGTACAACTCGCATTTGAGATGCAATTCATTTGAATGACACCTAAAATTGTGGTGTAGGTCGCATGTCATCCAAAATCGGCTCCTGAACTTTTTTGGGCGCCATGCTTCCCGCGATTGCAACGTGATTTTTTAAAGGGGTTCCCCCCCTAAATATCTTCCTTTACCTTAGTGTAGTCCTCCTTCACTTACCTCATCCTTCCATTTTGCTTTTAAATGTCCTTATTTCTTCTGAGAAACCCTCACTTCCTGTTCTTCTGTAACTCCACACAGTAATGCAAGACTTTTTCCCTGGTGTGGAGAAAGCCTCTTGAGGGGGAAGGGGGCGAGCAGGACGCCCACTAACACACAGCTCCTTTCTCTATCTGCAAAGTAGAGCAAGTCCTGACTTTAGTGCAAAAAATAGCGCCTGAAAGCCTCAGCTGCAAGTCGTATGAAAGCCCGAGTGCCTTCACACTGAGGCGCTGCACTGGCAGGGAGTAAAAAAAAAACAGTTCTGCCAGCAGCTTCTTTGCAGCGCTTTAACCGTTTTTCGTCCGCTAGCGGGGTTTGAAAGCGCTCCTCTAGCAGCCAAAAAGCGCTGCAAAAACGTCAGCAAAGCGCGTCCGGGCGCTCTGAGTGTAAAGGCACTCTTGGGCCCCTTTCACACTACTGTAACTTTGCTGCGATTTTGGGGAAAGCCTGTGTAAACTTGAGGTCTGTGGACCTCAACTCGCATCAGTCGGAACAAAGTAGTGCAGGGACTGACTTAAAGTCGCACACATATGATTGGCACTCATTGGAAATCATGGGATATGACTTGTCATGCGACTTTGTAGTCCTAAGTGTGAAAGGGTCTTGGGCTGCATTCACACTTGTGCGACTTGTCATGCAACTTTGGACACCAAAGTCACATGACAAGTCGTTCCCCATGTTTTCCAATGATAACCATTAATAAATGTGCAACTTTAAAGTTTGCAGCGACTTCAAAGTAAGTTCATGCGCTGCTTTGGTCCGACTTTGATGCAATCTGAGGGCCATAGACTTTAATGTTAACCCTCAAAGTTGCATGAAAGTTTGTACCTGAAAATGCAATAGCTGTCCATTATCGCTGGCCAAAGTTGTATCCAAGCTGTACCCATTCAATGATGCATCAAAGTTGCGTTTCAAAGTCGGTGCAACTTGTGTGAATGGAGCCTTAATGGCAAATTCTGCACATTTCTCCCTATTTCTGAAGGAAATCGCCCGTTAGATTCACTCCTTTATAAGCTGACTCAGCGTATCTTCTCCTTCCAGGTACTACAGAGGAGCTGTAGGTGCTCTGCTGGTGTATGATATCGCCAAGCATCTTACCTACGAAAATGTGGAAAGGTGGCTGAAAGAGTTGAGGGACCATGCGGACAACAACATCGTCATCATGCTGGTGGGCAACAAGAGCGACTTGCGCCACCTGAGAGCCGTGCCGACTGATGAGGCCCGAGCATTTGCAGGTTATTATTCATTTATATACGTTAATCTACCACGTTTACTAGTGTCCTTGCCAAGGTTTAGAATTCTACAGTCCTACACTTTTTTATAATGGACTGAATTGTTTAAATTCAGGTTATCACTAATAACGCGAGTGTAATAATAGGAGTTACGTTCTTCCAAAATATGCCACTCAAAGTCTACATGAACAACGCCCCTGGCTGTGAGAACCGCGTTGAGCTGAGAGCTGCTAAGCTGTTCTCGGGACAGGAACACTTTTTTTTGGTTACAAGACTTTCTCTGGCTGAGGTAGAGCTTGTGATGTTTTCTGCCCACTTCTTCCTTTGATCCAATCAAAGAAAGCCTTGTATGTATTGATGACAATATAAGCCTCCCTGTGAATGGCTGAGCAGCGTCTTTGTTTTGCCAGCAAATGTGAATGATCTGACAGCAGGTGTGGCAATTAGTAATAAAGTAAATAGTTTGAATTATTTAAAGTGTCTGTAAACCTTTGATTTTTTTTTTTCACCTTAAAGGGGTGTTCCAGCCCAAAATTGTGTTTATTAAAAGTCAGCAGCTACAAAAAGTGTAGCTGCTGGCTTTTAATAAACACTCACTTACCTGGTCATGCGTTCCAGCGACGCGCCGATCGGGGCTCCGCTCCTCTCCCCCCCTCCCCAGCCGGCATCTCCATCCCTACTGTGGGCACCCAGCCGTGACAGCCTTCGGCTTCACGGCCGGGCACCCACTGCGCATGCGTGAGCCGCACTGCGCGTGCGGCGCGGCTCGTCGCTGATTGGACAGGCGATCGCATGGGACCTCTCATGTGTCCCATGTGATCGCCTACAGGGAGGGGCTGGTGTAGGCAATTAAGGCTTAATCGCCTAACCAGCCCCTCGGCGGAAGCAGGAAGTGGGACAGGAAGTCTCACTCCTACTGAAGCCCCCACTCCCCCCCAAAAAATGACATGCCAAATGTGGCATGTAAGGGGGAGGGGAGTGGATTAAAAAAGTAATTTTTTAGGTGGAACTCCTCTTTAATGCATCTTATGCATTAAGGTGAAAAAATGCCTTGCAGTGTTGGCCCCCCTGGTTTTACATACCAAAGCCTCACGTTTCCATGGGTGTGATCCCGCATCTCACACTCAACGGTTTCTCAGCTCTTCATTGGATAGATTGATAGCAGCGCATCCATTGGCTCTTGCTGCTGTCAATAAAATTCAATGATGCGGGCACGGGGAGTGGGCGAATCATACACTCAGCGTCTATGGATGCTGAATGTATGACATGGCAGCGTGCCCGCAAGGTAACCCCCTTGGAAAAGTGCTTTCCAGAGGAGGTTAGATCTTGTGGGGCAGAGCTGCCGTGGGACCCCAGAACAGGAGGATCGGGCCACTCTTTCCAAACAAGCTGCACAGTGGAGACTGTATGACATGTTTGTTATTTTGAAAAAAAAAGAGCCTTTTTAATATCAATATTTTAAAGTGGAAGTAAACCTGGAGTTGAAGTGGAAGTCCAGCTTATTCCTAACTAAGCTTAAATTTGATCCCACCTCCCTTCTTCTAAACCCCATTCTATCTGCCCCCTTGAATGGAAGATGTGTATACTTGCCTATTAGAGCGGTCCAGTCACATAATTGGCTGCCAGAAACGGCCTCAGTGTAGGGGGGGGGGGGGGGGCAGCTGACAACGGATGCCCTGTAGTAAGCCTGTGGTTGGCGTCGCATCCGGGCAATGCAGAAGTTGTTGGCTGTCCCTCGTCACTGAAGCCGGCTTAGATTGCTGTCACAATAGTTGGAGAGGAGTGCCAGACGCCTTCAGAAAAAAACTAGGGCACTTGTCTGTCCAGGAATCCAGTAGTGGCCTCACCTGAGAATTTTTCAAACGGCTGTCGAGTGTTGGAGCTGCCATGTTGCCTGGAGCATTGTAGCTTCACAACTGGTTTCCTTACTGTGCTCTGTGAATGGTCTGGCTGCGGGGAGGTGGGGTGAACTTCTTTGCTTTCAAGCTTGATTGGGAATAGACTGGACTTCCACTCTTAAAGCGGCGTTCCACCCATTTTTAAGGAGGTGGTCTTCAAGAAAGAACACCTCAACACCTCGTTTTTGGATTTTTTTTCTTTACCTTTTTGGAAGTACCGAGTGTACTTCCGATACAGCCGGGCCACAACGTCACGTCCTATTCTGTGGTGAGCTCCCCCCCCCCCGTTGTTTTCTGGACCTTTGTGTCCCAGAAGACAAGCTAGCCATTCACAAAGCGCCGCGCAACTCCCTGGACAGGTAAGTGCCCGTAAGTCATCAGCTACAGTATTTGTAGCTGCTGCTGAAAAAATAATTTGAGGCTAGGTAAATTTTTAGCCCCTTTGGGGTTAAAAGGCCCTGCTAGCAGCAAAGCACCGCTAAAATGAGCAGCGCTTTACTGCTGATGACCGGCGCTTTCAGTGTGAGGCTCCATGCACACTGGACTTAAAAAAAACGTTGATTCTACAGGCGTTTGACTTTTTTTTTTTTTTTTTCTCCTGCCTCTAGAAGCACTTATATTGTGCTCTATGTGATTTTGCACATTATTGACTGCTACAGGCGTTTTCTGTCAGGGATGTTCAGAGGCAGGAAACAAAACCTTCTCTATCGCGTTTCCTGAAGGAGTTTAGGAGCTGAAAAAATGTCGGTCTCTCCTAAACTCCTCTTATCTCTTCTGAACGTCAAGTGCCAATGTTTTTTTAGGTGTGTTGTGGAAGTAAAAACGTTTGCAGAGGGGAGTGTAGTGCAAAAAACACCTATAAACAAAACTCTCATAGACTCGCCTAAACTTTGTACAACATGCTTTAATTTTACGTCTTTTATGCCACGTTTTTCAAGCTAAAACCGTTGACGTTTTTTCTGCTCCTAGTGTGCATGGAGCCTGAAACTGATGCTTTTCCTAGCAGACCTTCCAGCCAATTTAGATTTGTTGTAGCACCTCCAGGAGATCTGAATATCGAGACCCTCTAATATGCTTTTTATAGAATACACGAAGGTAAAAAATACACCCTTTAGGCTACATGCACACTAGGAGCAGAAAAAACTTTAACGTTTTTAGCTTGAAAAACGTGGCATAAAAGATACAAAATGAAAGCATATTGTACAAAGTTTAGGCGAGTCTATGAGTTTTTTTATAGGCGTTTTTTGCACTACACTGCCCTCTGCAAAAGCTTTTACTCCCACAACACACCTAAAAAAACGTTGGCACTTGACGTTCAGAAGAGTTTAGGAGAGATTGACGTTTTTACAGCTTCTAAACTCCTCCAGGAAATGCGATAGAGAAGGTTTTTTTTTCCTGCCTCTGAACGTCCCTGACAGAAAACGCCTGTAGCAGTCAATAATGTGCAAAGGCACATAGAGCACAATAGAAGTGCTTCTAGAGGCAGGAGAAAAAAACGTCAAACGCCTGTAGAATCAACGTTTAAGTCCAGTGTGCATGGAGCCTTACAACCACTTTAACCACCTCACATTCTGGACAACGTATGACGTTTCCCCAGTGTCGCTGCTCTCGTGTGCCCTCCACAGGGACATGGCACCACCTTGATCTTGGTAAATCGCAGCCGATCACATGTAATTGCAGAAATGGTTTTATTGGCTCTCCTCACCCTTACCGTGTGTGAAGAGCTGATCATCATTTCCGCGCAGGGGAGACATGTACAGGTTATCCGGGGACTGATCATCAGTGCAGCCCAAACAGTGCCCAGCAATTCACACCAATGGGTGTACCCATCATTGCTGCCTATCAGTACTGCATATTAGTGCCTCCTGATCGGTCCCACCTCATCAGTGCCGCAGCGTACATCAGTGAAGGAGAAAAAGTACTTATTTACAAAATTTTCTCACAAACTAAGAACTTATTTTTTGTTAAAAAAAAAAAAACCCCAGTGGTTATCAAATGCCATCAAAAAAAATTTGTGCGGAAAACAAAAAGATACAAATTTCATATGGATACAGTGTTGCGTGACCACGCAATTGTCAAAGTGTGAGAAGAAAGGGGAGAAGGAAAGGGAGCAGTATCCTCACATGTAGTGAGCATGTGGATACTGGATAGTATAGTGGGTGCCACGTCCTATTAAGTATGAGAGAAAAATTAA
The DNA here is from genome assembly GCA_029574335.1 of Rana kukunoris. NCBI lineage: Eukaryota > Metazoa > Chordata > Amphibia > Anura > Ranidae > Rana > Rana kukunoris. Next base: position 9,369,952 of record CM056051.1, on the reverse strand, counting down.
CTAGGGGCAAGTTATTGGACTTTTCAGGCACTATATGTTGTAAAGGATGTAGTCGTACAGAGAATTTCTCTAAAAAATTTATTTAGACACAAGGGTGTAATTAAACATTAAAAATTAGACGTTCCATAGGAACAGTCTGGCAAACTAATTACACATTGCAGGGTACCTCCAGAGTAATACAGGAAAATTGTATAGCCATAATAATTTAATACAGGAATTGTTTAAATTAAAGAAATCAATTAAAATAATCGATAAAAAAATATTAATAGTATAAGTATCCTGTATAGACAGACAGGGGAGGCGCAGACATGAAAAGGTCTGCAAGATGGATCTTGCGATGTGGAGACTCGACCGGTTTCGCGCGTCTTTCAGCACTTCTTCAGAGTCTTTTGAATAGTTTGAGTATTAAAACGTCTGTGTAGTCCAATGATGGGTGTAGAGCTTAAGAGAGTAAATTTCTTATAGTAAAGCTAAAATAGGGGTCCGGGCTGCTGGAATACTAAATAAATAACCCTTGAGGGTAAAGGATCTAGGATGAAGTGCTGCCAACACAAGGAGGCCAAACTGATCGTCCTTGAGAAAGGTGTTGGCAATGAAGCTTTTTGGGCTGGTAGCACAAAGTAAAGCTGGTCAATCCAGATGGCGTCGATGGCAGCATTAAAGATCCCTCAGTCTCCCAGGCTGCAGTCTCCTGGGAGACTGAGGGATCTTTAACCACTTTAGCCCCGGACCATATTGCTGTCCAAAGACCAGAGCACTTTTTGTGATTCGGCGCTGCGTCGCTTTAACTGACAATTGCGCGGTCGTGCAACGTGGCTCCCAAACAAAATTGGCGTCCTTTTTTTCCCCACAAATAGAGCTTTCTTTTGGTGGTATTTGATCATCTCTGCGGTTTTTATTTTTTGCGCTATAAACAAAAATAGAGCGACTATTTTTTGAAAAAAATTCAATATTTTTTACATTTTGCTATAATAAATATCCCCAAAAAAGATATAAAAAACATTTTTTTTCCTCAGTTTAGGCCGATACGTATTCTTCTACATATTTTTCGTAAAAAAAAATCGCAATTAGCATTTATTGATTGGTTTGCGCAAAATTTATAGCGTTTACAAAAAAGGGGGTAGTTTTATGGCATTTTTATTAATATTTTTTTTTTACTAGTAATGGCGGCGATCAGCGGTTTTTTTCGGTACTGCGATATGGCGGACACATCGGACACTTTTGACACATTTTTGGGACCATTGGCATTTTTATAGCGATCAATGCTATAAAAATGCATTGGATTACTATAAAAATGCCATTGGCAGTGAAGGGGTTAACACTAGGGGGAATCACTGATCTTCCGTTCATACATTGTATGAACGGAAGATCAGCGTTTCCTCCGCTGACAGGAACGAGCGCTGTGTGTTTACACTCACAGCTCTCGTTCCACGCTCTGTAACAAACGAGCGCGCGTGCCCGGCGCCGATCGCGCCCGCCGCGAAAGTCCCGACGTAGAGCTACGGGCTCTCGCCCAGGAGAGCCGACCTGCCGCCGTAGAACCACGGCGGCTGCTCGGCTAGTGGTTAATGCTGCCATCTGGATTAGGGGTGCAACGGATCAAAAAAACTCACGGATCGGATCGATCCTCGGATCAGGAGTCACGGATCGGATAATTTTCGGATCGGCAAACAAAAAGGAAAATTTTGTTACACCCACCAGAGTTTTAGATTTCACAGTTATTTTTATCACAAAACGGAGCTTATACCCTTAAATACAGTGTTTGGAAATCCGACGGACTGTTTATTGCTGATGTGACAGAACACCTCTGATTTTCACATTAAATTTAACATTTAAACAGTCCGTCGGATTTACAAATACTGTATTTAAGGGTATAAGCTCCGTTTTGTGATGAAAATAACTGAATCTAAAACTCTGGTGGGTGTAATAAAAGATGTCCACTTGCCCCCTGTCATGTGTGCGATACGATTCGCCATCCCCACCACCACACGTGTGTCACATTATCAGCAGCAGGTTAAAGGAGAACTCCAATAACCGTAACAGACATATAGGGGTCACTACATGGGACTCTCATATCACAGGACAGGATGACTTGAGGACTCCTATACAAAGTCACTACTCACCTGTAGATAAGTCTGAGAGTGTGAGGTGCCCCCTAATGGAGGAATGCATTACTGCAGTGCAGATGAGGGGAGCACTCTTCCACCTCAGGGGTAAGAGGCTCAGGGCAGGGCGTGTGACACGGACCTATGCCAGTCTGAGCGGCCACCACACACACAGAACTACACAGAGGACCGGGTAAAAGTAGAGCGGTCTATAGAGGTGAGCTGCCCGGCCCCCTTTCGGGCCCCCCCCCCGCTACACACATTGAGCGCCGAGTAACTGCAACTCCACACTCGGCTACTTCTGGCAACAACCCCGCCCACGCCCTCCTCCAGCCGGCTCCGTCAATCACAACATGGCGCCGGTACAGGAGGGAGGGACAAGTCCAGCCACGCTCTGTGATTGGTTTTCCGCCAGTGAGCGCTGGGTTTGTCTCTCGGCCACATTCTACGTTGGAGGTGAGTGACACACGATGGCGGCCAATCCGTGAGCGCTCCGCGGATCGCGGGGTGTGCCGATCCGAACGGGGTGACCCGTTCGGATCACGGATCGGTGACGATCCGTTGCACCCCTAATCTGGATTGACCAGCTTTACTTTGTGCTACCAGCCCAAAAAGCTTCATTGCTAACACTACCATCTCGCAAATACACCTTTCTCAAGGACGCTCAGTTTGGCCTCCTTGTGTTGGCAGCACTTCATCCTAGATCCTTTACCCTCAAGGGTTATTTATTTAGTCGTCCAGCAGCCCGGACCCCTATTTGAGCTTTACTATAAGAAATGTATTCTCTTAAGCTCTACACCCATCATTGGACTACACAGACGTTTTAATTACTCAAATTATTCAAAAGACTCCGTGAAGAAGCGCTGAAAGACGCGCGAAACCGGTCGAGTCTCCACATCGCAAGATCCATCTTGCAGACCTTTTCATGTCTGCACCTCCTCCGTCTGTCTATACAGGATACTTATACTATTAATATTTTTTTATCGATTATTTTAATTGATTTCTTTAATTTAAACAATTACTGTATTATTTAATTAAATTATTATGGCTATACAATTTTCCTGTATTACTCTGGAGGTACCCTGCAATGTGTAATTAGTTTGCCAGACTGTTCCTATGGAACGTCTAATTTTTAATGTTTAATTACACCCTTGTGTCTAAATAAATTTTATTTTTTAAAGAAATTTTCTCTGTACGACTACATCCTTTACAACATATAGTGCCTGAAAAGTCCAATAACTTGCCCCTAGTTAATTTTTCTCTCAATTGTCAAAGTGTGACTACGCTAAAAATTTGCCTGGGCAGGAAGGGGGTGAAAGCGCCTGGTATGCCAGTGGTTAAATTGGACATGCACTTCACATTTTCGGATATTCAACCCCCTGGTTTAAACTGAATGAATTGTACAAACTTTTTTTTTCACACAGTACATATACGGTTTTGCTTGTGCTGTCTCTGTACTTGGGAAAATCCCTCTGTATAAGGTCACTGTGAGCAATGGTTGGTCGGTCATACAGGTAATGCTCAGTAGAATTCTACCACACTGCCTCTAGTGGTAGAACTTGTCTTTGCATGCGGTGTCAGCGCTGGATAAAAGGGAAACGCAGCGGTTGTGTTGCAGTTCATGACGTTCTCATTTTCAGTCACTGCCGCGGCTCTTCACATGCCTTTGTTCTGTGTTTTTTTGGGGCTCTTAAATTTCAAGTGTGTGTGTGTGTGTTTCTTCCCTATAAACAGTTGATATATAAAACTATGTTGTCCGAAACAGCAAATTGTATCTAAACTCTTCTTTAGGCCTGGTTCACACCTATGCATTTTGCAGTGCGTCTTCAGATTTGCAGAAACGCACTACTGTCCGTTTAACATGATTTCTTATCAGACTTTTTACCCGCAGCAGGTGGCACATGGGTTTTTTTTTTTTTTTTTTTTTTGTGCATTTCCTGCATAAGACGCCTTCACCTAGCAACATTACCCCATCCAAAAAATGGGCCAGAAGCTCCTCTTTAAAAACCCAGCCCTTTTCTGTATATTAAAAATGCTGAATACTGTCAGTTGCTTTGGTGCTATGAATGCCTTTTTCTTTGTAATATTAAAGCATTTGTTTTGTTTTTATGTTCTCACCTCATCTGACTTGCAATTTTTTTCTCTTGTACAGAAAAGAATGGTTTGTCCTTCATCGAGACTTCAGCCCTGGACTCTACAAATGTGGAGGCTGCTTTCCAAACGATCCTGACAGGTAAACGCATGAGAGCGCTTCTACGATCGATCTTGTCAGCTATGCTCTGGGTGCACTACAGCAGTGGTCATCAACCATTCCTGCAGGGCCCACTAACAGGTCAGGTTTTATGTATTACCTTGGGGGAGATGCAGACCAGAATACTGCAATCACTAGAGCAGCAAATGATATCACCTGTCATGTATTTCAGTTATCTTGCAAACCTGGCCTGATAGTGGACCCTGCAGGACAAGGTTGATGACCACTGGACCTACAGGATAGAATACAAGTAATAAAGGTGGTGGTTTTGGACCTAACAAACAATACGGCAGTCTCCACTTTTAGGCTCCATTCATCTGTGAAAAAACGTGCGGTTCACTTGCTTGGCAATAATGGTCACCCCAAACGCGGCTAGCTGGTGTGTGATTTTGTGCGCAACATACTCATGAAGCTTAAATGTAGGGGTGTGATTTGTCATGCAATTTTATTTATTTTTTGATGTCCAAAGCTGCATGACAAGTTGCACAAGTGTGAATGGTGTAGGGCTCCGGTCACACTTGTAAGACTCTAAAGTTGTGCAACTTTAATGCGACTTTGGATGGATGCAACTTGGGCTTTGACCAATGATAGTGGACATCTGTCGCATGTAACATTCAGGTGCAACTTTCATGCATCATTTAAGGGTTTACATTGCAGTCAATGGTACTCAAGTTGCATGAAAGTCGGACCAACGTAGTGCAGGAACCTTTTTAAAGTTGCTGCAGCTTTAAAGTGGTTGTAAAGGGAGAAGGTTTTTTGTTTTTATAACCACTTGAGACCCAGACCTTTTAGGCAGCTTAAGGACCCGGCCAGGTTTTGCGATTCGGCACTGCGTCACTTTAACAGACAATTGCGCGGTCGTGCGGTATGGCTCCTAAACAAAATTGACGTCCTTCAAATAGAGCTTTCTTTTGGTGGTATTTGATCACCTCTGCGGTTTTTATTTTTTGCGCTATAAACAATAATAGAGCGACAATTTTGAAAAAAATGCAACATTTTTTACTCTTTGCTAAAATAAATATCCCCCAAAAATATATATAAAAAAAATTTTTTTTTTTTTACTCGGTTTAGGCCGATACGTATTCTTCTACCTATTTTTGGTAAAAAAAAAAATCACAATAAGCGTTTATCGGTTGGTTTGCACAAAATTTATAGCGTTTACAATATAGGGGATAGTTTTTATTGCATTTTTATAAATGTGTTTTTTTTTACTACTAATGGCGGCGATCAGTGTTTGGTTTTGTTTTGTGTTTTTTTGTTTTGTTGTGTTTTTTTTTTTTTTTTCGTGACTGCGACATTATGGCGGACACTTCGGACAATTTTGACACATTTTTGGGACCATCGTCATTTTCACAGCAAAAAATGCAATAAAAATGCACTGATTATTGTGAAAATGACATTTGCAGTTTGGGAGTTAACCACAAGGGGGGCTGAAGGTGTTGTGTGACCTAATGTGTGTTTAAAACTGTAGAGGGGTGTGGCTGTAGGTGTGACATCATCGATTGAGTATCCCTATAAAAGGGATCACACGATCGATGACGCCGCCACAGTGAAGGACGGGAAAGCTGTGTTTACACGGCTCTCCCCGTTCTTCAGCTCCGGGGACCGTTCGCGGGGCTCCAGCGGCGATCGGGTCCCGCGGCTACGGAGCTTTGGACCGGGTCGCGTGCACACTCCTGCGACCCCCACGGCTGGGCTTAAAGGGAAACGTACAGGTACGTTGATGTGCCCAGCCGTGTCATTCTGCCGACATATATCGGCGTGAAGGCGTCCTTAAGTGGTTAATATATAAGCTTCATGCATTCGATGAAGATAACACACAACTTGTGTGCAGTAGCCCCCCCTAACGCGTCCCACTTTGTCCAAGACCCAGCCATTGGCTGCTGCCGCCGTCGGTCAGCTAGCCAATCCGGAGAGAGAGGGGGTGGGACTCTGTGTCTGTGTCTGTGACTCGGCTCGGGTGCCCCCATAGCAAGCTGCTGACTGGGGTGGGCACTAAACAGGGGCGGGATCACCAGAAGAGGAGGATCTGGGCTGCTCTGTGCAAATCCACTAGACAGAGCAGGTATGTATATTATGTTATTTTTATAGGAAGAAAAATGAGACTTTACCATCGCAGTGTACAAATTTCAGTGCCCGAAGTTGCACATATATGGATGGAGCCTAAATTGCTGCTACTTGTATATTTAAATATATGTGCTCTTTTTAATAGTGCCGAATGGCTGTTATTATAAAGATTATAAAAACGTTGGACCAAGCCCGACATTTCTAGTGTCACCGGCTTGTTTGCAAAGGTCTTTTGCTGTTATGTACACTTCCCTTTTCCTGTTCTTGGATCCTGTGCTGTGCTGTGTGTACTTTGGTGATGAATACGACATTTGCTTTCAGGACACAAATATTCTGAAGGTCGTAAGATAGGGAGAAGAGAACACACAGTGCTGACTTCACATATATGCCAGCAGCGATCCCTCTATAGATGTCCTCTAAGGGCTGGCACATATCAAGCTCTTTTTCAAGTGGACCTCTAGAGGTTTTTTTCCTTCAGTATTATGAAACGGTTTAACTATAAACTAAACTATATGTGAGTGTTTATACAGTCAGGTTTGTTTTTTCTTGGGATTTTGCTCCTCTGACGTGCGAAACGACCATTCATCTTTCTGAAGGATCTTGGCAGAAATGAAGTTGGTGGTTTTGTGTGAACTTGGATTCTCCCCTTTCCCTAGAGACTGTGAGCCCCATCATCAGAGAATAATTCCAAATGTTTCAGAAGAAGGGCGTGTATTTCTGCCAGTGACAGGGAGCGCTATTGCCTCCCGGGGGCACGCTTTTGCAACCCATAGGTGCCAGTGACGGGGTGGGGTGTGCTATTTTATTTTTTTCCTTTTTTTTTTTTTTTCTTCTTCCCCACTTCAGACTTCACCGACCACGAGACCCGCTCACCATAAAATTGCTTATGACGTCTGTTTGGTTTTCGCATCATTTGTGTTTTTTTTTTAACTCCATAAAAAAAAAGGGAAGAACAGATATATATTTAATTTACTTTAACAGACTTTTATCCCCCCTTTTTTTTTTTTCATGGTTACTTATAACAACCCTTTTACCCATTCTCATCCCTCCCTCCAACCCCCCCACCACCAGTTCCCTTTTCCATCTCTTCTAATCTATCTTATTTTCTATCTTATTACTTTCTTGTGGTGTTTCCAACCCTAGAAGGTCTTAGAAGTCCTATAGAGGTCCCATGCACCCATTAGCTCTGCAAATTTCATTGAGTGTTTGAACTCTGTCCACTTAGAGCCAGGTCTCTTCGTATTCCTCTAGGTCAGTGATGGTGAACCTTGGTACCCCAGATGTTTTGGAACTACATTTCCCATGATGCTTATGCACTCTGCAGTGTAGTGGAGCATCATGGGAAATGTAGTTCCAAAACATCTGGGGATGCCAAGGTTCACCATCACTGCTCTAGGCCATCTGCCTCGCTTAGCCTTAAAAATTCTAAGTTTTAAATAGAATTTGTGGGGGGGGGGGCGTTCTATTGCTCCCACAGACGCCAGTGACGGCATGGTGGAGGGTCGCGCTATTTCTCCTACGCACGCCAGTGACGGGGGGCAGGATATTGCTCCTGCGCACGCCAGTGACGGGGGGGGGGCACGCTATTGCTCCTACGGACGCCAGTGACGGGGGGGTGCTATTGCTCCCAGGACGCAGATCTGACGTGTCATCTGGCAGAACGGTGAATAGTTCCCCGTTCTACCTCTGTACACCGCAATCGCTGGTTGCCGGCGGACATCGAGTTTGCGGGTATGCGCCTGCTATGTCCTGTGTAAAGACAGACGTACACCTACGGCGGTTTGCGCAGGAGAGCAGACATGCCGCAGTAAGGCGACGGTTGGTCGGCAATCGGTTAATATATCGCACCCACTTTCAGATGCTACTGTAATAAGATCAATGTTGTTCACGTTACCTGTCAGTGGTCATATTATGACTGATCACAGTCTCTTCATTCAGCTATCGTGTGATTATTGGATGGGGAATTGTTGCATTGTTATGAATATTACCAGAGAAGAGTGACAGGTCCTCATTGTGTCTGAATTTTACCAAATTTCTCTTTTTTTTTTTTTTTTTTCAGAAATTTACCGCATTGTGTCTCAAAAGCAGATGTCTGACAGACGCGAAAACGACATGTCCCCAAGTAACAACGTTGTCCCCATACATGTCCCACCCACCACTGAAAACAAACCAAAGATGCAGTGCTGTCAGAACATATAATGGCCGCCGCCTGCACAGTGCCAGGCTTCCATTTCCTGTGTCCAGCTCTGGAGGGGGGGGCCCAGGCCCAATACCTGTGCCCCCCCCAGTTCTAGAGTTGCCAGGCTCTGTATATTCCCCACGTCCTGCACTGGACTCTTTGGAATTCTATTTTTTTTTTTTCTTTTTGTTTTTTGTTAATATATTTTTGTTTTGAGTGTATGTGTGTAAGAACTTTAATTTTACTATTCCATCTGGATTTTTACATGTCTTAAAATTCATTTTTTTTTTGATTTTTGACTTTCTGTAATAAGGAAATGATCTAATCCTCTTTCACGCTCTTTTCTCTGTCTTTTTCCTGTGCTCTGCCTTCTTCCCTTCTTCCTTCTTCTCTACAAATACAATGATTCCAGGTCTGCCCTAGTCCGCCCCCTCCCCCTCTTCCTGTCTCCACTCAGAGATGTCTGTATAATATATGAAATAAACGCATGTTGCCTGCTGGAGGCATCCTCTCCTGATACCTTGTGACTCAACAGATCTTTCTTCTTTTTTTGTTCTTTTTGTCTTTTTTTTTTTTTTTTTTTTTTTCTCCCCACTCTCGACCAGTAATAGATACTGTCACTTGTATGTCACTCATTGCTAGATCCGCTGTTTTGATCTCTAGAAACTACATGAAAAAAAAAAACAGGTGTGATGTGTAATAAAGTGTTTATACTGTTGAACCATACTACGTCAGGTGGATCTGTTCATGCTCTTCTACGTAGCGGCATTCAGCCATAAGATATGTAGGAAGACTTGAGAGGAGGTGGCTTCTACAGGCTTAGTGACTTCTTCTTTTTTGCGTTTTTTTTTTCTTTGCTGTTCATTTAGTAGCTGCTATAATGAATTATTATTATTTTTAGGCATTTGACTCTTTCACAATCTTTATCTGAGCTCCTGGCTGAAAATTAAAGGTCTTCGTGGCAAGTTGTTGCTTCAAGCTGAATTCCATGAGTTCAGCCTCTTTGTTAAAATGTGAATGTGTGCTATGAGTTAAAAGGAACACTAAACATTTTTTTTGTAAAATAACAAACCTGTTATACTTGCCTCCACTGTGCAGCTCGTCTTGCACAGAGTGTCCCCGAACCCTGTCTTCTGGGGTGTCTCGGCTCCTCCTCGCAAGAGCTTTCCACCTTCATGCGAGCGAGCATGGTGGAAAGCTTTTGCAGGCGGGCTCCTGTGATACAGCCGCGGGCCTAGCCGCCGACTGTATCACTCGGCCCCCGGCGCACCACGTCATCGGATGTAATTGACGGCAGCGCCAGCCAATGGCTGCGCTGCTATCAATCCGTCCAGCCTAGCCAATCAACGGCCAGACTGGGAACCGAAGAGGATCATGGGGATGAGCGTGGGACCTTCGAGGTGTGAGTTAAGTAAAACGGGGGTTCAGGGGGGGCGGTACCGTCAGATTTTCATGGGGTGCATTAAGGTGAAAAAACATTTACCTTTTACAACCCCTTTAAGTTCAAGGAGCTGCATGAAATCTCCCGGGCTTATCTTTACATATCTGAAAGTTTTCTTGCTCTGCCAAGAATTGCACTCTAGACCAGACTTTCTAGAGCAGCGACGGTGAACCTTGGCACCCTCAGAGGTTTTGGAACTACATTTCCCATGGTGCTCATGCACTCTGCAGTGTAGTGGGGCATCATGGGAAATGTAGTTTCAAAATATCTGGGGTGCCAAGGTTCACCATCACTGTTCTAGAACTTTTTTATCCAAAAGAAGCAGATTTAATACAATTTTCAGGTCTCAAGGAACACCTGCTAAAACTAGTTCATTGGTGGTCAATGAAAAAACTCCCCATTCATTGGTGGTAAGAGTGCTTCTTTTTACGGTGTCAGTCTGATTGCCATTCTTGCAGATGGCTAGAAGGATCATTGGTATCATGCAGCTGGCTCCTCCAAGTGGCACAGACGCTGGAGCTATGCAGGAACCATCGGATGAGATGTCACCACTCTCGTAACCCCAGAGGAATTTTAGGGTTCCATGGAACTTTGCTGGAGAATGGCTGCTCGAGGCTGTGAGAAGAGAGGCACACAGAGCAGCTATGCCTTCCCCTCCCCTCTGCTGCCCATTCATAGAAGTCTTTGTATTATGTGAATACATTCACAAAATACAAAGGCTTCTGTGAATGGGCAGGGGCATAGCTTGAGTATGGCTGCTCTAGACCTGGGGTCTCAAACGGTGACCCTCCAGCTGTTTCGGGAACTACAAGTCCCATCATGCCTCTGCCTGTCTTCACATACTACAAAGGCTTCTGTGAATGGGCATAGCTGGAGAATGGCTGCTCTAGACACAGGCCTAGGAGAGACACACAGGAGCTCTGCCTGCCCCTCCCCTATGCCCATTCACAGAAGCCTTTGTATTTTCTGAATGTGTCCACATAAAACAAAGGCTTCTGTGAATGGGCAGGGGCATAGCTTGAGAATAGCTGCTCTAGACCAGGGGTCTCAAACTGGTGGTCCTCCAGCTGTTGCGAAACTACAAGTCGCATCATGCCTCTGCTTGAGGGAGTCATGCTTGTAACTGTCAGTCTTGCAAGTCCTCATGGAACTTGTAGTTTTGCAAAAGCTGGAGGGCCATTTGTTTGAGACTCCTTCTCTAGACACTCGGGCTGCGAGAAGAGAAAGGCATACAGAACAGCTATGCCTGCCCCTCCCTTCTGCTGCCCATTCACACAGAAGCCTTTGTATTTTCCTGAGTGTGTTTGACATAATGCAAAGGCTTCTGTGCATGGGCAGGAGACTGTGAGGGGCGGTCATAGCTACAGCAACTCCCCTGTTTTAAAAGAACTACAGTGATGGCTGCCTTCCAGGAGTATTATAACGCTGTTGGATATAAATCATAGAGAACAGGAGGTGCAGTGCACCTTGCTGTACTTAATTCATAATGTGCCTTTATTTTTTACAAAGGGGATGAATTAATGAAAAATCGGCTTTAAGTGAATGAAGCCTATTGTATTTTACAGTTCATTTTGTACTTCTAGTATGGCAACCATGTTGGGTCCTAAAAGGTTAGTTGGTGGACATTTGTTCCTAAAATTTGCGACATTGCTAAAGCAGACAATGGCTGTCTGAGGGACCCTCTGAGCTGTTGGATCAGCCCCAAGGTGGATTTTTGTGTTCACTCCTCCTTCCTCTGGGACACATTTGCTATTGGTGAAAACAGAGAGAGGTTTCTTACTAGTCTATATAGAGCAGCCATTGTTAACCAGGGCTCCTCCAGAGCAATGGTTTCTAAACTGTGGCCTGGATGTTGCCTTTTGCTTGCCTTTATCTTGTCCTTGGGGGCACTATTCCACCATTTGACACCAATGATGGGGCACCATTCCCTCTACTGACCCCATCAATGGTTCACAACTTCTCCCATTAAAACCAATGATGGGGGCACTTTTTACACCCACTAGATACAGGCCAGCTTCTTTAAAGCCTGAAGCATAAATTGTCCCTTTGCTCAGATGGTTTGGAGACCCCTGTTCTATGACACCAGTGATCATTTTAACTGTCTTCAGGGGTGGCATTTACCAGTGGCATGACAACATCAGTGATCTCTTAAACTACCTTCAGGGCTGGCATTCTGATAACCACTGTAAGGGGCCATTCTTCACACTCACACCCCAATGAATTGGATTTAGCAGGGGTTACCTGAAATTTGAAAATTATTCAAGGGTTCAGCTAAGGCAGGGGTCTCCAGACTTTCTAAGCAATGGGCCAATTTACTGTTCTTTAGGCTTTGTGGGGTCCAGACTGTGGCAAGTGGGTGTAGAAAATTCCCCTGCATCAGTGCTCCATTGTGTGTGTGTGTGTGTGTGTGTGTATGTGTGTGTGTATATAATATATATATATGTATATGTATATGTATATATATATATATATATATATATATATATAATATTTTGTAAAACCTTAGTTTGAGAGCATTATTCATTCCAGAAACATGCTTGTAATCCAAAGCACTTGTATATCAAAGCACTTTTATACCCTGTAAAAAAAAAAGAGGCGCCTCTAAGGCAGGCCATACACGATTCGAATTTCGAACGAGCCGTCGAGCGATAAACGAACGCGGCGCTCACAAAAGCATGCGAGTGTACCATCAATTACGTACGAAAATCGAGCGAGAAAACACAATGTTTTCATACCATAGAGGAAGTGATGTAATCTTCTGTGACCTTTTAAACATACCCCCTACTGTCAAAAGTCGGGTCGCGCCAACTCGGATCATGCGCAGTTATGTTTCTTGGGAAAAATCGTCCAACTCTACCATTAACGATACGATTTTTGGACGTTTTTCAGAAAAAAAACCAACATGTTGGTTTTTGAAATTTCGCCTGTCGTACGAAAATTGCGTGTCGAACAAGCACACTAATGATACGAAAATCGTCCGATTTCACGCTCGTATGCGATTTTCGATGGAAATTCGAATCGTGTATGGCCTGCTTAAGTGTAGCAATAAGTTGCTAAATGTTGCACCTTAATTAAATGTAACCATATTGCTACTAGAGCTGAAACGATTAATCGATATTTTCGATAATAAAAATCGCTGTCAACGATTTTCATTATCGATTAGTTGGTCCGCACCTTCCGACTGTCCCACCGCCCGCCCATTAAAAAAAACCTCCTGTCCCGTGATAACAGGCGCCGCCGTTTTACACAGGGCACGCAGCGCCGACATGCCTCGTATGCGTACAAGGCGCCGCCGTATTACAAGGCACGTCTGCGCCGCATGTCCACACCTCTCCTCTGACGTCAGCTCCCCACTGATCTCAGCCCCGCCCGCTGCTGCCTCGAGGGAACAGAGGCTAGAAGCAGCCGTGAGGAGAGCCGAGCTGCACTGGCTGTGAAAGGTAGGTTTTTTTTTCTACCTTTCACAGTCTAGTTTACAGTTGCACACTCACAGTAACAGTACACTGAGTACATGCCTTCGTATAACAATTCCCCATCCTTCTAACTCCCATCATTGGTGTTCCGGGGGGGGGGGGGGGTGGGTGGGTTACATAGTAGTGCCCCATCATTGGGTTTTCCTGGGGGGGGGGGATGGGAGGGAATAGTGCCACATTGGTGTTCCTGGATTGGGGAAGGGGAGGGAATAGTGCCACATTGGTGTTCCTGGGTAGGGGAGGGAATAGTGCCCAATTGGTGTTCCTGGAAGGGGAATAGTGCCCCATCATTGGTATTCCGGGAGGAATAATGCCCCAGCATTGGTGTTCCCGGGAGGTATAGTGGCCCAGCATTGGTGTTCCCGGGAGGTGTAGTGCCCCAGCATTGGTGTTCCCGGGAGGTATCGTGCCCCAGCATTGGTGTTCCCGGGAGGTATCGTGCCCCAGCATTGGTGTTCCCGGGAGGTATCGTGCCCCAGCATTGGTGTTCCCGGGAGGTATCGTGCCCCAGCATTGGTGTTCCCGGGAGGTATCGTGCCCCAGCATTGGTGTTCCCGGGAGGTATCGTGCCCCAGCATTGGTGTTCCCGGGAGGTATCGTGCCCCAGCATTGGTGTTCCCGGGAGGTATCGTGCCCCAGCATTGGTGTTCCCGGGAGGTATCGTGCCCCAGCATTGGTGTTCCCGGGAGGTATAGTGCCCCAGCATTGGTGTTCCCGGGAGGAATAGTGCCCCAGCATTGGTGTTCCCGGGAGGAATAGTGCCCCGGCATTGGTGTTCCCGGGAGGAATAGTGCCCCGGCATTGGTGTTCCCGGGAGGAATAGTGCCCCGGCATTGGTGTTCCCGGGAGGAATAGTGCCCCGGCATTGGTGTTCCCGGGAGGAATAGTGCCCCGGCATTGGTGTTCCCGGGAGGAATAGTGCCCCGGCATTGGTGTTCCCGGGAGGAATAGTGCCCCGGCATTGGTGTTCCCGGGAGGAATAGTGCCCCGGCATTGGTGTTCCCGGGAGGAATAGTGCCCCAGCATTGGTGTTCCCGGGAGGAATAGTGCCCCAGCATTGGTGTTCCCGGGAGGAATAGTGCCCCAGCATTGGTGTTCCCGGGAGGAATAGTGCCCCAGCATTGGTGTTCCCGGAGGAATAGTGCCCCAGCATTGGTGTTCCCAGGAGGAATAGTACTGCTGCAAAGGAATAGTACTGCGCAAAGTTTGTTTTGTTAATCTGCCCTTTGAGTGTAACATGTTTTTTCATTATTACTGTTAAATAAACGAAAAAATTCCACATTACGTTTTTTTAAATGATTTTATCCGATTAATCGATCGAAAAAATAATCATTGCAGCTCTAATTGCTACACTTAGAGGCTCCTCTTTTTTTATACTCGGTCGTGACTAGGGTTGTCCCGATACCACTTTTTTTCATGTACTCGCCGATACCGATACTTTTTAAATGCAGCCACGTGTCCCCAAATGCAGCCATGGTCCCTCTGAGTTCAGCCATGGTCCCTCTGAGTTCAGCCATGGTCCCTCTGAGTTCAGCCATGGTCCCTCTGAGTTCAGCCATGGTCCCTCTGAGTTCAGCCATGGTCCCTCTGAGTTCAGCCATGGTCCCTCTGAGTGCTCTGCACTCCACCCCGCACTCAAAAAAAAACAACAAAAAAAAAAGTATTCTATTTAGGTATCGGAGTATTCGCGCGAGTACAAGTACTAGCGCAAATACTCGGTATCGGTCCCGATACTAGTATCGGTATCGGGACAACCCTAGTCGTGACACAACGCTACTCTTATATCAAGACATCACTTGTATATCAAGGCAAAATGTATTAAAACATTTGGCTTGTCTTGCAAAACGCTCTCAAACCTTATAATTAGTTTATTTTTTTTTAATCAAAAATATTATTATATTTTATTATATATTTTTAATTTAATAAAATATTATATTTTAATTTGATTAAAAAATAAACTAAACAATTGTTATGTGTGTATATGTATATATGTATATATGTATATATGTGTGTGTGTGTGTGTGTATATATGTATATATATATATGTATATATGTGTATATATATATATATGTATATGTGTGTGTAATATATATATATATATATATGTGTGTGTGTGTATAATTTTTGTTTTTTTAATCAAATAAAAATATAGTATTTTTATTTGATTAAAAAAATAAACTAAATGTTATATGTATACATATAACATTTTGTTTATTTTTTTAATCCAATAGAAATAATATATTTTATTAAATTTAAAATATATAATAAACTATAATTTTATTTGACTAAAAACATTATATATATATTTTTTGCAGAAGTGTTTTTTATTGAAAGAACAAACAAAAGCTTGTTGAGTGAAAGTCCAATTTATTTTGTACATGGAAGTTGACCTTGATACAATCAGTAAGAGACATTTTAAAAAAATAAAATAAAAGCAATACTGCAGTAAGAAAATGGTAGTACAGTACTTCTCAATGCTGCGGCGTCCTTTGTTCTGTGTCCAGCCGATACTGAACAGAACAGTGCCCCCCACTGGTGACAAATGATAGTACAGTACTTCTCAATGCTGCGGCGTCCTTTGTTCTGTGTCCAGCCGATACTGAACAGAACAGTGCCCCCCACTGGTGACAAATGGTAGTACAGTACTTCTGAATGCTGCGGCGTCCTTTGTTCTGTGTCCAGCCGATACTGAACAGAACAGTGCCCCCCCCCCCCCCCAACTGGTGACAAATGGTAGTACAGTACTTCTCAATGCTGCTGCGTCCTTTGTTCTGTGTCCAGCCGATACTGAACAGGAGTGCCCCCCACTGGTGACAAATGGTAGTACAGTACTTGGTCACGGTAACACACATGCTTGAGTGTGTATAGGTCAGGTCGAGAGGCCTCCCCCATAAGCTGCCATGTAGCTTCATTTTCTCGCTCCAGTCTTTTATTTCTGAGTTCGGTTTTCTGGCTGCCCTACTTTTTACCTTCCCTGAGATGATTTGGGTGTACCTTTTTATCTAGGTTGAGTCATAGATCCTTTTATTATTCACTTCTTGTCTTTTATATGCAGCGCTAAACCTGCTTCACAGGCTTGAAAAGATGCATTACTCAACTGTCATGGGCATGTCAAAGGGAATTCTCATGAATCTTTGTGAGGCACATATGCATTACGCCTACTAACTACCTAATGTATCTAATGCTCATTTGTGTAAAGGGGGTTCCTGAGAAATTCTTTGTATCCAATGTTCCAGGTGGTAGATTTATGTCGTGCTCACCATACACTAACAGATGTATTTTTTTATTGTGTTCTTCATGTTTAAATATAGGCTGGTGATGAAAAAGTTGTGTTTTTCTGTTTTATTGGCCAGGTCTGCTATAGTCTTGCTCATGGGTGCTCAACCTTTGACCTCCGAGCCGTTACAGAACTACAAGCCCCATTATGCTTCGACCTTTGGGAGTCATGCTTGATAATGGTCAGCCTTGCAATGCCGCATGGGACTTGTAGTTCTGCAACAGCTGGAGGACTACAGGTTAAGCACCCATGGCTCAAGCGCATCGAAACGGGTTTGGTACTTAGAAGGGAGAAGGACTCTCCTCTTAGCTAAACCTTATGGATATAGTGCACAGCTGTCTTGCTGCCCTCTCAGGACTGATGGGTATCCTTAAAGTGGATGTAAACCCGAAAATATATTTTTTTTATGTCACAATGTACAGTATAAGATTTCCAGCTCTGAGCAATCCGCTTTTATTGTTCAGTGAAATAAAATGGACTTGGAGAGAAAAACCTTAGTCCGTTCTGCCCCCTTGCTGTGAGTGACAGGTTATTTACAGGTTATTTACATATCTCATGCACTAGCCTGGAGACAGGCATTTTTTTTGTTAACCACTTTTTTTACTGGGCACATATACCCCTTCCTGACCAGGTGAAATTTCAGCTTCCGGCACTGCATCACTTTAACTGACAATTGCGTGGTCGTGCGACGTGGCTCCCAAACAAAATTGGCGCCCTTTTTTTCCCCACAAACAGAGCTTTCTTTTGGTGGTATTTGATCGCCTCTGCGGTTTTTATTTTTTGCGCTAAAAAAAAAATTTGGGCGACAATTTTGAAAAAAAAAATATTTTTTACTTGTTGCTGTAATAAATAGCCCAATTTTTTTTAAAAAACATTTTTTTCTCAGTCTAGGCGATACGTTTTCTTCTACATATTTTTGATAAAAAAAAAAAAATCGCTATAAGCGCCTGGTTTGCGCAAAAGTTATTGCACTTACAAAATAGGGGACAGAATTATTATTTTTTTTTTTTTACTACTAATGGTGGCGCTTAGCATTTTTTTCGTGACTGCGACATTATGGCGGAGACATCGGACACTTTTGACACATTTTTGGCGCCATTCACATTTATACAGCGATCAGTGCTATAAATATGCACTAATTACTGTATAAATGTGACTGGCATTGAAGGGGTTAACACTAGGGGGTGAGGAAGGGGTTAATGTGTACCCTAAATTGTGTTCTAACTGTGGGGGGAGGGGGGGGGGTGACTGGGGGAGGTGACCGATGCTGTGTCCTTATGTACAAGGGACACAGATTGGTCTCCTCTCTCCCCTGACAGGAAGTGGAGCTCTGTGTTTACACACAGAGCTCCACGTCTTGTCCCTGCAGCCGCCGATCCTGAGTGCCTGGCGGACATCACGGCCGCCAGGCACGCGCATCGGCATGTCAGCGATGCGGCGGGCACGCGCGCTCCCCCCAGTGGCCTTGAGAAGCGCAGGCTGTAAAAACACGGCCTATTAGAGATTCAGGAAATCCCTTCGGCCGTACAAAGTCGTACGGCCGTTGGGAAGTGGTTAAATTCCCACTCGTTTTCTAAAGTCATGCGGTTACTTTTCTGGATTTTGACTGGATGTTAGTTGTGATAGCAGAATTTAGTGTAAGGAATACACAGGAGAAATCGCATGTTGACAAGGGGAGTGTAGAGGTGGGCGGGGAGTCTACTGACATCACGACTCCACCCACCGAGCTCCAGACAACAGACCCACCCACAGAATCTGCAGTTTTTCAGTTCTTATAACAGACAAAGGGGAGACATGTGACAGGTGAGGATACATGCAGGAGGCGTCTATATCCGTATAGATCAGCACTATGGCAGGAGTTTAGAAAGGATGAGTGTACAGGTGCCGAATCGCAAAAAATGGCTTGGTCAATTGGCCAATTCTTCTGGGGCTTAAGTGGTTAATGCATTCTATGCATTAGGGTAAAATATCTTTTGTGCTGCAGTAGACACCCCCCTCTTTTTTTTTTTTCTTACCTGAACTCGACCATTACAGAGACGAGCACAGCAGCTCCAGGTGCTGCCCCTGGTCCTCATTGGATAGATTGATAGAAGCAAAAGCCATTGGCTCCTGCTGCTGTCAATCAAATCCAGTGACATGGGGGGGGGGGGGGGGATGGGATGGGGCCAAGTCCTGCTGTCTGTGTCAATGGAAGCAGCATCAGGACTCCCATGGAAAGTTTGTCTCCGTGGGGGCACTCGAAGAGGATCCAGGAGTGTCGGGGGGGGGGGGGGGACCCCTTAAAAGGAGGATCAGGGCATCTCTGTGCAAACCCCTTGCACAGAGGAGGTAAGTATAACATGATTCCGTTACATAACATGTTTGTTATTTGTAAAGCTCAGTTTTTTTTTTTTAAATCACTTTAACATAACAAAGGAGAAGGTGCACTGATCTAGTACATTACCATAAATACATGTTTGTATAAATAACAAATAAGTATTTACAAACCCATATCACGCACAAGCACATCCAGAGATGCAGATGAAGCCGCCTCCAAATCACCATGGGGAAGACCTCTTAGCGTCTAGGAATGGCAAACGTGTTTCAAGGGCCATGCCGTCTTCCTCAGAACCAAAGACAGGCTCTGAGGAAGAGGGTGTGACCCTTGAAACGTGTTTTCAATTCCTAGACACTAGGAGGTCATCCCCATGGTGATTTGGAGGTGGCTTCATCTGCATCTCTGGATATGCTTGTGCATGATATGCATTCTGTGAGTATTCACTTGTATAAACATTCCTCCCAACAATGCAGCATATCAACCCCCCCCCCCCAAAGAAGAAGCAGAATGCCTCCCAATGACACCCAAAATGTGGCACAATTTCTCCCAATTACACCAACGATGGGGCGCCATTCCTCCCAAGGACACTTATGATGGGATGCCATTCCTCTCACAGACACCAAAGATGGGTCATTGTTATCACCCCATCAGGTCAGAGTCACTTTTTCACATTGGTGGTTCCCCCCCATTATATCAGAGGTCCCCCACCATGCCAGAATCACCCTTTCACAACAGAGGTCCCCCAACATTAGAGGTTTCCCCATCATATCGGAGATCTCCAACATGCCATAATCACTCTGACAGAGGTTCCCCCACACCATGCCAGTGACTCCCACATCAAATTTTTCCTATCATATTAGAGGTCCCCCACCATGCCGGAGTCACTCTCCCATCAGAGGTTTCCCCATCATGCCAGAGTCACTCTCCCATCAGAGGTTTCCCCATCATATTAGAGGTCCCCCACAATGCCAGAGTTGCCCACATCAGAGGTTCCCCCCCCATCATATTAGAGGTCCCCCACCATGCCGGAGTCACTCTCCCATCAGAGGTTTCCCCATCATGCCAGAGTCACTCTCCCATCAGAGGTTTCCCCATCATATTAGAGGTCCCCCACAATGCCAGAGTTGCCCACATCAGAGGTTCCCCCCCCATCATATTAGAGGTCCCCCACCATGCCAGAGTCGCCCACATCAGAGGTCCCCCCCATCATATTAGAGGTCCCCACCATGCCACAGTTGCCCACATCAGAGGTTCCCCCCCATCATATTAGAGGTCCCCACCATGCCAGAGTTGCCCACATCAGAGGTTCCCCCCCATCATATTAGAGTTCCCCACCATGCCAGAGTTGCCCACATCAGAGGTTCCCCCCCATCATATTAGAGGTCCCCCACCATGCCAGAGTCGCCCACATCAGAGGTTCCCCCCCATCATATTAGAGGTCCCCACCATGCCAGAGTTGCCCACATCAGAGGTTCCCCCCCATCATATTAGAGGTCCCCACCATGCCAGAGTTGCCCACATCAGAGGTTCCCCCCCATCATATTAGAGGTCCCCCACCATGCCAGAGTCGCCCACATCAGAGGTTCCCCCCCATCATATTAGAGGTCCCCACCATGCCAGAGTCGCCCACATCAGAGGTTCCCCCCCATCATATTAGAGGTCCCCCACCATGCCAGAGTCGCCCACATCAGAGGTTCACCCCCATCATATTAGAGGTCCCCCACCATGCCAGAGTCGCCCACTTCAGAGGTTCCCTCCCCCCATCATATTAGAGGTCCCCACCATGCCAGAGTTGCCCACATCAGAGGTTCCCCCCCATCATATTAGAGGTCCCCCACCATGCCAGAGTCGCCCACATCAGAGGTTCCCCCCCATCATATTAGAGGTCCCCACCATGCCAGAGTCGCCCACATCAGAGGTTCCCCCCCATCATATTAGAGGTCCCCACCATGCCAGAGTTGCCCACATCAGAGGTTCCCCCCCATCATATTAGAGGTCCCCACCATGCCAGAGTTGCCCACATCAGAGGTTCCCCCCCATCATATTAGAGGTCGCCCACATCAGAGGTTCCCCCCCATAATATTAGAGGTCCCCACCATGCCAGAGTCGCCCACATCAGAGGTTCCCCACCATGCCAGAGTCGCCCACATCAGAGGTTCACCCCCATCATATTAGAGGTCCCCCACCATGCCAGAGTGGCCCACATCAGAGGTTCCCTCCCCCCATCATATTAGAGGTCCCCACCATGCCAGAGTCGCCCACATCAGAGGTTCCCCCCCATCATATTAGAGGTCCCCCATCATGCCAAAGTCACTCCCACACCAGAGGTTCCCCCATCATATTAGAGGTGAAGAAAGGGAAGGGATGGACAGCCGCACTCCGAGAAATTCGTAGAGATGTCTTTATTTGTAAAAACAGCAACCAAATGCACCACAAAAATCCACAGCAAAGCAAAACAATAAATATTGAATAAGCACTGAAATAGAGCGAAATGCCGTCGGCTGTTCCTGTTTGTTTTGCTTTGATGTGGATTTTTGTGGTGCATTTGGTTGCTGTTTTTACAAATAAAGACATCTCTACGAATTTCTCGGAGTGCGGCTGTCCATCCCTTCCCTTTCTTCATCATTTGCTTAGTGCATTATCGGCACCCGTGGTATCCTGATCCCATCCCTAATTGCATAAGTGGTCTCGTCTGGAGCGGTGATTTTCTTCTTTTCGATCATATTAGAGGTCCCCCAACATGCCAGAGTCACTCCCACATCAGAGGTTCCCCACCATGCCAGAGTCACTCTCACATCAGAGGTTCCCCCATCATATTAGAGGTCCCCACCATGCCAGTCACTCTCACATCAGAGGTTCCCCCACCATGCCATAGTCACTCTCACATCTGAGGTTCCCCCCATCATATCAAATGTCCCCCACCGTGCCAGAATATTGCTTTCACATCAGAGGTTCCCCCCATCATATTAGAGGTCCCCACCATGCCGGAGTCACTCTCATATGCAAGGTTCCCCACCATACCAGAGTCACTCCCACATCAGAGGTTCCCCCATCATATTAGAGGTTTCCCCACCATGCCAGAGTCACTCTCACACCAGAGGTTCCCCCACCATCCCATAGTCACTCTCACATCAGAGGTTCCCCCCATCATATCAAAGGTCCCCCACCATGCCAGAATATTGCTTTCACATCAGAGGTTCCCCCCATCATATTAGAGGTCCCCACCATGCCGGAGTCACTCTCATATGCAAGGTTCCCCACCATACCAGAGTCATTCCCACATCAGAGGTTCCCCCATCATATTGGAGGTCCCCCACCATGCCAGTCACTCTCACATCAGAGGTTCCCCCACCATCCCATAGTCACTCTCACATCAGAGGTTCCCCCCATCATATCAAATGTCCCCCACCATGCCAGAATATTGCTTTCACATTAGAGGTTCCCCCCATCATATTAGAGGTCCCCACCATGCCGGAGTCACTCTCATATGCAATGTTCCCCACCATACCAGAGTCACTCCCACATCAGAGGTTCCCCCATCATATTAGAGGTTTCCCCACCATGCCAGAGTCACTCCCACATCAGAGGCTCCCCCATCATATTAGAGGTTTCCCCACCATGCCAGAGTCACTCTCACATCAGAGGTTCCCCCCATCATATCAAAGGTCCCCCACCATGCCAGAGTCACTCTCACATCAGAGGCTCCCCCATCATATTGGTGGTCCCCCACCACAGTAGAGTAAACAAAACAGAGCCCTGTTCTGTCAGTGGGGAAGTTATCAATTTTTTTTTCTGCAAAAGCAGGGAATAAAATCGATTATTTCCCCTAGTAAAAGCACCTCACACAGTACACCAAAACACTGGCTAGGCACACATTTAACCCTTTGATTGCCTCTGATGTTTAACCCCCTTTCCAGCCAGTGTCATTAGTACAGTCACAGTGCATATTTTTTTTAGCACCGTTCACTATTTTAGTGTCATAAAAAGTGTCAGATAGTGTCCAAATGTCCACCACAATGTCCCGTCGGTGGTTAATGGTTTGCCTCATCCCTGTAAATGATAAATCTGGAAGAGAGCTTGTTCTTTTGAAATACAACAGACTTACTGGCCTGGATCACTAGATTCAAATAGAAGAAAGAAAGCCTAACAAAGAAAACAAATGCAGCCGTCTAAAAATTGGAAAGCTGCAATATAATAAATGTTTGCTTTTGGGTTTAACCACTTCTCTACCGTAGGACACCATATGACGTCCTGGACTTTGGGGGGGGGGGGGGATATCTGAACGATGGGAGCAGCTACAGGCATAATTCAGATATCCTTCTTTTCAGGCATTGATCCTGCACACCATAAGAAAGATCATGGCGGCGGTTCCACCGCCATCCGGTGCTTCTCCAGGCTCTCCCGTGCCATCGGAGGCCCGGGGAAGGTCACCAGTCATCTCTATGACCATCGGAGGCCCGGGCGTGACTTTATGACGTCACACCCGGGTACCCGGAAGTATACAAAGCTGCAATCGTGGCTGAAAGCATGAGATTGTGATTTTTTTCCCCCCCGATCTCATGCTTTCCAGCCTGGAGGAGAGATGTGAGGTCTTATTGACCCCCCCACATCTCTCCATAAAGAGGACCTGTCACACACTATTCCTATTACAAGGGATGTTTACGGAATAAAAGTGATAAAAAAAAAAATAATGTAAAAAGAAAAAAAAATAGTAAAAAATAAATAAATTTAAAACGCCCCTGTCCCCAGTAGTTTGTGAAGTGAACGCGCACGCAAGTCCCTCTCACATATATTAACGCCGTTCAAACCACAGATTTGAGGTATCGCCGCGTACGCGACGATACCAATAGATAACAATAGAGCGAGAGCAATAATTCTAGCACTAGCCCCGCTCCGTAGCTCTAAACTGGTAACCTGTAAAAAAAAATTTAATCGTCGCCTATGGAGATTTCTAAGTACCGAAGTTTGGCGCCATTCCATGAGTGTGCGCAATTTTAACGACTTACAAGTTGGGTATCTATTTACTCGGAGTAACATCATCTTCCACATTATACCAAAAAATTGGGCTAACTTTACTGTTTTTTTTTTTTTTTTTTTTTTTATTATTCATTAAAGGGGTGTTCCAGCCAATATTTATGTTTATTAAAAGTCAGCAGCTACAAAAACTGTAGCTGCTGGCTTTTAATAAACAGACACTTACCTGCTCCAGCATTTCAGCTCCCCCCCCCCCAGCCGGCATCTTCATTGTAACTGTGGGCACCCAGCCGTGACAGCTTTCCGCTTCACGGCCGGACACCCACTGCGCATGCGCGAGCGGCCCGGCGCCGTCCGATTGGACAGGCGATCGCCTGCCTAGGACCTGTCACGTGTCCTAGGCGATCGCCCACAGGGAGGGCCTGCAGTAAGGCGATTAAGCTTAATCGCCTTACCAGCCCCTCGGCGGAAGGAGGAAGTGGGACAGGAAGTCCCATTCCTCCTGAAGCCCCCACTCCCCCCCCCCCAAAAAAAATTACAGGCCAAATGTGGCATGTAAGGGGGTGAGGAGTGGGATAAGCGGTTCCATTTTTGGGTGGAACTCCGCTTTAAGGTTTTGAAAAATTATTGTGCAAGTACCGTGCGAGATAAAAAGTTGCAATGACCGCCATTTTATTCCCTAGGGTGTCTGCTAAAATAAAATTATATATATATAATGTTTGGGGGTTCTGAGTAATTTTCTAGCCCAAAAAAAATGATGATTTTTTACATGAAGGAGAGAAGTGCCGGAATAGGCGCGGTATGGAAGTGGTTAATATCACTTTAATACTTTATAATGCGCTCTAATTTCTGACCAGAGATCAAAGCCGTAGAGAGTTCCCCCTGCTGGTAGAGATTCTGGCAGGGCTCGGTGACCCTCCTAGGGTGTGATTTGTATACTTTGTGTCATTTCACTTGCCGGAAAGTTGCTGCGTTTCCTGTTTCTGGTGCTTGTTTTGCAATATTATGTCCGTTGGAGCTGAAATCACCAATTACTACATGAGCCCCGCGTGTTACATAAGGGAAGAGGCCTCACTGGTAATCTAATGCTTAGTCGTCTGGACGTTCTGCTCTCCGGACTTCTTTTAGAATAAATTGATTGTGTGACGCATGTTAATGAAAGAGGAATGAGTGTTTAACCACCTAAGCTCTGGAGAATTTACCCCCCCCCCCTTCACGACCAGGCCATTTTTTGATATTCGGCACTGTGCTACTTTAACCACTTATGGACCGTCTCCTGCACATATACGTCAGCAGAATGGCACGGCTGGGCACAGGCACGTACAGGTACATCGCCTTTAAGAGCCCAGCCGCAGGTCGCGGGACCCGCGGACCCGATTGCCTGCCGGTGTCCCGCGATCGGTCACAGGAGCTGAAGAACGGGGAGAGGTGAGTGTAAACACAGCTTCCTCGTTCTTCGCAGTGGCAGTGATCGTCTGTTCCCTGATATAGGCAAAGGCGATCAGTGACGTCATATGTCCAGCCCCGCCCCCCTACAGTTAGAAACACACACAAGGTCACACTTAACCCCTTCAGCGCCCCCTAGTAGTTACCTCCCAAACTGCAATTGTAATTTTCACAGGAAGCAGTGCATTTTTATAGCACTTTTCACTGTAAAAATGGTCCCAAAAATGTGTCAAAATTGTGCGATGTGTCCGCCATAATGTTGCAGTCGCAAAAAAAAAAAAAAACGCTGATCGCCGCCATTAGTAGTAAAAAAATAATTATTAATAAAAATGCCATAAAACTATCCCCTATTTTGTAAACGCTATACATTTTGCGCAAACCAATCGATAAACGCTTATTGCGTGTTTTTTTTTTTTACCAAAAATACGTAGAAAAATACGTATCGGCCTAAACCGAGGAAAAAATATGTTTTTTTTATATCTTTTTTGGGGGATATTTATTATAGCAAAAAGTTAAAAATATTGCATTTTTTTTTTAATTGTCGCTCTATTTTTGTTTATAGCGGAAAAAATAAAAACCGCAGAGGTGACCAAATACCACCAAAAGAAAGCTCTATTTGTGGGGAAAAAAAGGACGCCAATTTTGTTTGGGAGCCACGTCGCACGACCGCGCAATTGTCAATTTAAGCGACGCAGCGCCGATCGCAAAAATTGGCCAGCAGATGATCAGAGACTGCAGACATAGTACAGGAGACGATCAATGACTGCAGACATAATACAGGAGACGATCAGAGACTGCAGTCATAATACAGGAGACGATCAGAGACTGCAGACATAGTACAGGAGATGGTCCATTAGACCCCTTTCAAACTGGAGGCGTTTTTCAGGCACTTTGGCGTTAAAAATAGCACCTGAAAAAAGCCTCATCTGCAATCCCAGTGTAAAAGCCAGAGGGCCAGATTCTCAAAAGAGATACGACGTTGTGTATCGCAGGAAACACCGTCGTATCTCTGTTTTTTTACCTGGGTATCTATGCGTCTGATTCCTAGAATCACTTACGCATAGATACAGTGAAGATCCGACAGGTGTAAAACACTTACACCGTCGGATCGTAGATGTAATTACTTCCCTGGCCGCTAGGTGGCCTTTATGTTGATTTCGCATTTGCCTATGCAAATGAGCCTAATACGCCGATTCCCGAACGTTTTTATGCCGCCCCGTCGTCGTTTACGTCGTTTCCGTAAGCGTAAGGTTACCTCTGCTATATGAGGGGTAACCTTATGAAGTTCCGTCGTATGCCATGTTAAGTATGGCGTCGGGACAGCGTCGTCTTTTTCCGTTGTTTCCGTCGTTTTACTAAGTCGTTCGCGTATAGGGATTTACGTAAACGACGCTCACGTCGATTTCATTCACATATTCCGATGTGAGCTGGAGCATGTGCACTGGGCTATTTTTGCGGGCGGCGCATGCGCAGTTCGATCGACGCGGGGGCGCGCTTAATTTAAATACAAGCCGCCCCCTTTGAATTACGCGGCCTTACGCCGGGCCATTTACACTACGCAGCCGCAACTTACGGAGCAAGTGCTTTGGGAATACGGCACTTGCTCTGTTAAATTGCGGCAGCGTAGTGTAAATGGCTTACTCTACGCCGGCGGGCAATGTATGTGAATCTGGCCCAGAGTGTTTACACTGGCAGGACGTCAAAAAATGTCCTGCAAGTAGCTTCTTTGAGGTGCTTTAGGAGCGGTTCTGAAGGAAAATTTAATGCAGATAAGGCACCAAGTGAGTTTAATTACCACCTTAAAGAGGAGTTCCACCCAAATTTGGAACTTCCTCTTATCCCACTCCTTACCCCCATACATGCCACATTTGGCATGTAATTTTTTTGGGGGGGGAGTGGGGGCTTCAGTAGGAGTGGGACTTCCTGTCCCACTTCCTGCTTCCGCCGAGGGGCTGGTTAGGCGATTAAGCTTAATCGCCTACACCAGCCCCTCCCTGTAGGCGATCACATGGGACACTGACAGGTCCCATGCGATCGCCTCTCCAATCAGAGGCGAGCCGCGCCGCGCGCGCATGCGCAGTGCGGCTCGCGCATGCGCAGTGGGTGCCCGGCCGTGAAGCCGAAGGCTGTCACGGCTGGGTGCCCACAGTCAGGAAGGAGACGCCGGCCGGGGAGGGGGGGAGAGGAGCGGAGCCCCGGTCGGCGCGTCGCTGGAACGTAGGAGCAGGTAAGTGAGTGTTTATTAAAAGCCAGCAGCTACACTTTTTGTAGCTGCTGACTTTTAATAAACACATTTTTGGGCTGGAACACCCCTTTAACCACTTATGCCCCGGACCATTTTGCTGGCCAAAGACCAGGCCACATTTTGCGATACGGCACTGTGTCGGTTTAACTGACAATTGCGCGTTCGTGCAACGTTGCACCCAAACAAAATTGACATGCTTTTTTCCCCACAAATAGAGATTTCTTTTGGTGGTATTTGATCACCTCTGCGGTTTTACTTTTTGCGCTATAAACAAAAATAGAGGAATAGAGGAAAAAAACATATACTCCCAAAAAAATATATATAATTTTTTTCCCCCCCTCAGTTTAGCCACACGGCTCGCAAATAAAAGGGGACATACCTGTACACCCATTTGCGCAGCTGTGCCATTCTGTCGACGTACAGTGCAGAAAATAAGTATTTGAACACCCTGCTATTTTGCAAGTTCTCCCACTTGGAAATCATGGAGGGGTCTGAAATTGTCATCGTAGGTGCATGTCCACTGTGAGAGACATAATCAAAAAAAAATATTCCAGAATTACAATTTATGATTTTTTAACTATTTATTTGTATGATACAGCTGCAAAGAAGTATTTGAACACCTGAGAAAATCAATGTTAATATTTGGTACAGTCGCCTTTGTTTGCAATTCCAGAGGTCAAACGTTTCTTGTAGTTTCTCACCAGGTTTGCACACACTGGAGGAGGGATTTTGGCCCACTCCTCCACACAGATCTTCTCTAGATCAGTCAGGTTTCTGGGCTGTCGCTGAGAAACACAGAGTTTCAGCTCCCTCCAAAGATTCTCCATTGGGTTTAGGTCTGGAGACTGGCTAGGCCACGCCAGAACCTTGATATGCTTCTTACAGAGCCACTCCTTGGTTATCCTGGCTGTGTGCTTCGGGTCATTGTCATGTTGGAAGACCCAGCCTCGACCCGTCTTCAAAGCTCTAACTGAGGGAAGGAGGTTGTTGCCCAAAATCTCGCAATACATGGCCCTGGTCATCCTCTCCTTAATACAGTGCAGTCGCCATGTCCCATGTGCAGAAAAACACCCCCAAAGCATGATGCTACCACCCCCATGCTTCACAGTAGGGATGGTGTTCTTGGGATGGTACTCATCATTCTTCTTCCTCCAAACACGGTTAGTGGAATTATGACCAAAAAGTTCTATTTTGGTCTCATCTGACCACATGACTTTCTCCCATGACTCCTCTGGATCATCCAAATGGTCATTGGCAAACTTAAGACGGGCCTTGACATGTGCTGGTTTAAGCAGGGGAACCTTCCGTGCCATGCATGATTTCAAACCATGACGTCTTAGTGTATTACCAACAGTAACCTTGGAAACGGTGGTCCCAGCTCTTTTCAGGTCATTGACCAGCTCCTCCCGTGTAGTCCTGGACTGATTTCTCACCTTTCTTAGGATCATTGAGACCCCACGAGGTGAGATTTTGCATAGAGCCCCAGTCCGAGGGAGATTGACAGTCATGTTTAGCTTCTTCCATTTTCTAATGATTGCTCCAACAGTGGACCTTTTTTCACCAAGCTGCTTGGCAATTTCCCCGTAGCCCTTTCCAGCCTTGTGGAGGTGTACAATTTTGTCTCTAGTGTCTTTGGACAGCTCTTTGGTCTTGGCCATGTTAGTAGTTGGATTCTTACTGATTGTATGGGGTGGACAGGTGTCTTTATGCAGCTAATGACCTCAAACAGGTGCATCTAATTTAGGATAATAAATGGAGTGGAGGTGGACTCTTTAAAGGCAGACTAACAGGTCTTTGAGGGTCAGAATTCTAGCTGATAGACAGGTGTTCAAATACTTATTTGCAGCTGTATCATACAAATAAATAGTTAAAAAAATCATACATTGTGATTTCTGGATTTTTTATTTTTTTTGATTATGTCTCTCACAGTGGACATGCACCTACGATAACAATTTCAGACCCCTCCATGATTTCCAAGTGGGAGAACTTGAAAAATAGCAGGGTGTTCAAATACTTATTTTCTGCACTGTACATCCTCATCCGTCGGTCGGGAAACGGTTAGTCAACATTATCTCCGCCCCTTGCCGAGTTGCACGAGCATCGGGAGCGTGCGGGAGCGAGTGGCACATAGTCGTCGGCTGTGCGCAAGCGCCGTGTACAGCTGTTCATGTTCGGAGCCTTTCGCCGGTGCCGTCGCTTCACTGAGTGTGCCGTTACTGGCAGCTGCGTGGGAGTGACGTCATGCGTGGGAGTGACGTCATCGCGGCTCCAGGCCAATCACAGCGCCGGAGCCGCGATACCTGGAAGTAACCCCTGGGAGAGATGTCGGTCGCCAAAGCGCTGTGCGAGGACGGCTGCAGGGGCTTCGATCTCAGCTAAGTAATTCATAATAAGCTAGTATGCTATTTTCGGGGCAACGTGGGCTCAAAATCCAGCTGCTTTGGGGACATGCAGCTGGGGCTCCTGGGCAGTGCCCAGGTAGGCCCTCTCATTAAGACAGCCCTGGTTGCTTGTGTAATCAATAGCAGTTGATTGTACTTGGTTTCCTGAGCAACACTGGTGTTGTTCTGGGAGTGTTTGGGGGAGATGTGATGTTGAGAATTTTACTATTGCTTCACCTGTATGAAGGCCCATATTATGTATGGGAGGTAGAACATTGACCCCGAACCATTGAAGGATCATTTCCAAATTCCCATGATAGTTTCACCCTCCAGCTGAACATGAACTTTTGTTCTGAGAACGATCTCTTTGTAAAGCAATGCTTCTCTTCCGCTCTTAGATGAATCAAACAGACGCGGTTGTAGAACAATCCCTACAGGGGCCACACGTAATTTACACAGCCGCTCCGCTGACACCGACGCCGGCACATAATGTTTCTTTAATAGGTGTGAGGCTGATTCACCTCCCTCTCCCACACCCGGGGCCAGGAGAATGACGGGGAGTTTTACAGAACAAGGATTTCATCACATCGATCCACTTCTGCTTTTATAAATGAATGGTAAGGTAGGATTTACTACTAAAGACATCGTTCAGATTGGGTAGATAAATGGCGGTCAACCTACGTAACCCCTTCATGGCGAAGGTAAAACAAATCCTAACGCCTGAACACAGCTTGGCAACTTTGACATGTAGCACCAGGGGCGGCTCTAGGCTTTGTGAGGCCTTAGGCAAAATTTGACATGGGGCCCCGCTCACGCCCATGATGGGAAAAATAATTCAAGGACAAGAGCCTCTTCCCCACAACCCTGGCTGGTGGTTTTGAGGGTCTGCGGGCAGGGGGCTTATCGGAATCTGGAAGCCCCCTTTAAGAAGGCGGCCCCCAGATCCTGCTCTTTAATAACTAAGAGACGGAGTGCCATCTGGTGTGAGGTCACCTGGTGAACCTGCCCCTTTGTGACGTCATTGACGTCACAAGGGGTGGTGTCACCGATATTCACTGGTTGTTAGGGACGCTGGGCTCTTAACGCTGCCTGAGCACAGCAGCGTTAGAGTCCCCTGTCCCTCAAAACTGCCACCACCAAAAAAAAACACCACCACACTTGCACGCACACGAAATTGGTTTAACACGCACGCACTTTGGCCATGCGGTCTCCTAAAAAAAGATGCGAAGGACCTACGGGACTGGCTGGGTGGGCTAGACCTCCTCACTCCCTCATAGGGGGAGTCCCTCTGCCCTGTTGGGGTCCAGTTGGGCCCCAGTTGGGCTCCCAAGTGGAGCAGGTAGGGCGGTGTGAGTGGGAGGCCCCCCCTCACACCCGCCATTGCCACCCGGGGGCATGGAGAAGGATGGCAGATTGCCTCTGGGGGGAGGGTCTGCCTACTCCCAACTCCTGCAGTCTGGCTCCTCTCTCTCGAGTTCACGTACAAAAAATACACAAAAAAAAAAACCTGGGTAATTTAGGCGGCTGTGAGGCCCCTGTGAGTGGGAGGCCTTAGGTGACCGCCTAATTTGCCTAATTAAAGAACTGCCTCTGTGTAGCACTAACACCATAGGAGCTGCTGGTTTAGATTTTGGGTTTTGCACGTTGCCTCTAAGTTCGTTGTCCAGGGAAGAAAGTCTGTAGAAATTGCAATGTCCACACAAGATGTAAAACCTTCAACTGTAGGAATATAGAGCAGTGGCGGCTGGTGCTCAAAATTCTTGGGGAGGTGCAAACAAAGGAAAAAACAAACAAATACAGCCTTGCTATGGCCATCAAACGCAGCCACTGTGCCTCTCAAACACAGCCACTGTGCTCATCAAATGCAGCCATTGTGGCCATCAATTGTCACCACTGTGCCATGCCATCAATTGTCGCCACTGTGCCATCAATTGTCGCCACTGTGCCCATCAATTGTCACCACTGTGCCCATCAATTGTCACCACTGTGCCATGCCATCAAACGCAGCCACTGTGCCATCAATTGTCACCACTGTGCCCATCAATTGTCTCCACTGTGCCAGGCCAGAGGCCCTCTGTCATGTCAGAGGTCTCCCCATAACATCAAAGTCCCCCCATCACATTGAGGTACCCTTATCACATCAGAGGTTCCCCATCACACCAAAGGTTCTCCCTTCATATCGGAGGTCTTTCCATCACATCAAAGGTCCCCATCACATCATACGTCAGAGATCCCCCCTTCACGTCAGAGGTCCTCTGTTATGTCATAGGTCCCCTTATCACATTGAAGTCCCCACATTACGTCAGAAGTCCCCCCATCACATCAGAGGTTCCCCATCAAACCAAAGGTTCTTTCATCACATCAAAGGTCTTGCCTTCACATAAAAGTTCCCCATCACATCAGAGGTCCTCCCATCACATGATGTCCACTCCCCCCAATTACATCAGAGGTCTCCCTATCACATAAAAGTCCCTTCACTACATCAGAGGTCCTCCCCTCACATCAGAATCCCTCTATCACATCAGAGACCCTTGTCATGTCAGAGGTCTCCCCATAACATCAAAGTCCCCCATCACATCAGAGGTTCCCCATTACACCAAAGGTTCTCCCATTACATCATAGTTCTTTCTATCACAACAAAGGTCCCCCATCACATAAGAGGTCCTCCCATCACATGTCCCCCATTACATCAGAGGTCTCCCTATCACATAAAAGTCCCTCCATTACATCAGAGGTCCTCCCATCACATCAGAGGCTCCCCATCACATCAGAGGTCCCCCATCACATCAGAGTTTCCCCATCACACCAAAGGTCTCCTATCACGTCATTAACGCCCATTACATCAGAGGTTCCCCATCACAACAAAGGTTCATCCATCATATCAGAGGTATTTCCATCACATCAAAGGTCCCCCATCACATCAGAGGTCCTTCCATCACATGTCCCCAATTACATAAAAGTCCCTCCATTACATCAGAGGTCCTCCCATCACATGAGAGACTCCCCATTACATCAGAGGTCTCCCATCACACCAAAGATCTCCCATCACACCAAAGGTCTCCCATCACACCAAAGGTCTCCCATCAGGTCAGAGGTCCTCCCATCACATCAGAGTTCCTCCCATCACATCAGAGGCCCCCCCATCACATCAGAGTCCCTCCATTACATCAGAAGCTCCCCATCACGTCTTAGAAACCCCTATCACATCAGACCCTTCAAGTCGTTCTCCTGAATGCTGGGGTTGGCCCTGTCTGATACTTGCCCTGGATCAAGATCTATCACCATGCATTGCGATGGTGTGGGTAAGCCAGCCACCATCATTCGGTAGTCCCCTGAGTTTGTTCTCAGACTCGTAGTATTTTTAGAAAATGTCAATCAGTTGTATAAAATTGGCTGCAAAGTAAAACCCTGAGGCGCATATTGGAGGACTTTATGTACCTTAATAATAATAGTAAATGCAGTAAATTCCCCTTGGAGATATCTTCATTTTACAAAAGGTTTTAACACACGGGGGGGTCAGATTCATTTACTGCAAACATTATTCTTACTGGTTATATTATTGATTTTAATGGCATAAGCCTGTAAAAGTGAAATCACAAAAATGATCACGTAACTTTCTGTGCGTTATTTCTTCTTTGTAATATTGATTAAGATCTTGACTGTTCCGTGAGGTTTCTATGAAGTGTAGAAATGGAGACATTAATGTTTTTTTTGTTATCGAGGAGACAGAATAACAATTCATGATAAAAAAAAAAAAAATAGATTCCTGAGAAATCCAGTACTGTGCAAAAGTGAAAAGATGCTGTAAATGAAGAACACTTTCAGAAAATAAATTGTTAATTTATTTTTTATCAATTAATAGAATGGAAAGTACATGATCAGAAGAGAAAGTCAAAGCCAATCAATACTTGGTGGGACCTCCCCTTTGTCTTCCAACCAGTATTCGTTCTTCTAGCTCAGACATGTCCATTCTGGTTTGATGTGGCCCCCACTTGGAATTTGTGGGGCCATATAGTGCGGCTCTGGCACATAGACTTCTGAACACGCCCAGCCACACGCCCCGACTCATACTAACAATTAGCGTGACGCTCAGGGATTTGTTAGGCTAATGAAGATAGATATATTAACAGCATAAAAAACATAACACACTCAAGCTTTGAGGGCAACATATACAGTAGATATACTGGGGGGGGGGGGGGGGGGCACATCAAACCGGAACGCGGTTCCTTTCCTTTTGAGAGAGATAGGTAAAGAGAGAGAGGTAGATCGAGAGAGAGATAGAGAGGGAGAGAGAGACATAGAGACAGAGAGAAACAGAGAGAGAGAGAGAGAAATAGAGACAGAGAGAGAGAGAGAGAGAGAGACAGAGAGAGACAGAGAGAGAGAGAGACAGAGAGACAGAGAGAGAGATAGATAGATAGATAGATAGATAGATAGATAGATAGATAGATAGATAGATAGATAGATAGATAGATAGATAGATAGAGA
Organism: Rana kukunoris; assembly: GCA_029574335.1. Taxonomy (NCBI): domain Eukaryota; kingdom Metazoa; phylum Chordata; class Amphibia; order Anura; family Ranidae; genus Rana; species Rana kukunoris. The sequence continues at coordinate 9,335,307 of CM056051.1, read as the reverse complement.
AATAGAGAGAGGGAGAGAGAAATAGAGAGTGAGAAATAGAGAGATAGATATATATATATATATATAGAGAGAGAGAGAGAGAGATAGAGAGAGAGAGAGATAAATAGAGAGAGATATATATATAGAGAGAGAGAAATAGAGAGAGAGAGAGAGAGAGATAGATAGAGAGAAATAGAGAGAGAGAGAGAGAGAGAGAGAAATAGAGAGAGAGAGAAATAGAGAGTGAGAAATAGAAAGAGAGATATATAGAGATAGAGAGAAATAGAGAGTGACACGTGTTGAATAAAGTATAACAAAAAATGGTGGTTTAAATATTCAATCTTGTCATTTAACATATGATGGTGGATATATTTCTTTCTTCAGTATTTATACTCTCTCTCTCTCTCTGTAAGCTATTAAAGCATTCTCTGATTTCTCTGAAAGATATAACTTTGTGGTTTGCAGGGTTTGGTGAGGTTGCTTTAGTTCGTGAATTAGTTTGGTTTGGTTTGACAATTAGTTTGTTCGAGTTTGTTCAGGAGTATGGTGGAACTACAAGTGAACACACAACTAGATCAGTATACAGTTCTAACCACACTATTTACAATAGGAACATTTATATAACTGTATGACATACCTATTTTGGCACATTTTGCTTCCATAAAACAGAACTCTGGCCTTGTGTCTGTTCTGCTCTGCTCTCTCCCAGACAGAGTGGATGCAAGGTGGCTGTAATAGGTCAAGACTCTGCTCAATGTGAGATTAGCTGTGATTGGGCCAAGCCTCTTGATGAGTCACAAAAGCTTAACTCTATGCTTTCTGGCATGAATTCTACTGTGTTATTGCTTACCTCTTGCTTACCTTATTGCTTACCTCCTGTCATATAAACGATTCTTAAAGGCATATTTTCCTTTTGCTTCTGTGAACACAACATACAACTGTTATATGACATCCAAGCATAAAATCACAGTGAATAACTCTGCCTTTGTCTCTTACATATAAACATGTGCTCTACATTAGGTTCTTAGCAGGTTTAGCTGTATATACATGTAGGTTATATTAGCGACCTAGGACAGGTTCTAGCTGGCCAGCTACACAGGGCACCACCGGTGCAGAGCTTGCTCAGGAATGGCAGCAGGCAGGTGTGAGGACATTGGCTCGCACAGTGAGGCAAAGAATTTTGGAGGGTGGCCTGGTTTCATGAAGGGCAGCAAAGAAGCCACTTCTCTCCAGGAAAAACATCAGGGACAGACTGATATTCTGAAAAAGGTTCAGGGATTGGACTGCTGAGGACTGGGGGGGGGGGGAAGTAATTTTCTCTGATGAATCCCCTTTCCAATTGTTTGGGGCTTCTGGGAAAACCCTTGTCCGGAGAAGAAAAGGTGAGCGCTACCGTCAGTCATATGTCATGCCAACAGTCAAGCATCCTGAGACCATCCATGTGTGGGGGGCTTCTCAGCCGAGGGAGTGGGGGGGCTCATTCACAGATTTTCCCAAGAACACCGCCATGAATAAAGAATGTGACAAAAACACCCCCCGAGAGCAACTTCTCCCAACCATCCAAGAACAGTCTGGTGAGGAACAATGTCTTTTCCAGCATGATGGAGCTCCTCACCATAAGGCCAAAGAGATAACTAAGTGACTTTGGGAACAAAACATCAAATTTTGGGTCCATGGCCAGGAAACTCTCCAGACTTTAATCCCATTAAGAACTTGTGGTCAATCCATTTCCATCGGATATGTCCGATGGGGAGTTTGATCCGATGGCGTGTACACACCATCGGATCAAATTCCCCGCCGCCGGACGGCGCGGTGACGTGGCGGCGGCGCGGCGGCGGTGGGGGACGACATGTCTGCTGGTAAGTGTACTAACCAGCAGACATGTCGGGCGGACAGATTCCACCGGATAGATTTCAAAGCATGCTTTGAAATCTGTCGGGTGGAGAAATCTGTCCGCTAGCCCATACACACGAGCGGAGATGTCTGCTGAAACGGTCCATCGGACCGTTTTCAGCGGACATATCCCCTCGTGTGTACGAGGCCTAAGAGGCGGGTGAACAAAAAAACACACAAATTCTGACAAACTCCAAGCACTGATTCTGCAAGAATGGGGGGGGGGGGTTGCCATCAGTCTGGATGTGGCCTACAAGTTGATTGCCAGCATGCCAGGGTGAATGACAGAAGTCTTGAAAAAGAAGGGTCAACTCTGAAAATATTGACTCATTGCATCAGTGGCCGCTGGTGAAGTTTTAGGATGGGGGGAGCAAGACCCTGCCCCTCCACATTTGGCCCCTCCCACTTATCATAAACCACACCCATCATAGAATCCACCCACTCCGTCCCCTATATTCCACTCATAGTGTCAGGAGTATGCAGCTCAGCATCACAGCAAAGAGTATACAGCCCCAGCATCACAAATTATGGTATATAGCGCAGCCTTACAGATCGGCGCAATCAAAATCTAAAAAATTACACTGTTAGTAATTACCAGAGACTGCGGACATACTGCACAAGATTACCAGAGACTGCGGACAGTGAGGGATGTACACCCCCAGCACTGTACTCTGTGTATGGAATGGATACATTACACCCCCCCAGCACTGTACTCTGTGTATGGGATGGATGCATTACACCCCCCCCAGCACTGTACTCTGTGTATGGAATGGATACATTACACCCCCCAGCACTGTTCTCTGTGTATGGGATGGATGCATTACACCCCCCCAGCACTGTACTCTGTGTATGGGATGGATACATTACACCCCCAGCACTGTACTCTGTTCCCATACACAGAGTACAGTGCTGGGGGTGTAATGTATCCATCCCATACACAGAGTACAGTGCTGGGGGGGGGTGTAATGTATCCATCCTATACACAGAGTACAGTGCTGGGGGGGGTGTAATGTATTCATCTCATACTGGATACATTATACCCCCAGCACTGTACTCTGTGTATGGGATGTCAGAGAAGTGATCTCTCGCTGGTTACATTGTAATCTATGACTTGTATATGGAGGAGAACGTATAAGAGATGAGTCTGACTGGCATCTTTTGGTACATTACGTTACGTACATTATTATGTAAGCATCAGAGGCCCCCCCCCCGTTACATCATAAGTTGCACGGAGGCCCCCCTATTACATCAGAGGCTGCACGGAGGCCCCCCATTACATCAGAGGCTGCACGGAGGCCCCCCATTACATCAGAGGCTGCACAGAGGCCCCACATTACATCAGAGGCTGCACAGAGGCCCCCCATTACATCAGAGGCTGCAGAGAGGCTCCCCCATTACATCAGAGGCTGCACAGAGGCTCCCCCATTACATCAGAGGCTGCATAGAGGCCCCTTATTACATCAGAGGCTCCCCCATTACATCAGAGGCTGCACAGAGGCTCCCCCATTACATCAGAGGCTGCACAGAGGCTCCCCCATTACAACAGATGCCCCCCCATTACATCACAGGCTGCACAGAGGCTCCCCCATTACAACAGAGGCCCCCCATTACATCAGAGGCTGCACAGAGGCTCCCCCATTACAACAGAGGCTGCACAGAGGCTCCACCATTACAGCAGAGGCCCCCCATTACATCACAGGCTGCACAGAGGCTCTCCCATTACAACAGAGGCCCCCCATTACACCAGAGGCTGCACAGAGGCTCCCCCATTACAACAGAGGCTCCCCCATTACATCACAGGCTGCACAGAGGCTCCCCCATTACAACAGAGGCCCCCATTACATCAGAGGCTGCACAGAGGCTCCCCCATTACAACAGAGGCTGCACAGAGGCTCCCCCATTACAGCAGAGGCCCCCCATTACATCAGAGGCTGCACAGAGGCTCCCCCATTACAACAGAGGCCCCCCATTACATCAGAGGCTGCACAGAGGCTCCCCCCCATTACATTACAGGCTGCACAGAGGCTCCCCCATTACAACAGAGGCCCCCCATTACATCACAGGCTGCACAGAGGCCCTCCCATTACAACTGAGGCCCCCATTACATCAGAGGCTGCACACAGGCTCCCCCATTACAACAGAGGCTGCACAGAGGCTCCCCCATTACAGCAGAGGCCCCCCATTACATCAGAGGCTGCACAGAGGCTCCCCCATTACAACAGAGGCCCCCATTACATCAGAGGCTGCACAGAGGCCCCCCCATTACATCAGAGGCTCCCCCCATTACATCAGAGGCTGCACAGAGGCTCCCCCATTACAACAGAGGCCCCCCATTACATCAGAGGCTGCACAGAGGCTCCCCCATTACATCAGAGGCTACACAGAGGCTCCCCCCATTACATCAGAGGCTACACAGAGGCTCCCCCCATTACATCAGAGGCTGCACGGAGGCTCCCCCCATTACATCAGAGGCTGCACGGAGGCCCCCCCATTACAGCAGAGGCTGCACGGAGGCCCCCCATTACATCAGATGCTGCACAGAGGCCCCCCATTACATCAGAGGCTCCCCCATTACATCAGATGCTGCACAGAGGCCCCCCATTACATCAGAGGCTGCACAGAGGCTCCCCCATTACATCAGAGGCTCCCCCATTACATCAGAGGCTGCACGGAGGCCCCCCCATTACATTAGATGCTTGCAGACACATCTCTCCTCTCCTTCACCTTCTCTGCACCGTGCAGTGAGAAGCGAGTGAGGGGGAAGCTTGGTGCTAGATAAAGTCCAGCAGTTCCAGCAGCAACCCCCCCCTCCGCTGTTGCTGGTGGGGGAAAGAGAGAGAGTGCATTCACTCCATTTAGGCTTCACCCGGCAAGCTCACGCTGCTGGAAGCTCCCCCTCCTCCCCTTCTCACCCTACTGCTGCTCTGGAGCTGAGTGAAGGGGAAGGGACTCAAAGCAAACTGCTGGCCGTGTGGGGGGGCCGCTGCTGACATGGGTGTTGGCTGGGCTGGCTGGCTGACAGCTGCGGGGGTCAGTGGTGCGGCAGGGCTGGCACTGGCAGGCAACACTTACCTTCTGGCTAGCGCCTCTCCTCCATGTCGCTCCAGAATACCGGACGTGATGTACTGGCAGTGGCACTGCCCCCTGACCCCTCCTCCGGTCCACCTGCTGCTCCAATCCCATGACAGCTAGCGTGCATGCTAGCAAATCACAGGACAGTGGGAGTGTGTGCGGGCGCACAGCTTGCGCCCTGCACACGCCCTTAACACTGGCAAATCAGCTTCCCAGCCTGCAATCAGCTGATTGCAGGCTGGGAAGCTTCCCATAGACCGCCGCATGTCCGGCGCCTGGTCACTCTTAAAGTGACATTTTAAAAAAAAATATTATTTTTTTTACAATTTTTTTTATTTTTTTTACAGCTTGGGGGGGCGGCACCCTATGGACCGGCCGCCACTGCATTGCATAAACCTAATGTAATTGTCAATGAAAGTCTTTGACACTTCTGGAATGCTTGGAATTATACTTCAGTATATTATAGTAACATCTAACAAAAATATCCAAAAACACTGAAGGAGCAGACTTTGTGAAAATATTATATTTGTGCCATTCTCAAAACTTTTGGCCACAGCTGTAGATAGATAGTTAGATAGAGAGATAGATAGAGATAGATTGAGAGAGAAAAATAGAAAGATATAGATAGAGATAGATAGATAGATAGATAGATAGATAGATAGATAGATAGATAGATAGATAGATAGATAGATAGATAGATAGATAGATAGATAGATAGATAGATAGATAGAGATAGAGATAGAGAGAGAGAGATAGATAGATAGATAGATAGATAGATAGATAGATAGATAGATAGATAGATAGATAGATAGATAGATAGATAGATAGATAGATAGATAGATAGATAGAGATAGAGAGAGAGAGAGAGAGAGAGATAGATAGATAGATAGATAGATAGATAGATAGATAGATAGATAGATAGATAGATAGATAGATTGATAGATATATAGAGAGAGATAGATATAGAGATAGATAGAGAGATAGATAGAGAGATAGACAGAGAGAGAGAGAGAGATATAGAGAGATAGATATAGAGAGATAGAGAGAGATAGACAGAGAGAGAGAGAGATAGACAGAGAGAGATAGACAGAGAGAGATAGATAGATAGATAGATAGATAGATAGATAGATAGATAGATAGATAGATAGATAGATAGATAAAGAGATAGATAGAGAGGGATATAGATATATTCATAGAGAGAGATAGAGAGAGCGAGATAGATAGAGATAGATTGATAGAGAGCTTGAGAGAGAGAGAGAGAGAGAGAGAGATTGATAGAGAGGGATAGAGAGAGATTGAGATAGAGAGAGATTGATAGAGAGAGAGATTGATAGAGAGAGGTTGATAGAGAGAGAGGTTGATAGAGAGAGATTAAGAGAGAGAGAGAGAGAGAGAGATTGATAGAGAGAGAGATAAAGATTGATAGAGAGAGGGAGAGAGAAATTGTGAGAGAGAGAGAGGGAGATTGAGAGAGAGATTAATAGAGAGAGAGAGAGAGAGAGAGATTGATAGAGAGAGAGAGAGAGAGAGATGGACAGAGAGAGAGAGAGAGAGGTGGGCAGAGAGAGTGAGAGAGAAATTGAGAGAGATGGACACAGAGAGAGAGAAATTGAGAGAGAGAGAGAGATGGACAGAGAGAGAGAAATTGAGAGAGAGAAAGAAATGGTCAGAGACAGAGAGATAGTGAGAGATTGATAGAGAGAGAGAGAGAGAGAGAGATTGATATAGAGAGATTGACAGAGAGAGAGTGAGAGAGAGAGAGAGAGAGAAATTGAGAGAGAGAGATGGACACAAAGAGAGAGAGATTGATAGAGGGAGAGAGAGAGAAAGAGATGGACAGAAAGAGAGAGATAGCGAGAGATTGATAGAGAGATTGATAGAGAGGGAGAGATTGATATATATATATAGAGAGAGAGAGATTGATAGGGAGAGAGAGAGAGAGAGAGAGATTGATATAGAGAGATTGACAGAGAGAGAGAGAGAGAGAGAGAGAGAGAAATTGAGAGAGAGAGAGAGAGAGAGAGAGAGATGGACACAAAGAGAGAGAGATTGATAGAGGGAGAGAGAGAGAAAGAGATGGACACAAAGAGAGAGATAGCGAGAGATTGATAGAGGGAGATAGAGAGGTAGAGATGTATATATATATAACCATGACACGCCTGAGCTCATATTATATATCATCATATATTGTCATCAATGTTATGAAATGAATAGTATGTCCTTGGCAACAAAATTTGTATAAAATATTACATTTTCATTTATTTTAATGGTTCAAAATATATCAGGCAAAATGGTCGGCCCTCACGCGTGTTCACTTTATGAAATCTGGCCCTCTTTGAAAAAAGTTTGGACACCCCTGTTCTAGGTAGACTTGCACACAGTTTTTGAAGGTACTCGCAGGTAGGTTCTTCTCTGTACATCTTGGAGAACTAAGCACAGAACTTCTGTGGATGTCGGCTGCCGCCAATCCTTCTGTCTCTTCATGTCATCCCAGACAGACTCTATGATGATGAGATCAGGGCTCTGTGGAGGCCAAACCATGACTTCCAGGACTCCTTGTTCTTCTTTACACTGAAGATGACATTGGTTGTATATTTGGGGTGGTTGTCCGGCTGCAGAATACATTTTGGGCCAATCACACACCTCTCTGATGGTATAGCATGATGAAGAAATAGCTGCCTGTATTTGAGGACTCCATCGATCCTGATCAAATCTCCAAATCCATTTGCAGAAATGCAGCCCCAAACTTAATACAATAGAATAGGAAATAAAGAAATATAATAGAAAAATATATAATAAAATAAAAAAGAATATAACAGGAAATAAAAATAAAATAGAATAGAAACGATAAGAATATAATAAAAAAAGAATAGAATAAAATAGAAATAATATAACCATCTTCTGAAATTCGAATAGAAAAGAATAGAATAGAAAATAATAGAATTCAAAGAACAATAGAATCAATTTGAATTTGAATAGAAAAGAATTCAAAGACTATAACCATTTCCCAAAAGTCAAATAGAATCAATTTGAATTTGAAAAGAAAAGAATAGAATAGAAAATAACAGAATAGTATAGAAAAAACATAGAATAGTAAGAGTATAACCATCTTCCTATTCTAATCTATTATTTTCTATTCTGTTCAAATTAGATTAATTCTATTTGAATTTTGGGAAATGGTTATAGTCTTTGAATTCTTTTCTATTCAAATTCAAATTTATTATTTTCCAATTTCGGAAGATGGTTATATTCTTTCTATTCTATCCTGTTGTTTTTTTCTATACTATTCTGTTATTTTATATTCTATTCTAATCTATTATTTTCTATTCAAATCGATTATATTTGAATTTTAGGGAATGGTTATATTCTTTCTATCTTATTGGGTTTTTTTTGTATTCTTTTCTTTTCTCTTCAATTATAGCCTACTCTATTCTTTTTTTTCTATTCTATTATTTTCTTTTCTTATGTATTCAAATTTATTTTATTTGAGATTAGTTTCTAGTCTCAAAGAGTGTTAGGCCGGGTTCACACCTATGCGAATTGAGTGTGGCTTAAACCGCATTTAATACGCAGAACATTTCTAAATACATTGTTTTCAATGAGGCTGGTTCACATATGTGCGATGCATTCGCACTGCGTATTGCAGAAAAAACGTGTGCGGATTTTATGTCTTGCGGTGCGGCTCAGGTGCGAATTCAGTCCCATTATCTTCTATGGGTACGCAGCTGATTCGCAGATGTGTTCAGTTCTCTTCAGGAATTTCTCTCATTCAGCTCAATACACTTCTCCCCCACTCTCCTCTCACTCGGAACTTCTCCCAGGTCTCCAAATTCGCAGCTAAAACGCAATGGATCTGCTGAACACTTCTCTTATCTATCTGCAGAGATTACAGAGCTGAAATTCACACCGCACAAGTGTGAACTCAGCCTTAGATAAAGTCCAATCAAGGCTAATCTTTCTCAGATGCAAATTGTTGAAAATTCATGTAAAAGGTGTCCACCTCCACCAAGAAGATCCCCCAAATGTGCACTAATGGATGGCTCCTTACCGCACGGTGTTGACCTGATTGTTTGGAAAAGGTCAAATACAGCAGTTGGTCACTAAACCAGTTGAATGATTCAGCTGCGCAGCTCTATGTTTCCCGGAATCAAACATTCTCATGAAGGAGGGAGAGGGGAAACCACCATAGTGACGTACAGTTTATTTAAAATATGTCACAGATAAACAGAATAGCCAAATGGCCTCTTACTTTAGTAGTGCCTAGGACCCGGCACTGAGGCTAGTCAGCATGGCAGGATGGGCTATGATGGGAGTTCCTCGCTGGGGAACTGGGGTGAAGTCCAAGCCGGATACGAGTTCCTCGCTAGGGAGCTGGCGTGCGTTCCAAGCCAGAGGACCAGCACCTCTGGATACGTCTAAGCACCTGGATATGTAAAAACAACGCACTTCTGGTCCCGCTGGTCCTCTGTACGTCACTATGGTGGTTTCCCCTCTCCCTCCTTCATGAGAATGTTTGATTCCGGGAAACATAGAGCTGCGCAGCCGAATCATTCAACTGGTTTAGTGACCAACTGCTGTATTTGACCTTTTCCAAACAATCAGGTCAACACCGTGCGGTAAGGAGCCATCCATTAGTGCACATTTGGGGGATCTTCTTGGTGGAGGTGGACACCTTTTACATGAATTTTCAACAATTTGCATCTGAGAAAGATTAGCCTTGATTGGACTTTATCTAACACTCTTTGAATGGACTTGAGTTTATTTATTTATTCATTCATCATTTTTTTTTGTATAATCTATTTCTATTTCACTATTTTCAGTGTGTTGCTGCTCACTAAGGGCCAGATTCAGGTAGAGTTAGGCTGGAGTATCAGTGATACTCCAGCCTAACTGTCACTTTAAGCCGGCGTTTCTGTTTTCTGTAACCAGAAAACAAGAAACGCCGGGTTGGAGTTCCGATGCGAGCGGCGTAATTGAATTTCGTCATCGCATCGCAACTTTAATTTAAAAATGGCGCCGGGGGCGTTCCCGCTGATTAACGCCGGAAAAATATGTTAATCAGCGGGAATCGGCAATTCACGATCGTATTCGGGCGCGACGCAGTGACCTTCCGACGTTTCGGAAAGCGATACGCGGCGTAAAGATAAAGCAGCCCCCTAGTGGAGTATCCTATGTTAAGTATAGCCGTCGTCATCGCGTCGAAAAAAAAAAAATTTGCGTCGCTTGCGTAAAACGTCCATGAATGGGGATTTGACGTCATTGACGTTCACTGACAGAATTTGGAGCATGCGCACTGGGATGCATTGACAGTCGACGCATGCGCAGTACGTTCGCCGCGGGATCGCGCTTAGTTTAAATAATACACGCCCCGTACCCGCCCAATTTGAATTCCGCCGGCTCATTTTCGATGCGCTGCCGCAACTTTAGGAGCAAGTGCTTCATGAATAACAGCACTTGCTCCTAAAATTTCTGCAGCGTAACATAAATGAGAAACGTTACTCCAGAGCAAAGATGCTCCCATCTACCTGAATCTGGCCCTAAGTCTGCTATTGTTGGTTCAGACGGATCATTTATTAGATTTCACTTTATTGTTTATTCTCTTATTATTCATTATTAGCGCCCCCTCCATATACCATTACTACACCATGAGTACCAATACATCCTCACTGTGTGGAGTCAGGGTATAGAATAGTAGAAGAGTAAGGATGAAATCATATCTATGTATCGCCTGTGTACTTTATAGTACCAGTGCTAGTTAAATTTAAGGGTAGATCAGAGTGTAGTTAACCACTTAAGGACCGCCTCCTGCACATTTACGTCGGCAGAATGGCACGGCTGGGCACATGCACGTACAGGTACGTCCCCATTAAGTGCCCAGCCGTGGGTCACGTGCCTCAGGCGCGTGCCCGCGACCGGTCCGAAGCTCCGTGAGGCCGCGGGACCCGATCACCGCCGGTGTCCTGCGATCGGTCACAGGAGCTGAAGAACGGGGAGAGGTGAGTGTAAACACACCTTCCCCGTTCTTCACAGTGGCAGCTTCATTGATTGTGTGTTCCCTGATATAGGGAAACACAATCAATGACGTTACACGTCCAGCCCCGCCCCCTACAGTTAGAAACACATATAAGGTCACACATAACCCTTACAGCGCCCCTTAGTGGTTAACTCCCAAACTGCAATTGTCATTTTCACAGTAATCAGTGCATTTTTATAGCATTTTTTTCTGTGAAAATGACAATGGTCCCAAAAATGTGTCAAAATTATCTGAAGTGTCCGCCATAATGCCGCAGTCATGGAAAAAATCGATGATTGCCGCCATTAGTAGTAAAAAAAAAAAAAAATATTAATAAAAATGCCATAAAAACTATCCCCTATTTTGTAAACGCTATAAATTTCGTTAAACGCTTATTGCATTTTTTTTTACCAAAAATATGTAGAAGAATACGTATCGGCCTAAACTGAGGGAAAAAAAATTATATATTTTTTGGGAGATATTTATTATAGCAAAAAGTAAAAAATATTGTTTTTTTTTTCAAAATTGTCGCTCTATTTTTGTTTATAGCGCAAAAAATAAAAACCGCAGAGGTGATCAAATACCACCAAAAGAAAGCTCTATTTGTGGGAAAAAAAGGACACCAATTTTGTTTGGGAGCCACGCCGCAGGACCGCGCAATTGTCAGTTAAAGCGATGCAGTGCTGAATCGCAAAAAAATGCCCAGGTCCTTTACCTGCATAAAGTTCCAGGTCTTAAGTGGTTAAACTCTGATCCAAATTGTCAAGTGCAAAACAGGGTCTCTGTCTCAGCTTGGCTGTGCTGTGGGCTTATTCTGTTGTACTGGAGTGTTCTTCCAACCCTGGAGCTGCAGGTGGTAGCAGTGGAGTCAAGGTTTGGGTGCTCTTTCCCAGCAGCCAATCAGGAGGGTTTTGACCTTGCTGTGCATGCTGGGGAGGGGTATTTATGAGGCAGACGCCATTGGTTCTCCTTCGTCCAGTGTGGCACCCACCTTTAGGGTGACCACATCACGGCACCCCGGCGTTACGGCCTACCTGGCTGGGGCGTGCGTGCCACGCGGTGTTCCTGGTTTCGGGACCATGTTGGCCCGGAGCATATGAACAGCGACGGGGACCCAGTGAGTGACTGGGTTCCTACCTTTGAGGATCCCAAGCTGTATTGCTGTCCGGTGGGGAGTGCGTCTGAGGAGCGCTATTGAGAGGCTGGCGGTCCAAAAGGGCCTGGACAAACCACCTGGGGATCAAGCTAGCCGGAGACTGAAAGATTGATCACCTGTCAGTCGGTACCTGGGCGACAAGTTGAAGGAGATCCAGACGTAACTCATCTAAGGAGGATTATCTCTGTAACTACAAATCAGAGAGGGTCTGTGGCAGAGGCGTCTCTCTGAGGTTCACCAAGGAGGGTTTGTGGCAGAGACTTTATCCTACAAATGTTCGAGTGATACTCCGGCTACCAGGTCAGTGAGAGAGGCCTGTCCGGCTACACTAAACCCACTCAGGCAGGAGTGTCGCAGAGAAGTGGTACGCTTGGGAGCAGGACTGTTTCCTATCATCACGCCTGAATCTGCTGTTCTCTTTCTTTTTCAACTTTACTTTCCTCACCACAAGTTTATTGTTTTTACCCGGCTGTGTAATAAAGAGCACCTGTTGTGGACATTCCTTTACTTCTACCAAATGTAATACGCATCATTCACCCCTAGGAATTCGGAGGAGACATGAGGTAAATGTGCCGCCCAAAACAACCAGCAGCTCCTCCGGGGGTAATGATACATCTATATATTTACAAATCCCTTCCCACCCATAAGCCAATTTACGAGGCTTTGGCCCTACTTGTAAAACGTAAAATAAAAGTGGTGGTGTAGCCATAAATATCATATAAAAACACCCAACTAACTTGTACTGCCAGCAGTTTTATATCGTATAAATGCATTTCAGCTTACAGCAGATGACTCATCGGTTGTTAAGGACGTGGCGGCCGCCTGCTCCTTAACAACCATAACAGTTACTGGCAGTTAAGGACGTCAGCTGCTGGTTTCACCACTAAAATACCACATCATACCACTTTGCGAATGAAGCCCTATGTGGGGAAGCCAATGGAGTGTTAGGAAGCCGGCGGAGAGTTGGGAAATTAGTGGTCGTGTCTGCGGCAGCGCCGGCCCTGGGTGTGCCCCCTCCCTCCAATCAGTTCTCAGCGCTCTTCTCGCTGATCTTTGCAGTGTGTAATTTCAGATTTCTGGCCCCTGTTTTTTGTTGCTCTCAGAAAAGCTTTGAAACATTTTGTATAACGGATTTAGAGAAGAGAATATTGCAGAATAATAGGTACAACTTATGCAGGAGGATTTGTTTTTAATATATGTATCACCCAAAGCCAGTGACTTTACTGGGCATATGTAAGGGTTTACAACCACTTTAAGCTATGTCCTTTTCTGGCTCAGTATGAACTTGCCCAACCATACCTGGGGAAGAGGTGTGATGTCCATCTGCCTTACCATTGGCCCTTACAGTCTCCTCCCATCATCTCGTGAATACAGGCACAATAAGTGACAGCGAGCCACACTAAGCAACACTTCAAATTCATACATTTTTAATGTTAAGAACCGAGGGAATTTGGGGAAATCTGTCTTAGAAGGGTTAAAACTGACAGGGATTCTAATCCCCCAACACACACTCTTTTAGCTACTGTTCCACTTTTTCTGATGAAATTAAACAGTTGTAAATTCTTCCAAAACATATAAGAAACATATAAGAAAAAAGTTTATACTCACACAATAAAAGTATGGGAATAAAAAATATTTATTGAAATGCATGAAGGCTCTGGATGGGTGTCACTGATTGGGGAAGGGGGGTGGGGACTCTGCAGCAAACTTGGTGGTCTTGTGGGAGGGAAGAGGTTTCTGGAGGGATCAAGGAGGGAACAGTGGGGATCCCTGGATGGTGTTAGGGGTCTCTCCAGTAAGCTATGGTTATTGAAGGGGAACCGTGGGAGAGTTGAAGGGCATTGCAGGAACACACTGTGGGAAGATGAGGGGCATGGTGGAATGATGTTGGAAGTTGGGGGCACTATAGAGGGCTGATGGCTTTTGAAGGGGGTAATGCAGGGGCTTGGGGTAAGGGCTCTCAGGGGACCTAGTAGCACTGTGGGAGGTTAGGGGATGTGCAGCTCTCTGAGAGCCAGAGAGGAGGATGCCACATCCTGGCAAAAGGCCATGGCTTGGTGGTTGATAACCACTGAATGGGGGGGCATGGTTAGAAAATGTTGATAGTTGCGGCACTATGAAGTGCTGGAGACTTTGCAGCAAGTTAGGGGGCAATGCAAGAACTGGGGGTGAGGACATTCAGGGTACTTAGGGGCAATGTGGAAGTTTAAGGGATGTGCAGCTAGCTGGAGGCCAGAGAAGGGGAGGTCACATCCTGGTGGTAGGCCATGGCTCAGTGGTTGATAACCACTGGATGGGGGGCATGGTGGGACGATGTTGGAAGTTGGGGGAACTATAGAGGGCTGGAGGCTTTGCAAAAAGTTAGGGGACAATGCAGGGGCTTGGGGTGAGGGCTCTTGGGGGACCTGGGGGCACTGTGGGAGGTTGGCGGATGTGAATCTGGCTGGAGGCCTGAGATAAGGATGCCACAGCCTGGCAGAAGGACATGGTTTGGTGGTTGATAATCACTGGATGGGGGGCATGGTGGGAAAATGTTGGAAATCAGTAGCACTATGGAGTGCTGGAGACTTTGCAGCAAGTTAGGGGGCAATGCAGGGGCTGGAGGTGAGGGCTCTCAGGGGACCTAGGGGCACTGCATGAGCTTAGGGAATGTGCAGATGGCCAGTATCCTGAGAGAAGAAGGCCATGGTCTAGCAAAAGGCCATGGCTCAGTGGTTGATAACCACTGAATGGGGGGCATAGTGAGACAATGTTGAAAGTTGGCACCACTATAGAGAGCTGGAGGCTTTGCAGCAAGTTAGGGGTCAATGCAAGGGCTTGGGGTGAGGATTTTCAGGGCACTTAGGGGCACTGCAGGAGCTTAGGGGATGTGCAGCTGGCTAGTGGCCTGGGAGAAGAAGGCCATGGCTCGGTGGTAGATAACCATTGGATGGGGGGCATAGTGGGATGATGTTGGAAGTTGGGGGAACTATAGAGGGCTCGAGGCTTTGCAAAAAGTTAGGGGGCATTGCAGGGGCTGTAGGTGAGTGCTCTCAGGGGACCTAGGGGCACTGTGGGAGGTTGGGGAATGTGCAGCTGACTGGAGGCATGAGAGGAGAAGAATGCAGCCTGGCAGAAGGCAATGGCTCAGTGGTTGATAACCACTAGATGGGGGGAATGGTGGGATGATGTTGGGGGGGCACTGTAAAGGGCTGGAGGCTTTGTAGCACAATAGGAGGCAATGCAGGGGCTTGGGGTGAGGGACCTATGGGGACTGTGGGAGGTTAGGGGATGTGCAGCTGGCTGGAGGCCTGAGAGGAGGAGGTCACAGCCTGGTAGAAGCCCATGGCTTGGTGGTTGACAACCACTGGATGGGGGGGCATAGTGGGAACATGTTGGAAGTTGGGGGCACTATGGAAGGCTGGAGGATCTGCAGCAAGTTCAGGGGCAATGCAGAAGCCAGGGGTGAGGCCTCTTAGGGGACCTATGGGCACAGTGGGAGGTTGGGGGATGAGCAGCACATTAGCAGGCAATGCAGGGGCTTGGGGTGAGGGACCTATGGGGACTGTGGGAGGTTAGGGGATGTGCAGCTAGCTGGAGATCACAGCCTGGTAGAAGCCCATGGCTCTGTGGTTAGTAACCACTGGATGAGGGGGGGGGGGCATGGTGGTAAAATGTTGGAAGTTGGGGGCATAGGGTGACCACATTTCCAAACTGCCATTCAGGGACACACCCCCTCTCTCACCTTCCCCCAAAAAAGGTGAGGGGGACGGGGGAAATGTAGTCTCAGGGTTGATGTGGGACAGTCCCGTGCAATCCGGGACACGTGGACAACCTATGGGGGCAATATGTAAGGCTGGAGAATCTGCAGCAAGTTAGGGGGCAATGCAGGAGCTGTGGCTGGGGGGTGAGGGCTCTCAGGGGACCTAGCTGCACTGTGGTAGTATAGGGGGTGTGTAGCTGTCGGAAGCCTGAGAGGAGGAGGCCGCGACCTGCCAGAAGGCCATAGCTTGGTGGTTGCCAGCTTGTGTTTGTCTTTATGTCTACAAGCAATATTTTTTTTAAGCATTGAGCGTCTCCTTGGGGATTAAAGCCATTAGGGTTGACAACATTCCTCCTTCAAAATTAGGAAAAAGGGATTTAGGCGGGTGGATTAGGGGCTAATGGCATGAAGACAACTATAACATAACATTGGCAGTGGATAAAGGACTGTTACCGGCTCCACTGCTGACTTTCACTTTTTCATTATTTGGGTATTGCAGGTCGAAGAAAATAATTTTAAAGAATATAAATGACATTTCTTCTAATACAGGACAGTTAGCAACCCGAAAGTCACCTCTTAAAAAAACAGCAGCGAGGTACAGTATATAACAGTCTGCACACCTTTTCCTGAATGGCATTGTCCACATTTTTTTCATAGGTACACTTTTCCGAAAAAAGGGGTCACTACTATTCCGGTCCATCGTGTGACCTTATCCCAACACAATAACAGAGTCCACGAAAATGAGGAGAAGGATAAAAAGCTTGATTTTATTAGCAGTAAACAAGGTTCATCTGTTCGGCGTTGGAACAGGTGGATTTGGTCTTTTTTTGTGTCACAAGAGCAGTTAGATGGCATAACGCTTGTCCAAGAGTTTCCATTGTAATTCCCTCCTCTCTATCTGGAACGTGTGTCGCCATCTTGATAGATATAAAATTTCGCCTTCTGCAGAATGCAGCTGGTTGCCAATTACCCAGATACAGTCCTCTGAGAACTCGCAATGCCCATGACTTATGCAGCTACACCCCTATGCATGTCCACAAGCAATGGCAAACAGCTCTGAAATACAGCTTATGTTCATGAATATATAAGCAATATTGCATTTACCATCAGGGCTGGACTGGGACAAAAATTTGGCCCTGGACTTCATCCAAACTGGCCCACTTTGACAGGTCTCTCCCATGGTGGCCGGACAACTCCCGCCCCCCGGCCACCCAAGCTTCCTCCCCCCTTCACTAGCCGTTCTATTTTATTAGAGTAGAACGGCTGGTACTCGTACCAGTGGGGAAGCTAGACATTATTTCACCCAGGGTAAAGAATCAGTTTGGTGCCCCCCCCCCCTCCCCATGGCACAAGATTAGGCAGAAGTGAGAAACTCCCAGGCCATAGCTGTTGAGTCAGATGTCTGTCCCCTCCTTGTGTTCCTTCTGGTCCCCCCCATGCTCCTCTGTCCCCCCCCCTGCTCCTCTGGTCCCCCCTGCTTCTCTGTTCCCCCCCAGGTGAGCGCTGTGGGGAGGGAGAGGAGGTGAGCGCTGCGGGGAGGGAGAGACAAAGGAGCGGAGGGGGGCGGCGGTCCGCTGTCACTGAAGCCGGCCCACTGAGCCATCGACCTACCAGGAAACTCCCGGTGGTCCCAATGGCCAGTACGTCCCTGTTTACCATTCATTAAGATATTAACCGTTTTATCCGATAACCCAATGCAGGGAGCACTGATGGGGCGCAAAGTGTAGTAACCCAATGGGCAGCCATGTTTGGCCGACATAATATGGCTACTCATACTTTGCATGTTGTCACTGCTCTCTGCCTTGTTAAATAAACCTGTAAGTATTGCCCTCTGAACATCGGCTCCTATTGGAAATGACATATATACAGTTATTTAGAGAAAGCTGAACTATATACACATATGTACAATAATTATCCTTCGTTGTGTGTAAACTGCTACTTCCACAGTCGACTCGTCTTTGTGAACATCCCCTGGGAATAGCCCCCGCTTTACCTGTAGCACCTCTTCCGAGGCGGATTAATACACACACATATACATAGCTATATACACACAGTGACTTTGTCCTATAGATACATCCTATGTGTATAAAAAAAGAGTCTCCTAATGACGTCATGCATGTGCCCAGTGGCGCTGGCCCCCCCACTGAATGGGCGTATTGCAGAATGAGAGATTTCTCCGTCACGGTCCTCAAACTTCTATAAAGATTGCTTTTCCATCTGCTTATCCCAGAAAGTTCCATGCAAGGGGCTGTGCCGGACAGGGAGCAGGTCGTAGTGGCTGGGGATGTGGCTGTTCCTTGGCAAGTCGTAAGGATTCTGCATGTAGTTGGGGATCTGATGTTGGGCCTCGTGGAGTAGGGTTAGCGATGGCTCTATGAAAAAAAAAAAAAAAGCAGACAATATTATTATACGACAGCCAGCCACCCATCTTGCTCAGATTGTGTTAAACTTTAGAACCCTTTCTTGATCAGGAATTAGGAATAGATACACAGGAACATTTTGCAACAGCTACCATGGGTCTTCAAACTACAGCCCTCCAGTTGTTCAGGAACTACAATTCCCATCATGCCTAGTCATGTCTGTGAATGTGAGTGTGTTACAATGCCTCATGGGATGTGTAGTTCTACAACAGCTTGAGGGCCGTAGTTTGAGGATCCCTGAGCTAAACAAATGCAATGTTATAGTTAGGATTGCAGTATACAGAGCGCCTTGACGGGGCCTGCAGCTTACACATGCATTTGCAAATGCGTGCAACTAAACCTCTGTTTTTAACGCACACAGACAGGTGAATTTGGTTGGTTGCTGATTGGTCGGTAAGTTTGAGCCTGGATATTCTATGTTTTTGTATGTATATGCGCCCTTTCCAGCGCTCCTTATTGTATAGACCAGTCATAGGTAGGGGCAGTAACTTTTGTTTGTTCTAAACAAATGCTTCTTATGCCGCGTACATACGGTCGGAATTTCCGGAAAAAAAAAATGTTCGATGTGAGCTTGTTGTCGGAGAGCTGGTTCTTAATTTTTCTGACAACAAAAGTTCTTGTTGGAAATTCCAACCGAGTGTACACAATTCAACGCACAAAAATCGCACGCATGCTCGGAATCAATTTGACGCATTGTCAGAATCATTGAACTTCCCTTTTCTCGGCTCGTTGTAGTGTTGTACATCACCGCGTTCTTGACATTCGGAATTTCTGACAACATTTTTGTGACTGTGTGTATGCAAGACAAGTTTAAGCCAACATCCCGTCGGAAAAAGATCCACGGTTTTGTTGTCAGAATGTCCGATCGTGTGTACGTGACATTAATGCACAAAGAAAGCAAGGGTGAGCTGTGAATAGCCTGAAGACTCCTCCTTGGTGTTGGGTAAGTACTTTCTGACTCCCCCCTACAAAGGCCAATGGTTTGGAAACCCCCCCCCCCCACCCCCCAGGCTGACTGTTTGTTATGGCCCTCCTTATTCCCTATGTAGTACCCTTTCAGTTTGTGTAGATTTCTAGGTACATTTAGTTTAGCTCCTCTGTAATCAGTCGAGCAGGGGTTGACTGTTCTAGTCTGCTCACCGTTTCACAGGCTACTAGTCTGGTTGACCAACCCCCACCCTCTACAATCTATAGAATTCTAGAATCGCTGTGGGAAGAAGGATAGAAACGCAGCCTGAATATTTATGGGGACTGGGGAAGTGTGTCCAGTAGGTGACTAGTGAGCCCATAAATAGTCTGAAGCTTTGTGTAAAATGTGTGGATCCTGGGTCCAGTCCTGCTGGAGGAGCCCCCTGTCTAAAGGAGCTTTGCCCCTCAGGAAGGTCTGCTGGAGACACTGCTTGGAGGTCATCAAGGTCTCAGCTGTAGTCTAAGCTGGGGGGTGCTATCTTCCAAAGACTGGGATGGGTTAACTGCTCGATTTTTGTCTAGGCGCGAGGAGAGAGGTCCATCCCCATGAGTTAGCTCTGGTGGGTGGAGCAAAACACATTGGGGGCATGGCCCAGGTGGGGCTCAGACTAAGACTGCCACTCGTATGCACACAGGGGGTCTTGTTTTGTTGTGCGGCTTTCGGGACATTTAACCTCTTGTCTATCGGTGAGGAGAGCACCTCTAATTCTGTATGCCTTGGCCTATGTTGACTAAGTAGAGATCTGTCCCTGATACAGTGAAGTGTTGGGACTCCTGATCTCTAAGAACATGATTTGTGGTTGGCAGTGTGCCATCCCTGGTACCTCTAATGCCCTATGCCCTGACCTACTTCATGATGGCCTAAGTAGAGACCTTGTCCTGACACAGTGAAGTTTTGGGACTCCTGATCTCCATACTCATCCCAGATCAGTGACTTATTAAATGGTAGATCCCATATTTCCTTTATACACATTCATTCTCACAAAAATAAGAAACAAGTTAAATTTCCTAGTGACCGATGGGCACTTTTCTCCAATTACTAGAAAAATCAGAATTTTTGATCACTATAGTCTCCATCTTTATCACAGGGAAAACCCACAAATCTCATACTGAACATCAGAGGCGGCTCTAGGCTTTGTGAGGCCTTAGACAAATCTTAGACATGAAGCCCCACAGTGAACATGATTTGTGGTTGTTGGCCTAAGTAGAGGCCTGGTCCTGACACAGTGAAGTTTTGGGACTCCTGATCTCCATACTCATCCCAGATTAGTGTCTCAGGGCAGCCATCAGAAATTGTGGGGTCCTTTAAACAGCTTTGGGCCTGGCCCCCCCCCCCCAAAGCCTGTCCACCAATATTCCCCAGGGCCCGCCCACTGACCGTCCCACCGAATCCACCCACTAGCCATCCCACCAAGTCCTTTAGTGCTTTAGCACCACTCACACCTGTATGCTCTAAGCCCCCCTCATACCTGTATGCTCTCAGCCCCCCTCACACCTATACGCTCTCAGCCCCCCTCTCCTGTACACTCTCTCAGCCCCCTCACACCTGTATGCTCTCAGCCCGCCCTCTCCTGTACACTCTCAGCCCCCCTCACACCTATACTCTCTCAGCCCCCCTCTCCTGTACACTCTCTCAGCCCCCTCACACCTGTACGCTCTCAGCCCGCCCTCTACTGTACACTCTTAGCCCCCCTCACACCTGTACACTCTCAGCCCCCTCAAACCTGTATGCTCTCATCCCCCCTCACATCTGTATGCTCTCAGCCCCCTCACATCTGTATGCTCTCAGCCCCCCTCACATCTGTATGCTCTCAGCCTCCCTCACATCTGTACACTCTCAGCCCCCCTCACACCTGTATGCTCTCAGCCCCCCTCACACCTGTATGCTCTTAGCCCCCCTCACCTGTAAGCTCTCATCCCCCTCACACCTATACGCTCTCAGCCCCCTCACCTGTACACTCTCAGCCCCCCTCACACCTGTACGCTCTCAGCCCCCACACACCTGTACGCTCTCAGCCCCCTCACACCTGTACATTCTCAGCCCCCCTCTCTTGTACGCTGTCAGCCCCCCTCACCTGTACACTCTCAGCCCCCTCACACCTGTACGCTTTCAGCCTCCTTACTTGTACGCTCTTAGCCCCCCTCACACCTGTATACTCTCAGCTGCCCTCACCTGTAGGCTCTCAGCCCCCCTCACACCTGTACGCTCTCAGCCCCCTCACACCTGTACACTCTCAGCCCCTCACACCTGTACATTCTCAGCTCCCCTCACCTGTACACTCTCAGCTCCCTCACACCTGTATGCTCTCACCCCCCCTCACATGTGTATATATGACATACACATACACACACAGGCATGTACACACACACAGCCACCCCCCTCACTTGTACAACAGCCCTCCTAGTCCCAGATCTTGTCTGAGTCTCCACATGTGGCTGAGACACAGGTAGGAGCTACAGTCCAGCATACAGTAAACTGAGTACAGGTAGCTCACACGAGGGGTGCACATGCAGGAAATGGCCAGAGGTGGCAGCAAAGAGCCTAATGTGAGCTCAATGTCACAGAAAAGCAGCTGTTGACTCACACACATACAGAAGCATTCACGGAGCTCCTTTGCCCCACCCCTGCCAGTTGGCCGGGCCCCTCCAGATGCTTGGGCCCCTTACAAGTGTATGGGCTGTACCCCGCCTGATGGCGGCCCTGCAGTGACTTAGTAAATGGTAGCTCCCATACTTCCTTTATACACATCAATTCTCACAAAAATAAGAAAAAAAAGTTAATTTCCTAGAGACCAATGAGCATTTTTCTCCTATTATTAGAAGAATCAGAATTTTTGATCGCTGAGGTCTTTATCACATGTTAATTTCATAAATCTCATACAAAAATCGAGGCAAATTGCTCTGGCATTGTGCTACTCACTTCTTTCTCTGCATTACACAATACGCTCTGGCACAAAAGCTTGGTTACTCGTTCATTACTGCATAACTACAAATTGTATGATGCTGCTCCCCCCTCCCCGCCGTACAACACGCAGAACAAATGGATCTTTAAACAGCAAGGATAATAACGGGATATGCATAGTCAATGACTGCTGAATATCACAGGAAATGTAGTTTATTGAAGACTAAAGAACCTAAACCTTTGAGTCTCTGCTCTACGATGCGAGGGGAAGGCAATGGTGGGGGAAGGGAGGAGGTAAAGGAAGTATTGCAATCTCCATTGTTCCACGTCCACCATAGGAATTTGCATAAATTTGCGGCTACAACTCTCTAAGCCTCGCTGCAGTTTTCTAACTTTTACCGCTGAGCCGACTCATAGCGATACCCGACTGGCACAAAGCTCTGCTGTGATGGATGGAGGAAGAAGATTTTATCGGGAGCTGCAATCTTTCGGCAGCAGTTTTTAACCATTACATCAAAGCTCTTGGGTTCCTGTTCCGCAGTGTAGGGTGTGTTGTTGCTCCACAATATTTTTGCAATCGTTTTAAAAGATTCGTAATTTAACCACTTGCCTACTGGCAGGGATGGACTGGCCATTGGGACTACAGGGAGTTTCCCGGTGGGCCGATGGCTCAGTGGGCCGGCTTCAGTGACAGTGGACCGCCGCCCCCCTCCGCTTCTCTATCTCTCCCTTCCCGCAGTGCTCACCTCCTCTCCCTCCCAGCAGCGCTCAACCTGGGGGGAACAGAGAAGCAGGGGGGATGACAGAGGAACATGGGGGAGGGGACAGACAGCTGACTCAACCATACCTCCCAACTTTTTGAGATGGGAATGAAGGACACCTTGCTGAGCTGGGGGGGGTGGGTTCCGCGGATCGGAGTTGTTGAGCGGGGGGTGGGGTTTCGCGGGTCGAAGTAGTTGAGTGGGGGGGGGGGATCGCAGATCAAAGTTCTTGAGCGGGGGGTTTGCAGATTAAAGTTGTTGAGCGGGGGGGGGGGTTCGATCAGAGTTGTTGAGCGGGGGGCATTGGCAGATCAAAGCTGTTGAGGTAATCGCGGGGGCGGGGGGTCGCGCGCGGGGGGTGTCACGAATCATGGTAATTGCAGGGGGGGGGGTGGTGCCGCCGAATCGCGGGACTCGTTCCCTATTCGCTGGACCGCGGGATTTACCGCGATTCGCGGGACATTCCCGCGAAATCCGGGACGGTTGGGAGGTATGCTCAACAGCTATGGCCTGGGAGTTTCTCACTTATGCTGAATCTTGTCCCATGAGGGGGGGGGGGGGGGGGGGGCACTGAACAGATTCTTTGCCCCGGGTGAAATAATGTCGAGCTTCCCCACTGGTACTGCCTATAAGAGTACCAGTACCAGCCGTTCTACTCTAATAAAGTAGAACGGCTAGTGGCTAGTGAAGGGGGAGAGGGGGCTTGGGTGGCCAGGGGGGGGGGCACTTATAGGTGGCACTGATCACTTATAGGTGGCATGGATAGGTGGCACGGATAGGTGGCACTGATAGGTGACAGTGATGGACACTAATAGGTGGCACTGATGGGCACTTATAGGTGGCACAGATAGGTGACACTGATGGGCACTAATAGGTGGCACAAATGAGCACTCATAGGTGACACTGATGGGCACTTATAGGTGGCACGGATAGGTGGCACTGATCACTTATAGGTGGCACGGATAGGTGGCACTGATGGACACTAATAGGTGGCACAGACTAACACTGATAGGTGGCACTGATGGGCACTTATAGGTGGCACTGATGGGCACTTATAGGTGGCACAGATAGGTGGCACTGATGGGCACTAATAGGTGGCACTGATAGGTGGCACTGATGAGAAGGCACTGGTGAGCACTGATTGGCAGCACTCATGGAATTGCACTGATAATCAGGACACTGATAATCAGTGCCCTGATTATCAGTGGCGATGTCCCTTTAACACAAGCCAGTTATCGGCTCTTTTCTCTTCTCCTGCACAGATGGGCACAGATGAGGTGGCACTGATGGGCACAGACGAGGAGGCACTAATATTGGGCACTGATAGGCAGCATTGATGGGCACATATAGGTGGCACTGATGGGCACTTATAGGTGGCACTGATGGGCACTAATAGGTGGCACAGATGGACACTGATAGGTGGCACAGATAGGTGGCACTGATCACTTATAGGTGGCACTGATGGGAAGGCACTGGTGGGCACTGATTGGCAGCACTGGTGGGATTGCACTGATAATCAGGACACTGATAATCAGTGCCCTGATTATCAGTGGCAATGTCCCTTTAACACAAGCCAGTTATCGGCTCTTTTCTCGTCTCAGGTGGCACTAATGGGCACTGATAACAAGGTACCGACAGGCATCACTGGCGGGCATTGATTGGCAGGACTGGCGGGCATTGATTGGCATCACTGGTGGGCATTGATTGGCATCACTGGCGGGCATTGATTGGCAGCACTGGCGGGCATTGATTGGCAGCACTGGCGGTCAGTGCCCTGATTGTCAGTGCAGATGTCCCCGCTGAGGAATTCCGATAACCAGCATTTCCTATTTACACTGTGATTGGATACAGCTGATCACATGGTAAAGAGCAGGGATCTTGAGACTACGGCCCTTACATTTTTGTTCTTGGGTTTCTTATCCTTTGCACCCTCAAAGCGCCCGCCTTCCTTTAACTTTGTGACAATTCAGCGATATCTCTTCACGTCGGCACCAATTATACAACACATAGAACTTTCCCATCATTAGCAAAGATGAAAATAGAAGCACATTTTATAGAAGATCTTTTCCCATTGAAGCTCATTAAGGACGATCATCGTTTGATGAAATGTTAATGGAACTTCTGTTGGTCCACCTTATATCTGTGAGAGATCACTCAGATCTTCTGTTGGTCCACCTTATATCTGTGAGAGATCACTCAGATCTTCTGTGGGTCCACCTTATATCTGTGAGAGAGAGAGAGATCACTCATATCTTCTGTGGGTCCACCTTATATCTGTGAGAGATCACTCAGATCTTCTGTCTGTCCACCTTATATCTGTGAGAGAGAGAGAGATCACTCATATCTTCTGTGGGTCCACCTTATATCTGTGAGAGATCACTCAGATCTTCTGTGGGTCCACCTTATATCTGTGAGAGAGAGAGATCACTCAGATCTTCTGTGGGTCCACCTTATATCTGTGAGAGAGAGAGATCACTCAGATCTTCTGTTGGTCCACCTTATATCTGTGAGCGATCACTCAGATCTTCTGTTGGTCCACCTTATATCTGTGAGAGATCACTCAGATCTTCTGTCTGTCCACCTTATATCTGTGAGAGAGATCACTCAGATCTTCTGTTGGTCCACCTTATATCTGTGAGAGATCACTCAGATCTACTGTGGGTCCACCTTATATCTGAGAGAGATCACTCAGATCTTCTGTGGGTCCACCTTATATCTGTGAGAGAGATCACTCAGATCTTCTGTGGGTCCACCTTATATCTGTGAGAGAGATCACTCAGATCTTCTGTGGGTCCACCTTATATCTGTGAGAGAGATCACTCAGATCTTCTGTGGGTCCACCTTATATCTGTGAGAGATCACTCAGATCTTCTGTGGGTCCACCTTATATCTGTGAGAGATCACTCAGATCTTCTGTCTGTCCACCTTATATCTGTGAGAGAGAGAGAGATCACTCATATCTTCTGTGGGTCCACCTTATATCTGTGAGAGATCACTCAGATCTTCTGTGGGTCCACCTTATATATGTGAGAGATCACTCAGATCTTCTGTGGGTCCACCTTATATCTGTGAGAGAGAGAGATCACTCAGATCTTCTGTGGGTCCACCTTATATCTGTGAGAGAGAGAGATCACTCAGATCTTCTGTTGGTCCACCTTATATCTGTGAGCGATCACTCAGATCTTCTGTTGGTCCACCTTATATCTGTGAGAGATCACTCAGATCTACTGTGGGTCCACCTTATATCTGAGAGAGATCACTCAGATCTTCTGTGGGTCCACCTTATATCTGTGAGAGATCACTCAGATCTTCTGTGGGTCCACCTTATATCTGTGAGAGATCACTCAGATCTTCTGTGGGTCCACCTTATATCTGTGAGAGAGAGAGATCACTCATATCTTCTGTGGGTCCACCTTATATCTGTGAGAGATCACTCAGATCTTCTGTGGGTCCACCTTATATCTGTGAGAGATCACTCAGATCTTCTGTGGGTCCACCTTATATCTGTGAGAGAGAGAGATCACTCAGATCTTTTGTGGGTCCACCTTATATCTGTGAGAGAGATCACTCAGATCTTCTGTCTGTCCACCTTATATCTGTGAGAGAGATCACTCAGATCTTCTGTTGGTCCACCTTATATCTGTGAGAGATCACTCAGATCTTCTGTTGGTCCACCTTATATCTGTGAGAGATCACTCAGATCTACTGTGGGTCCACCTTATATCTGTGAGAGAGATCACTCAGATCTTCTGTGGGTCCACCTTATATCTGTGAGAGAGATCACTCAGATCTTCTGTGGGTCCACCTTATATCTGTGAGAGATCACTCAGATCTTCTGTGGGTCCACCTTATATCTGTGAGAGATCACTCTGTGGGTCCACCTTATATCTGAGAGATCTCAGATCTTCTGTGGGTCCACCTTATATCTGTGAGAGATCTTCTGTGGGTCCACTCAGATCTTCTGTGGGTCCACCTTATATCTGTGAGAGAGAGAGATGAGATCACTCAGATCTTCTGTGGGTCCACCTTATATCTGTGAGAGAGATCACTCAGATCTTCTGTTGGTCCACCTTATATCTGTGAGAGATCACTCAGATCTTCTGTGGGTCCACCTTATATCTGTGAGAGAGAGAGAGATCACTCATATCTTCTGTGGGTCCACCTTATATCTGTGAGAGATCACTCAGATCTTCTGTCTGTCCACCTTATATCTGTGAGAGAGAGAGAGATCACTCATATCTTCTGTGGGTCCACCTTATATCTGTGAGAGATCACTCAGATCTTCTGTGGGTCCACCTTATATCTGTGAGAGAGAGAGATCACTCAGATCTTCTGTGGGTCCACCTTATATCTGTGAGAGAGAGAGATCACTCAGATCTTCTGTTGGTCCACCTTATATCTGTGAGCGATCACTCAGATCTTCTGTTGGTCCACCTTATATCTGTGAGAGATCACTCAGATCTTCTGTCTGTCCACCTTATATCTGTGAGAGAGATCACTCAGATCTTCTGTTGGTCCACCTTATATCTGTGAGAGATCACTCAGATCTACTGTGGGTCCACCTTATATCTGAGAGAGATCACTCAGATCTTCTGTGGGTCCACCTTATATCTGTGAGAGAGATCACTCAGATCTTCTGTGGGTCCACCTTATATCTGTGAGAGAGATCACTCAGATCTTCTGTGGGTCCACCTTATATCTGTGAGAGAGATCACTCAGATCTTCTGTGGGTCCACCTTATATCTGTGAGAGATCACTCAGATCTTCTGTGGGTCCACCTTATATCTGTGAGAGATCACTCAGATCTTCTGTCTGTCCACCTTATATCTGTGAGAGAGAGAGAGAGATCACTCATATCTTCTGTGGGTCCACCTTATATCTGTGAGAGATCACTCAGATCTTCTGTGGGTCCACCTTATATATGTGAGAGATCACTCAGATCTTCTGTGGGTCCACCTTATATCTGTGAGAGAGAGAGATCACTCAGATCTTCTGTGGGTCCACCTTATATCTGTGAGAGAGAGAGATCACTCAGATCTTCTGTTGGTCCACCTTATATCTGTGAGCGATCACTCAGATCTTCTGTTGGTCCACCTTATATCTGTGAGAGATCACTCAGATCTACTGTGGGTCCACCTTATATCTGAGAGAGATCACTCATATCTTCTGTGGGTCCACCTTATATCTGTGAGAGATCACTCAGATCTTCTGTGGGTCCACCTTATATCTGTGAGAGATCACTCAGATCTTCTGTGGGTCCACCTTATATCTGTGAGAGAGAGAGATCACTCATATCTTCTGTGGGTCCACCTTATATCTGTGAGAGATCACTCAGATCTTCTGTGGGTCCACCTTATATCTGTGAGAGATCACTCAGATCTTCTGTGGGTCCACCTTATATCTGTGAGAGAGAGAGATCACTCAGATCTTTTGTGGGTCCACCTTATATCTGTGAGAGAGATCACTCAGATCTTCTGTCTGTCCACCTTATATCTGTGAGAGAGATCACTCAGATCTTCTGTTGGTCCACCTTATATCTGTGAGAGATCACTCAGATCTTCTGTTGGTCCACCTTATATCTGTGAGAGATCACTCAGATCTACTGTGGGTCCACCTTATATCTGTGAGAGAGATCACTCAGATCTTCTGTGGGTCCACCTTATATCTGTGAGAGAGATCACTCAGATCTTCTGTGGGTCCACCTTATATCTGTGAGAGATCACTCAGATCTTCTGTGGGTCCACCTTATATCTGTGAGAGATCACTCAGATCTTCTGTGGGTCCACCTTATATCTGTGAGAGATCACTCAGATCTTCTGTGGGTCCACCTTATATCTGTGTGAGATCACTCAGATCTTCTGTGGGTCCACCTTATATCTGTGAGAGAGATCACTCAGATCTTCTGTGGGTCCACCTTATATCTGTGAGAGATCACTCAGATCTTCTGTGGGTCCACCTTATATCTGTGAGAGAGAGAGATCACTCAGATCTTCTGTGGGTCCACCTTATATCTGTGAGAGATCACTCAGATCTTCTGTGGGTCCACCTTATATCTGTGAGAGATCACTCAGATCTTCTGTGGGTCCACCGTATATCTGTGAGAGATCACTCAGATCTTCTGTGGGTCCACCTTATATCTGTGAGAGAGATCACTCAGATCTTCTGTGGGTCCACCTTATATCTGTGAGAGAGATCACTCAGATCTTCTGTGGGTCCACCTTATATCTGTGAGAGATCACTCAGATCTTCTGTGGGTCCACCTTATATCTGTGAGAGAGAGAGATCACTCAGATCTTTTGTGGGTCCACCTTATATCTGTGAGAGAGATCACTCAGATCTTCTGTCTGTCCACCTTATATCTGTGAGAGAGATCACTCAGATCTTCTGTTGGTCCACCTTATATCTGTGAGAGATCACTCAGATCTACTGTGGGTCCACCTTATATCTGTGAGAGATCACTCAGATCTTCTGTGGGTCCACCTTATATCTGTGAGAGATCACTCAGATCTTCTGTGGGTCCACCTTATATCTGTGAGAGATCACTCAGATCTTCTGTGGGTCCACCTTATATCTGTGAGAGATCACTCAGATCTTCTGTGGGTCCACCGTATATCTGTGAGAGATCACTCAGATCTTCTGTGGGTCCACCTTATATCTGTGAGAGATCACTCAGATCTTCTGTGGGTCCACCTTATATCTGTGAGAGATCACTCAGATCTTCTGTGGGTCCACCTTATATCTGTGAGAGATCACTCAGATCTTCTGTGGGTCCACCTTATATCTGTGAGAGATCACTCAGACCTTCTGTGGGTCCACCTTATATCTGTGAGAGATCACTCAGATCTTCTGTGGGTCCACCTTATATCTGCGAGAGATTACTCAGATCTTCTGTGGGTCCACCTTATATCTGTGAGAGATCACTCAGACCTTCTGTGGGTCCACCTTATATCTGTGAGAGATCACTCAGATCTTCTGTGGGTCCACCTTGTATCTGTGAGAGAGATCACTCAGATCTTCTGTTGGTCCACCTTATATCTGTGAGAGATCACTCAGATCTTCTGTGGGTCCACCTTATATCTGTGAGAGAGATCACTCAGATCTTCTGTGGGTCCACCTTATATCTGTGAGAGATCACTCAGATCTTATGTTGGTCCACCTTGTATCTGTGAGAGAGATCACTCAGATCTTCTGTGGGTCCACCTTATATCTGTGAGAGATCACTCAGATCTTCTGTGGGTCCACCTTATATCTGTGAGAGAGATCACTCAGATCTTCTGTGGGTCCACCTTATATCTGTGAGAGATCACTCAGATCTTCTGTGGGTCCACCTTATATCTGTGAGAGAGATCACTCAGATCTTCTGTTGGTCCACCTTATATCTGTGAGAGATCACTCAGACCTTCTGTGGGTCCACCTTATATCTGTGAGAGATCACTCAGATCTTCTGTCTGTCCACCTTATATCTGTGAGAGAGATCACTCAGATCTTCTGTGGGTCCACCTTATATCTGTGAGAGATCACTCAGATCTTCTGTTGGTCCACCTTATATCTGTGAGAGATCACTCAGATCTTCTGTGGGTCCACCTTATATCTGTGAGAGATCACTCAGGTCTTCTGTGGGTCCACCTTATATCTGTGAGAGATCACTCAGATCTTCTGTGGGTCCACCTTATATCTGTGTGAGAGATCACTCAGATCTTCTGTGGGTCCACCTTATATCTGTGAGAGATCACTCAGATCTTCTGTGGGTCCACCTTATATCTGTGAGAGATCACTCAGATCTTCTGTGGGTCCACCTTATATCTGTGAGAGATCACTCAGATCTTCTGTTGCTTTGCCGGCCTCCTTCAGTACCAATGTGACCAATTAGAATGATATTTAACGAGAATGCCGGCCTCCTTATATCCAATGTGACCAATTAGAATCACTCAGATATTTAACGAGAATGTTGCTTTGCCGGCCTCCTTCAAATGCCGATCGATGTAGAATGAAATGCATGTCAGATACGTTCATTTCCTACAACCCCCAGAAGTTGGGACGTAAAACCGACATAAAAAACAGAAGGCGATGATTTGCAACTTGTATTTTATCCACAACAGAAAAAAGAAAAAAACACGTCC
Source organism: Rana kukunoris (assembly GCA_029574335.1). Lineage (NCBI taxonomy): Eukaryota > Metazoa > Chordata > Amphibia > Anura > Ranidae > Rana > Rana kukunoris. Next base: position 9,304,280 of record CM056051.1, on the reverse strand, counting down.
CCAAAAAGTTGGGACACAACAAAAAGCTGGCAAAGTAAGTGGTACTAACCGGGAGGAGCTGGATGAACATCTTTCTACTAATTAGGTTAATTGGCAACCAGGGCCGGTGCTCTGAATTTCCATTCACACAGAGAGCTGTGGCTTAGCCCCGCCCCCTCTGTCTTCTTATTGGCTCACTGACTGACTAATGGCTCCCACTGCTGTCTCAGCCAATGAGGAACAACAGTCCCCGGAGAGCCGAGGCTCTTATGCACATTGTTTTCTGCAATTAAATTAATTATTTTTTTGGCAACCAGGGCCGGTGCTACCACTAGGCGAACTAGACAGCGGCCTAGGGCGCACTGGTGCCTAAGGCGATCGGACGCTGGTGTTCTTACTCTCTCCTTTCTGCAGAAAGCAACTAAGTCTCAGCATCTGCCGCCGCACTGATCACACATAGCATCGGGGGCACAGCGTCGGCAGAGGACTTTGTCTGTGCCCCAACTCCAGAATGAATGAAAGAAAGCCAACATTGATGGGTGCTGGTAGGCTGCATTGATGGGAGCTGGTGAGGCTGCTTTGATGGGCGCTGGTGAGGCTGCAGTGATGGGCGCTGGTGAGGCTGCATTGATGGGCGCTGGTGAGGCTGCATTGATGGGCGCTGGTAGGCTGCATTGATGGGTGCTAGTAGGCTGCATTGATGGGTGCTGGTAGGCTGCATTGATGGGCACTGGTAGGCTGCATTGATGGGCGCTGGTGAGGCTGCATCGATGGGTGCTGGAGAGTTTGCATTGATGTGCGTTGGTAGGCTGCATTGATGGGTGCTGGTAGGCTGCATTGATGGGCGCTGGTAGGCTGCATTGATGGGCGCTGGTAGGCTGCATTGATGGGTGCTGGAGAGTTTGCATTGATGTGCGTTGGTAGGCTGCATTGATGGGTGCTGGTGAATCTGCATTGATGGGCGCTGTTGAGTTTGCATTGATGGGCGCTGGTAGGCTGCATTAATGGGCGCTGGTGAGTTTACATTGATGGGCGTTGGTAGGCTGCATAGATGGGTGCTGGTAGGTCCAAATCTGGGAGTGGAAAATCTATTGCAGTTCTGTATAGTAACCAATCAGCTTCCAGATTTTTTTTTGTCAACGTTTAATTGAAGAAGCTGAGGTTAGAAGCCGATTGGCTCCCATGCACAACTACACCGGAGTTTGCACTCTACAGTTTTAATAAATCCACCCCAATTTATGGTGAATACCTAAATACAGGGGGAGTTAGAGTAAGGCCCCTTTCACACTGAGGCGGATGGCAGGCGCTATTGCGCTAAAAATAGCGCCTGCAAACCGACCCTAAACAGCGGCTGCTGCTTCTCCAGTGTGAAATCCCGAGGGCTTTCACACTGGAGCGGTGCGCTAGCCGGGCCGCTCCATAAGTCCTGCCAGCAGCATCTTTGGAGCGGTGAGAGGAGCGGGGTGTTTACCGCTTCTCCACCGCTCCTTCTCATTGAAAGCAATGGGAAACCGCGGCTATACCGCAGAGGCGCATTGCCGGTGGTATTAACCCTCTTTCGGCCGCTAACGAGGGTTAAAATCGCACCGCTAGCGGCCAAATACCGCCGGTATACCGCCACCGCACCTCAAACCAGTATGGCTGTCTTATAAATACCGGAGGAGGAGGAGGAGGAGGAGGAGGAGGAGGATGTTGCCCATGGTCCACCAATCACATTGTACAATTTATTTTCTCATCTGTACTGTGAATATGCAACATACACTCTGATTGGCTGCTACTGGTAAAAGCTTCAATTTACTTCACTCCAGCATTATAAACTATGGGCCAGATTCACGTACGAGTTACGCCGGCAAATCTCCTGATACGTCTTCGTAACTCTAAATGAGCGGCGTCGTATCTATGCGCCCGATTCTTCGAATCAGTTACGCATAGTTTTTTCTTAGATCCGACCGGCGTAAGTCTCTTACGCCGTCGTATCTTAGTTGCATATTTACGCTGGCCGCTAGGCAGCGTTTCCGTCGATTTACGCGTCAAAATATGCAAACGTGCTAGATACGCCGATTCACAAACGTACTTGCGTAAGCGTAAGTCCGGCGTAAAGTTACCCCTGCTATACGAGGCGTACGCAATGTTAAGTGTGGACGTCGGGCCGGCGTAGAATTTTCCGTCCTTTGCGTAAAACGTTTGCGAATTGGGCTTTGCGTAAGTTACGTTCGCGTCGAAACCAATGAGTATTTGCGGCGTACTTTTGAGCATGCGCACTGGGATACGTCCACGGACGGCGCATGCGCCGTTCGGAAAAAGCGTCAATTATGTGGGGGTCACGCCCCTCTACCTGCCTATTTTGAATTAGGCGCGGTTACGCCGGGCGCATTTACGCTACGCCGACGCAACTTACGGAGCAAGTGCTTTGTGAATACATCACTTGCCTGTAAAAGTTGCGGGGGCGTAGCGTAAATAGGATACGTTACGCCCGCACAAAAAAAACGCGCTCCATCCTGAATCTGGCCCAGTATATCAACATTTGTTTTCATACAAGCACATAGAAAAACACAGATGTAAACACAGAGCTCCACGTGCTGTCAGAGGAGAGGAGACAGATCTGTGTCCCTTGTACATAGGGACACAGCATCGGTCACCTCCCCCAGTCACCCCCCTCCCCCCACACAGTTAGAACACACCCAGGATACACACTTAACCCCTTCCTCACCCCCTAGTGTTAACTCCTTCAATGCCAGTCACATTTATACAGTAATTAGTGCATTTTTATAGCACTGGTCGCTGTATAATTGTGAATGGTCCCAAATTTGTGTCAAAAGTGTCCGATGTGTCCGCCGCAATATCGCAGTCCCAATAAAAATCGCAGATCGCCGCCATTACTAGTAAAAAAATAATAATAAAAAAAATCATAATTCTGTCCCCAACTTTTGCGCAAACCAGTCGCCTATTGCGATTTTTTTTACAAAAATACATAGAAAAATACGTATCGGCCCTAACTGAGAAAAAATATATTTAAAAAAATAAATAAAATTGGGATATTTATTATAGCAACAAGTAAAAAATATATATCTTTTTTTAAATTGTCGCTCTTTTTTTGTTTATAGCGCAAAAAATAAAAACCGCACGGGCGATCAAATACCACCAAAAGAAATCTCTATTTGTGGGGAAAAAAAGGACGTCAATTTTGTTTGGGAGCCGCGTCGCACGACCGCGCAATTGTCAGTTAAAGCGACGCAGTGCCGGAAGCTGAAATTTCGCCTGGGCACGAAGGGGGTTTATGTGCCCGGTAAGCAAGTGGTTAATGTAATTTTGTTGATAATTATAAGATTCAATACAATATTTGAAACAGAAGAAAGCAGTAAATGACATCTCTGTATCATGATACATAATACAGTAACACCTTGGTTTGAGAGCGTTTTGCAAGACAAGCAAAACGACGTTTTAATACATTTTGCCTTGATATACAAGCGATTGTCTTGATATAAGAGTAGCGTCCTGTCACCACTGAGTATAAAAAAAGAAGAGAGGCCCCTCCCTCTAAGTGTAGCAATATGGTTACATTTAACCACTAGCCGACCAGGTCGGCTCGGCTGCGCGAAATCACGTAGCTATACGGCGTTTCGCATTCCAGCCATTGGGGGCGCGTGCTCCCCTCTGCTCGCCCCTGGCGCCGTCGCGTGTGCCCTGCGGGCGTGATCAGCGCGAACGCTCGTTATGCCCGGTCCTGTCAGGGGGAGAAATGCCTGATCGTATGTTCATACAATGTATGAACAGCGATCTGTCATTTCCCCACCCCCTAGTGTGAACCCCTTCCCTGCCAGTGACATTTTCACAGTAATCAATGCATTTTTATAGCACTGAACGCTATAAAAATGCCAATGGTCCCAAAAATGTGTCCAAAGTGTCCGCCATAAGGTCGCAGTACCGATAAAAACCGCTGATCGCCGCCATTACTAGTAAAAAAAAAAATATATATATAAAAATGCCATAAAACTATCCCCTATTTTGTAGACGCTATGGGCCAGATCCACAAAGAACTTACGGCGGCGTATCTATTGATACGCCGCGTAAGTTCTAAGATGCGCCGTCGTATCTTTGTTTCGTATTCACAAAACAAGATACGCCTGAATGTGGCATAGATCTGACCGACGTAAGTCTTAGTACGCCGTCGTATCTATGGTGCATATTTACGCTGGCCGCTAGGGGCGCTTCCGTCGATTTTCCGCATTGAATATGCAAATGAGCTAGATATGCCGATTCATGAACGTACTTGCGCCCGGCGCCTTTTTTTTTTTTACGTAATTTGCGTAAGCGTATGTCCGACGTAAAGTTACCCCTGCTTTATGAGGCGTACGCAATGTTAAGTATGGACGTCGGGACAGCGTCAAATTTTCCGTCGTTTGCATAAAACGTTCGCGAATAGGGCTTTGCGTAAATTACGTTCACGTCGAAACCAATGAGCATTTGCGGCGTAATTTTGAGCATGCGCACTGGGATATGTCCACGGACAGCGCATGCACCGTTCATTAGAAACGTCTTTTACGTGGGGTCATGGTTGATTACCATACAACACGCCCACTCCAAGCCTACTTTAAATTACGCGGGCTTACGCCGGCCCATTTACGCTACGCCGCCGTAACTTAGGTGCTTTGTGAATACGGCACTTGCCTCTCTAAGTTGCGGCGGCGTAGCGTAAATAAGATACGCTACGCCTGCACAAAGATCCGCTGATGTCTGTGGATCTGGCCCTATAGCTTTTGCGGAAACCAATCATTGAACGCTTATTGCGATTTTTTTTTTATACAAAAAATAGGTAGAAGAATACGTATCGGCCTAAATTGAGGAAAACAATATTTTTTTTTATATCTTTTTTTGGGGGATATTTATTATAACAAAAAGTAAAAAATATAATTTTTTTTTTCAAAATTGTCGCTTTATTTTTGTTTATAGCGCAAAAAATAAAAAACGCAGAGGTGATCAAATACCACCAACAGAAAGCTCTATTTGTGGGGGAAAAAAAGGACGCCAATTTTGTTTGGGAGCCACGTCGCACAACTGCGCAATTGTCAGTTGAAGCGACGCAGTGCCGAATCACAAAAAGGGGCCAGCAAAATAGTCCGGGGCTGAAGTGGTTAAAGGATCACTAAAGGAATTTTTTTTTTGCTAAATAGCTTCCTTTACCTTACTGCAATCCTGGTTTCATGTCCTCATTGTTCGTTTTTTGCTTTGAAGTTGCTGTAATTCTGCTCTGATCTTCACACTTCCTGCTTGTCTGGCTCCTTATGAAAAATCTCATGGCAGCTTTTCACTGTGGTCCAAGCTGTCATTACTGTGTGTCTAAAACTCCTCAGAACCAATCAGATTCATTTTGAAAACAAAACACTGCCCAGGATTTGTTTGTTCTGTGTGTCTCTGTACTTTAGTACTGTACTGCAGTTTAAAAAACGAAAGTGAAACTGCAGGCACATTATATGATTGATTTTTATCTATTTTTAATCATTTTTAAAAGGAATCAGTTAACTTTTATGTCTCTATACCCTGTAAACATTCATTTCAGCAAAAAACATTTTTTTCCTTTAGTGATCCTTTAACCACTTCGTTCCTGGTCCTATTTTGGCACTTTTCTGCTTTATGTAAAAATCACAATTTTTTTGCTAGAAAATTAATCAGAACCCCCAAACATTATATATTTTTTTTGGCAGACACCCTAGGGAATAAAATGGCGGTTATTGCAACTTTTTTTCTCGCACGGTATTTGCGCAATCATTTTTAAAACGCCTTTTTTTAGGGAAAAAACTGTTTCATGAATTAACCACTAGAGGTCCGCGCTATTGACAGAATACGTCAACAGCGCGGACCTGAGGCCCCGGGGTCATGTCTTTGGACGTGATGTATTTGTAATTCCCTGTGCGCGCCACTGGGTGGCGCGCGGCGGGGAAAAACAGTCCCGTCGCATCACCGAGGATTCGATGCGTGTACCCGGCAGCCGCGGTGTCTGTCAGGTACACGCGATCGGCGGTGACAGAGCAGGGACGTGGAGCTCTGTGTGTAAACACAGAGCTCCACGTCCTGTCAGGGAAAGAGGAGACCGATCTGTGTCCCTTGTACATAGGGACACAGCATCGGTCACCTCCCCCAGTCACCCCCTCCCCCCACACAGTTAGAACACACCCAGGCAATACATTTAACCCCTTCCTCACCCCCTAGTGTTAACTCCTTCAATGCCAGTTACATTTATACAGTAATTAGTGCATATTTATAGCACTGGTCGCTGTATAAATGTGAATGGATGCCAAAAATGTGTCAAAAGTGTCCGATGTGTCCGCCGCAATATCGCAGTCCCAATAAAAATCGCAGATCGCCGCCATTACTAGTAAAAAAAAATAATAAAAAAAAATCATAATTCTGTCCCCTATTTTGCGCAAAGCAGTCACTTATTGTGATTTTTTTTTTTTTTTTTTTACAAAAATACGTAAAAGAATACGTATCGGCCTTAACTGAGAATTTTTTTTTTTTTTTAAATTGGGATATTTATTATAGCAACAAGTAAAAAATATATATATATTTTTGAATTGTCGCTCTTTTTTTGTTTATAACGCAAAAAATAAAAACTGCACGGGCGATCAAATACCACCAAAAGAAAGCTCTATTTGTGGGGAAAAAAAGGACGCCAATTTTGTTTGGGAGCCACGTCGCACGACCGCGCAATTGTCAGTTAAAGCGACGCAGTGCCGGAAGCTGAAATTTCGCCTGGGCACGAAGGGGGTTTATGTGCCCAGTAAGCAAGTGGTTAAAAAATAACAAAACAGTAAAGTTAGTCCAATTTTTTTGTATAATGTGAAAGACGATGTTACGCCGAGTAAATAGATACCTAACATGTCACGCTTTAAAATTGCGCACACTCATGGAATGGCGCCAAACGTTAGTACTTAAAAATCTCCATAGGCGACGTTTAATTTTTTTTTGCAGGTTACAATTTTTAAGATACAGAGGAGGTCTAGTGCTAGAATTGTTGCAAACGCTTTAGCGCGCGCGATGATACCTCACATGTGGGGTTTGAACGCTGTTTACATATGTGGGCGGGACTTGCATGCGCGTTCGCTTCTGCACGCGAGTGACCGGGACAGGGGCGTTTTAATTTTTTTTTTTACTGATCAACTAATGGTTCTGCTTTTGTTTTTGTACTCCTGCAGAGTATTGCTTGTTGCCATGCTTATAAACAACTATCAAACTTTTCAATTAAATTATTTTTCTTAAAAAAAAAAAAAATGATTATTTTTTTATTTTTACACTTTTTTTTACATTTTTTTTTTGATCACTTTTATTCCTATTACAAGGAATGTAAACATCCCTTGTAATAGGAATCCGTGTGACAGGTCCTCTTTATGGAGAGATGTGGGGTCAATAAGACCCCACATCTCTCCTACAGGCTTACAAGCATGAAATCGGTGAAAAAAAAATCATGCCGACAGCCGCGATAGCGGCTTTGTTTACTTCCGGGTAGCGGGCGTGACGTCATCACGTCGCGCCCGGTCCTCCGACGGTCATAGAGATGACTGTGACCGCCTGGTCACCAGTCATCCCTATACTTCAGCAAGGAGCGCCGGCCGATTCGCTCTCCGGGCCCCCGATGGCACGGGAGAGCCCGGATAAGCACCGGATGGCGGCGGGAGGGGGGGGACGTCCCCTCCCGCTGCCTGAAAGAACGATCGAGCGGTGGATCCGCCGCTTTGATCGTTCTTCTGGTGCACAGAATCGCCGGCTGAAGGCGGCGATATCTGATTGATGCCTGCAGCTGCACCCATCATTCAGATATCACCGCACAAAGCCGAGGACGTGCAGGGACGTCCTCGGGTCTCAAGTGGTTAATGAAGGTACAATATTTAGCAACTTATTGCTACACTCTTCTCTTTTATACCCTGTAAAAAATAAAATGCTTTGATATACAAGTGCTTTGGGTTACAAGCATGTTTCTGGAACGAATTCTGCTCTCAATCCGAGGTTTTACTCTATATCTTATATATGGACATATGGCGATCCAATATCCAATATGATCCAATAACGCCCATATTTCACCTTCTTTCCTGATCTATTGTGATACAAATATGGAATATCATCTCCACACATGAGATACGTTAACAATGGATCAGTTCTAGAAGGGAGGAGGTATCAGGACAGGCAATGAGGTTATAAGACATACAGGTGGGACATTTTCGGAGGGTCTTCCTGTGATTGATTAAACATAAAACTAGGAAGGACAATCTACCAGAAGTGATATTTCAGTTGCAGATGTAGACAAGAGAATAGAGTTACCTACTTCTTGGGGACTCCAATAGTGAGTCCTTTCCTCTACAGTGTTCCTGATCGTATTTGGTGTTCCAACCCCCATGTTGCATCCTCTATAATATGAAATAGATTAAAAACCCAAAACAAGGATTGAGAAATCTCAATAGATAAATAAACATTTAGGTGTAGTGTTAAATGGGAGTAAAGGTAATTGTTTCCCCCCTAAATATCTTCCTTTCCCTTAGTGCAGTCCTCCTTCACTTACCTCATCCTTCCATTTTGCTTTAAAATGTCCTTATTTCTTCTGAGAAATCCTCACTTCCTGTTCTTCTTTCTGTAACTCCACACAGTAATGCGAGGCTTTCTCCCTGGTGTGGAGTGTCATGCTCGCCCCCTCCCTTGGACTACCGGAGAGTCAGGACGCTCTCTACGTTGCAGATAGAGAAAGGAGCTGTGTGTTAGTGGGCGTCCTGAATCTCCTGTAGTCCAATGGAGGGGGCGAGCACCACACTCCACACCAGGGAAAAAGCCTGGCATTACTGTGTGGAGTTACTGTGTTTCCCCGAAAATAAGCCTGGGTCTTATATTAATTATGCCAACAAAAGACACAGTAGGGCTTATTTTCGGGGTAGGTCTTACCATGTATTGTGCCGTCTTCTCTCCCCCTCCCTCTCCCTGCCTGTCAGGAATCCCCAGTGTGAACTGAGTTAAAATGCTTGTAAAATCCTATAACCCACTCTATTACAGTATTATATAATGTACAATGGGTGTGTTTCTGTAATATAAATGTGCCAAATACCTTTGTTATAGCGCCGCTCTGCGCTTCTGTGACCCGCCTGAGCTCTCTCCCCCACAATTATATTACAGAAACACACACATTGTACATTATATACTACTATATTGGAGAAGATTTTTAGGATTTTCCAAGCATTTTTACCTAGGGCTTATTTTCGGGGTAGGGCTTATATTGCAGCCCTCCTGGAAAATAACGCCAGGTCTTATTTTCAGGGTAGGTCTTATTTTTGGGGAAACAGGGTACAGACAGAAGAACAGGAAGTGAGGATTTCTCAGAAGAAATAAGGACATTTAAAAGCAAAATGGAAGGATGAGGTAAGTGAAGGAGGACTGCACTAAGGTAAAGGAAGCTATTTAGAGAGAAAAAAAAAGATTTACCTTTACAACCCCTTTAAGATAGATTAAAAATTATACTGTGAGAGGCATCAATCCCAGAGCAATAAACAATATACCAAAAAAAACAAAACAGAATGGGATTTTGATTATGCCTCCGATAGCGACAACCACAAATCATTCAAATATATCCAACATTTTGTTACATAATTCCATCTTTAACCACTTCAGCCCCGGACCATTTTGTAGCTAAAGGACCTGGCCACTTTTTGTGATTCGGCATTCCGTCGGTTTAACTGACAATTGCGCGGTCGTGCGACGTGGCTCCCTAACAAAATTGGCGTCCTTTTTTCCGCACAAATAGAGCTTTCTTTTGGTGGTATTTGATCACCTCTGCGGTTTTTATTTTTTGCGCTATAAACAAAAATAGAGCGACAATTTCGAAAAAAATCAATATTTTTTACTTTTTGCTATAATAAATATCCCCCAAAAAAGATATAAAAATTTTTTTTTCCCCTCAGTTTAGGCCGATACGTATTCTTCTACCCATATTTTGTAAAAAAAAAAAAAATCGCAATAAGCGTTCAAAGATTGGTTTCCGCAAAAGCTATAGGGCCGGATCCACCGACATCAGCGGCTCTTTGTGCGGGCGTAGCGTATCTTTAGGCTACACCGCCGCAACTTAGAGAGGCAAGTGCCGTATTCACAAAGCACTTTTTGCTATAATAAATATCACCAAAAATATATAAAAAAAACATTTTTTTCCCTCAGTTTAGGCCGATACGTATTCTTCTACATATTTCTGGTAAAAAAAAAAAAAAATCGCAATAAGTGTTTATTGACTGTTTTGCGCAAAAGTTATAGCGTCTACAAAATAGGGGGTAGTTTTATGGCATTCTTATTGATAATTAATTTTTTTAGTAGTAATGGCGGCGATCAGCAATTTTTATCGGTACTGCGACATTATGGCGGACACTTCTGACACATTTTTGGGACCATTGTCATTTTTATAGCGATCAGTGCTATAAAAATGCATTGATTACTGTAAAAATGTCACTGTCAGGGAAGGGGGCGAGGAAGGGGTTAATCATGTTCCCTGGGTGTGTTCTAACTGAAGGGGGGAGGGACTGACTAGGAGAAATGACAGATCGCTCTTCATACATTGTATGCACATACGATCAGTCATTTCTCCCCCTGACAGGACCGGGAGTTGTGTGTTTACACACACAGCTCCCGATTCTCGCTCTGTAACGAGCGATCGCGGGTGCCCGGCGGTGACCGCGCCCGCCGGGCACAGGCGTCGGCGCCAGGGGCGAGTAGGGGGCATGCACGCGCCCTTAATGGCTGGAATGCTAAATGACGTATACTTAGGTGATTTCGCGCAGCCGAGCCGACCTGCTGCCGTATACCTGCGGCGGCTGGTCGGCTAGTGGTTAAAGAGACATTTTTTTATTGCATTTTAGTGTAAATATGAGATGTGACGTCTTTTTAACCCCAGATCTCATATATAAGAGGACCTGTCATGCTTTTTTTCTATTACAAGGGATGTTTACATTCCTTGTAATAGGAATAAAAGTGACACAATGGGCCAGATCCACAGAGAATTACGCCGGTGTATCTATAGCACAAGTAAAAAATATTGTATTTTTTTTCAAAATTGTCGTCCTTTTTTGTTTATAGCGCAAAAAATAAAAATCGCAGAGGTGACCAAATACCACCAAAAGAAAGCTCTATTTGTGGGGAAAAAAGGACGCCAATTTTGTTTGGGAGCCATATCGCACGACCGTGCAATTGTCAGTTAAAGCGACGCAGTGCCGCAAGCTGAAATTTCACCTGGTCAGGAAGGGGGTTTACATGCCCAGTAAGGAAGTGGTTAAGTGGTTATAGTACAACAACGTTTTCTACAGAGATTTTGAGGTTCTTAGATGTCCTGATGAAGCTTGGAACCAAGTGAAATGCGTAGACCAATATATTGGCCTCTTGGTTTCTAAACTGTAGTGTACTTTAATGTGTGTTTCTCGTAATGGCCCTACGCCGGTGGTCTCCAAATTGTGGGCCGGGGGCCAGATGTGGCCCTTTGCTTGCTTTTATGCAGCTTTTGGGGCACTCTTTTGATCCACTGATACCAACAATAGGACATAACTCCCCCCTCCAACACCAATGAAGGGACACAATACCTCCAAATGACGCCAAAGATGGGGCACAATTCCACCCAACGACACCAATAATGGGGAGCAATTCCTCCCAATGACACCAATGAAAGCAGACTGGCCCTTTATTTAGAAAGGTTGGAGACCCCTGCCGTATGTTTTCTTTTTAATGATGGAATTGTGTAAACATTTTAAAGATCTGTGATTGTCACCATTGGAGGCATAATCAAAGTGCCATTAGTTTGTCTTTTTGGTATATGGATTATAAAATCTTCGACCACTGAAAGTGTAAGTGCCGAATCTCAATACCGGTCTCCCTGCCAAACATCTGCCAAACACTAAAATATCCATTGAGGAAGGACTGACCCTTGGATCTACAGTTCTAGAGAAAGGGCAAAATAGAACACAGGAGACAAGACGGGTTTAGGGCAAACATAAAGCAATAGACTTAAATGTGAAGTTTTGACCCAAGTAGACTGAGGTCCTTTCACACGAGTGTCTACATGCAGCTAAACATCTTCCATAGATCATAATGTTAATAGAAGGAGTGATTACGGGACTGTGTAGTAGTGTTGCTCACGAATATTCGCATTGCGAATATTCGCTACGAATATTGCATATTCGAGTATTCGCGAATAACTCGAATATTGCGGCGAATATTCGCTATGGCGAATATTCGTATTTTTTCAAATTTATTTTTAAAACAGATCACATCCTAGTGATCTCCATCGACGTCTAAAAGCATTGCTGGTATGATTAGAGAGAGACCCTGGGCCGAGTAGCTGATGCGACTCTTATGTTGCCGAAAATTCGCATTGCGAATTTTCGGCAACATAAAAGAATCGCATCAGCTATTCGGCCCTTCTTTTGCATCAGAGCCAATCAGAATAACTCGAATATTCGGCAAAAGGAATATTGCGCGATTTTCTTCTCTGCCCTTCTTTTGCATCAGAGCCAATCAGAATAACTCGAATATTCGGCAAAAGGAATATTGCGCGATATTCCTTTTGCCGAATATTCAAATTATTCTGATTGGCTCTGATGCAAAAGAAGGGCGGAGAAGATAATCGCGCAATAGGAATATTGCGCGATTATCTTCTCCGCCCTTCTTTTGCCCCCTTATTCTCCTTTCTTTTAAGTAGAGTTAGTGTAGAGTTAAGCCGCGTACACACGGCAGAGAACCTCGACGGGCAGAACACATCGTTCCGCCCGTCGAGGTTCTCTGCCGGCCGTCGAAATCGGCGACCCGCCCGTCGGGAATGGCAACCAGCCATTCATCCAGGCGGGCCGTCGAGCAAAAAGAGAGCGGGGCGGGGCGAGCCAAAAGCGTACACACGGTCGTGTGTACGCCGCCTTAGTGTTTAGTGCATATTAGTTTAGTAATACAGGAAATGATCTCCGTTTATGAGAATTTCGCAATCATTTTCGCATTAGCGAAATTTTGCAAAATTTTTTTGGGATAAAATATCACGAATATTCGATATTAGCGAATATTCGCGAATATTCTTCTATATATTCGCGCAATATCGCGAAATCGAATATGGCGTATTCCGCTCAACACTACTGTGTAGCTTTAACTACACTAACCCCTAACCCCAGGGGCATTGCTAGGTGGCAAAAAGACCAGGGGCTTCAGCCCGAAGTCGCCACCGGGCGGGGGAGGCGGGGGTTCGGGGTGGTCGTGGCACGTTTTTTGGGCTGGGTGGTGGGGTTGTGTGGCGGTGGGTAAGCTCACTTGCTGCCTGGCTTAGCAGTGCCCATCAATGACCACTAAACTCACCTACCTGAAACACTGACCTACCTGACCTCACCTGCCTGACATACATACACTCACCTCATCTACCTGACATACACTGACTTCACCTACCTGACATTAGGGTGACCACATTTCCAAACTACCATTCAGGGACACCCCCCCCCCCCCCACTTCCTAAAAATCAGCTTGTGCTGTAACGAATCACAGCACAGTGATTGGACACAAGAGGCGGGATTTATGATTTCTCCAATCACAAGCAGGGGGCGGGATTATGCTCCTCCTGGCATTCCCGGCCAGGACAAGCACTGTCAGTGAGTAAAGCGGTGATGTGGTGGCCTTTATTGGGGGCATCAGAACAGCTCTGGGGTGTAGCTGTGTCCATTTCATTCTGGGACACTGTATTGTCCTGGAATTAAGGTACCCGTGACAGACCTGCAAAATGCGGGACTGTCCCAGGCAATCCGGGACACGTGGTCACCCTACCTGACATACCCTGACTTCACCTACCTGACATACATGGAACTACCTGACATACACAATGACCTTACCTACCTGACATACATGTAACATGGACCTACCTGACATACACTGACTTCACCTACCTGACATACACTGACCTCACCTACCTGACATACATGGACCTACCTGACATACAGTACATGGACCTACCTGACATACACAATGACTTCACCTAACTGACATACATGTAACATGGACCTACCTGACATACACAATGACTTCACATACCTGACATACATTTAACATGGACCTACCTGACATACACAATGACTTCACCTACCTGACATACATAATTTAACATGGACCTACCTGACATACACAATGACTTCACCTACCTGACATACACCCATCATGTGTCACAGCAGGCAGGCAGCCAGCCAGAAAGGAGAAGAGGAGAGCCGCCCGCCCGCGCCGGGATCTTTACAGTGATGTGGCTTGTAATTGCCGCCTTCTAGAGCCTGCGGCGCCTATGATGGACGTCACACATCCTGCGGTCCCGGCATTGGACCTGTGGGACTGTGGGACCTGTGAGCTGCAGGCTCCAGAAGGCGGGACTTGCAATATCACTTGGCGCTGTTCCTAATTATAGCGGTCCCTGTTCAGGCGGCCGGCCGGGCTCGGGGCTGTCAATTGGATGCTGCATTCCTGACACTCTGGGCTTTTCAGGGACCCATTCGGGGCTCCAGCCCCCCTAGCCACACCCTCCCGATGCCCCTGCCTAACCCCATCTGTCTACTTACCTCAGTAGGACAGCTGTGGTCTGCTCATAATTCTCATCCTCTCCGGGCAACAATCTTATTCATCTCTGGCTGTGTCTATGCATCGAGTCCTTTGACTTGTACAGGGCCAAATTTCACCACTACAGATACTAAATATTGTCCTATACAAGTCAAATGAGGGCTCACGATGCATCCAGTAGCAAAGAGGAGTTCAGCCTAGAGAGTAGACAAGTGCACACTGAAATATTTCCTTTCGGAATTTCGTTTTTCGTCCGAAAAATACATTTATTTAGTTGCTCCCGAAATTCGTTTTCATTTATTTTGTTTGGTTAAAAAATGCATTAGTCCGAAAATCCAAATTTTCCAAATCCAAAGGTCGAATCTGTCATTGAAGGCTTGTGGTGTCTGTCGGATGTTCTAAGAAGATTCGACGGAGCAGCTAAACTGTACGGCGCCGCGATTGTACATTTCCGGTCGAATGTTCCGCCCACAAGCTATAGAAGAATTCTAATGTTGTATGACACTAGTAATAATTATATTTATAAATTATTATTACTGGTCAACCAACATTAGAATTCTTCTGTAGCCCATGGGCCGAGCATTCGACCGGAAATGTACGATCGCGGCGTCGTACAGTTTAGCTGCTTGTCGAATCTTCTTAAAACCTTCGACAGACACCATAAGCCTTCAATGACAGATTTGACGTTTGTATGGTTTTCGCTGCTTCGACGAATCTTCGTTGTTCATGTTGAATGGCCTCCCCCAACACTGTCTCTATAATGTCGAATCTTTTCTCTCTATGTAGAATAATCTCGGACTAACAGAGTTAAGGTTAGGCACATCCGACCACAGATTCGATAGACACAGATCGCTATTGTCAGCGTCATGTTGAATCTCCCATCTATATCGAACTGTTGTAGCAACGAAAACGAAAATAAAGCATTTTTTATGTCGGATCTATTGGATTTCGGATTCTGTGCGTTCATTTTCGCTTGTTAAAACGATAATGGAAAATACCTGAAATTCCGACGAAAATGCATTTGGATGAAAACGAATGCACAGAGAGTAGGGATGAGCCGAACACCCCTGGGTTTGGTTCGCACCAGAACCTGCGAACAGACCAAAAGTTTGTGTGAACTTTAGAACCCTGTTAAAGGGGTTGTAAAGGTAAAAGTTTTTTTATCTTAATGCATCCTATGCATTATGGTAAAAAAACATCTCACAGCACTGCCCCCCCCCCCCCCCCAAGTCCCCGTTTTACTTACCTTATCGTTCGAAACTCCCGGGCGCGTCCACGTCATCCTCTTCGGTTCCCAGCCTGGCAGTTGATTGGCTAGGCTGGACAGATTGAGAGCAGCGCAGCCATTCATTGAATTGGTAGTGAATTTATTGTTTATTTATTATTAAATTCACTGCTGCCAAAAAAACGGCAGTTTTTAAAACTTTTTTTTGCATTGATACATGTCCCCTGGGGCAGGACCCGGGTCCCCAAACACTTTTTATTACAATAACTTGCATATTAGCCTTTAAAATCAGCACTTTAGATTTCAAACTTTCGAGTCTCATAGACTTTAACAGGGTTCTAAAGTTCACACAAACTTGCCGTAAACACCCCAAATAGTTCGCTGTTCGGCGAACAGGCAATGTTCGAGTCGAACATGAATTCTACTCGAACTCGAAGCTCATCCCTACTAGACATCCCTATTAGAAAGGATGAAGACAACGAGCTGGCCATGGTGGTCCTACTGAAGTAAGTAAGCAGTTAGGGTGGAAGAAGTCGTGATTGTTCTACTGAAGTAAATCAGCAGCTGGGGTGAAGTTTTTCAGTGTACATTAGTTTAGAAGGGCTATTTTAGCTGTCTTTATAAATCAATGTGCTGTGTTTTAACACAGTGGGCCTCAGGGGTGTTGCTAGGTCTACAAAAGATCTGGGGGGTAGAGCCCATAGCAGCGAAGAAAAGAAAGTCATACGCTTGGACGGGCATACACATGTATATAATATACATATACTGTATATGTGTGTATATACTGTGTATATATACATATACACACACACACAGATGGAGCCCAGAGCCAACCCTAGGTAAGAGACTCTGGGCCCCAGATTCGGGGCTATAGCCCCGGTAGCCACCCCCTAGTGATGCCACTGGTGGGCCTTATTTATCAGGGAGTCTGAAGAAAAACTGTGGAACAATTAAGTACTGCTAGATGACTTCAGGCTGGCCCCATTTACAGGTATTTCTATGTAAAACTTAAAAAATAAGTGTCTATATTGTTTAAAATCCAGTAATGCACTGTTGCACCCTGCTCTACACATGCTCAGTTGCTCTCTATTTTTAGGCACTGATGAAATTGTAGAGGCCGATCTGCTGACAGCCTCAAAGCCAAATTAAATCTTACTATGCTTTACAGCTAAGGAGGCTAGAATTTAGAATCTCTACCTCTGCAGTCCTTCATATTGTCAAACCTGCCAAGGTCCTTAATTTACTAACAGACCTCCATGCTGCTCTAGCTTAAGTGAGTGAGTGAATAACTTGTATAGCGCTACAGCGCTACAAATGCAAACTGAATCGCCTCAAGGCACTTTGGTATCCATTTTCTTCCTAAGCCTTCAGAAGATGTGGGTCTTGAGTTTTTTTTCTGAAGGCCCGATGATTAACTTCCGTTCGGATGTTAGTTGGTAGCGCGTTTCACAGTCGAGGTCTTTGGACTGCGGGATTTGGAGTAGATTTTGGTTAGTTGATCGAAGGACGCGATTGGGGTTGTGGTATTTTATTTTCTCACATAAATATTGGGGGGTGAGTCCTTGTACACATTTGTGCGTCAGGCTGAGGGCCTTTAGTGTGACTCGGTCCTTTACGGCCAGCCAATGGAGGATCCTTAACTCCTTTCTCTTTGAGTCATTGCCATTGTTGGGGAATGGGAAAGGTTCCAAGGTTTTTATCCAAACCTGTTCACCGTTCCCAAAATCAAAGAAAGCATGTGACCCATTCTGGATCTAAAAGCCCTCAATGCCTTCCTTCGGAACATCTTCATGGAAACCAGCATGTCAGTGACTCCACTTCACTCCATCTGGGAGTTTTTATGACCTCTGTGGACATCAAGGATGCCTAATTTCCAGTGTTTTGCTGTGGGCACACAGCTCTATCAGTTTGTTGCCCTTTTCTCTAGCCTGTCCACTGCTCTTTGAATTTTCACCAAGGTCCTTGCTCTGCTGCCTTTACAGAGCATTTTTGGAAAACTAGATGACCTCTTACTGAGGGAACAGTTGGTTCAGACCCTGTTTAGGTGCTTCAAAGGTTTGGTTGGATCCTGAACACACAGAGGTCGACTTATTGCATTGAGCATCTAGGTCTCCTCCTAGATTCTGCTCTTCCAGAGTTATTCTGCAAGATAAACTCTGGAATCTCCACTCACATGTCCAGACTTTGCAGTCCAGGAGCCATCCAACTCTCTACTTTTGCATGAAAATTCTTGACTTGATTGTGCTCTCATCTAATGCAGTTCAATGTGCCAATTCCACTCTAGACAACTTAACATTTTGGCTGTGTTGGACATTCTCTGGACAATCTCTTGTGCCTATCACCCAAGACAATATTATATCTACATTCTGGAGCTTTATGTTTCAGTCCTGTCCACTGTGCATGCAAAATTGGCCCTTGGACTCTCTCAGTTAACATTTAGACTCAAGGGAATGATGTCTTCACCCAAAAGGGGTTTACGACCTCTATCACAGACCTTTTGGCCTCCAGGTTCAACGATGAGCTCAACAAGTTTTGTCTCCAGGTTCAGGGATCCCCTAGCCATGGCAGTGGATGCCCTGGTGACTCCATGGAATCAGTCCAATCCGGACTATGCATTTTGTCCTCTGAATCTCCTTCCTCATCTACTCAAGGCAGAGGGTATTACAGTGATACTTATTGCACTGAAATGGCCCAGGTGGATGTTGTACTTGGGGCTCATCAGGCTTCTGGCAGACTATCTGAAGACTCTTCCAGATTGCCTTGATCCCCTTTCCCAAGGATCAATTTACCTCCCTGCTTCATGTTCGCTGACATTAACGGCATGGCAGTTGGAGCCCAGGTCCCAAAGAATATGGAGTGAGTTTGTTATTGATATGCTCCCAAAAAGCTAGGAAACCCACTTCTTACAAGGTCTACCATTGTACTTCACATGGTATGAGGCAAGGAAATTGCATCCCAAGAAGTACTGTACTCTGTGGGACACATCACGATCTTCCTTCACTCTGGCCTGTGTTTATTGCTGGCCTTAAAGGGGTTGTAAAGGTACAGGTTTTTTTCCTAAATATCTTCCTTTACCTTAGTGCAGTCCTTCTTCACTTACCTCATCCTTCCATTTTGTTTTTAAATGTCCTTATTTCTTCTGCGAAATGCTCACTTCCTGTTCTTCTGTCTGTAACTCCACACAGTAATGCGAGGCTTTCTCCCTGGTGTGGAGTGTCCTGCTCGCCCCCTCCCTTGGACTACAGGAGAGGCAGGACACTCTCTACGTTGCAGATAGAGAAATGAGTGTAAAGGTTCGTTTTTTATTTTCTAAATAGGTTCATTTAAGCTAGTGCATTGTTGGTTCACTTACCCTTTCTTTCGATTTCCCTTCGAAATGTTTTTTTTTCTTTGTCTGAAATTCAGACAAATAAAAGAAAATTTCAAAGGTAAATCGAAGGAAAGGGTAAGTGAACCAACAACGCACTAGCTTAAAAGAACCTATTTAGAAAATAAAAATTAACCTTTACAACCCCCTTTAAGCACCTCAAGCCTATAGGCCGGTGATGGCGAACCTTGGCACCCCAGATGTTTTGGAACTACATTTCCCATGATGCTCATGCACTCTGCAGTGTAGGTGAGCATCATGGGAAATGTAGTTCCAAAACATCAGGAGTGCCAAGGTTCGCCATCACTGCTATAGGCTAAGGATAAAGTTCTGTCCATCCATACCTTTCAAGGTGCACTCTACTAGATCAGTATGTGCCTCTTAGGCTTTTCAGCATCACTCATCTCTTTCCAAGATTTGCAGGGCTCCCATCTGGTCTTCTGTTCACACAATCTTTAGGTTTTAGCATTTGGATCTTCAGACCTGCATTAGTGCCAATTTCGGATCTAAGGTCCTCCATGAACAACTTTTTTTCCCTAGTTGTGGGCTTGTTGTTTTTTTTTTTTCTTTTGCTTTTTCCCACCCCTCAATTGGACTAAGTTAGTTGTCTCAGAACCCTTCTGACCCCATATCAATTGATGAGTAAGAAAACAGAATTTTTGGAGTGTAAAATTGTTTACTTGCAGTTCATGGAGGGACATGGGCCCTGCCCCTTTGACTTGTGGCCACTGCTTTTGCACCAAAAAATAATACAAAATTAGGAGGTAAAAAGGTGAAGATGTTTTATTTAAATACTTGTTTTCAGTTTTTGATCTGCATGAGACAGAGTTAACCTGATTGGGTGTTTAGGTGACACCCCCCTAAGAGCTTGTTTTCCATTTAGCTGAAATGCACTACAGTCCATTTAACATGGTTTCCTATGGTACACGTTCACATCTATGCATTTTTCAGCCGATGCGCTTTTGGAAAGGGTCGGGGACTTTTCCTTCCCACAGCAAATTGCGTTTTGCGTGTAATAGACTTCAAGTGTTGTGTTTTTAATGCGTTTTTTGTGCGTTTTGCTTTTTTTCCCTTTCGCTTTAATACACTGTGTATAGCTGGTTGCTAAGGAGTGGGCCAGGAAGCCAGCAGCCGCGTCCATAACAACCAATGAGTCATCAGCTGTCAGCGGGTTCCTCTCTGACAGCTGAATGTAAAAAAAAGCATTGCCGGGGGAAAAAAAAAATGACGGAAAAAATGGCATGGGGTCCCCCTCCAAATCCATACCAGGATGTCATCCGCCCTGTGACAACATTGATCGAAGCATGCTGAACCGCCGACATCACAGGGTGGTGATGTCACCAGGTGACTTTGCCTGGGGATCCCCTGCCCTATAGCTATTTAAGAAATGTCACATGCCGGGCCAGGCAGAGCATTAGTAGGGAGCGGAGCTTTTTCCCTTTTTCATGTCTGGTGGTGGTCAGCGGGCATCGGATCTACATCGAGGGTTATTGTTTTTATTTTTTGATAAAGGAATTGTCAAAAAACGTGTGTACTGTCTTAATTTACTTTGTACACTCTTTTGCGTTAAAGGGGGCAATAAGCCCCCCCCACAACCACAGCCCAGGGTTGTGGGGAAGAGGCCCTTGTCCCCAACAACATGGCAACAAGATGCTTTGGGGTGGGGGGGGCAGAAACCCCCTGCCCCAAAGCACCCCCCATGTTAAGGGCATGTAGCCTGGTATGGTTCAGGAGGGAATAGGGGGGCCCTAGTTCATCCCCTCCCTGACCTGCCAGGCTGCATGCTCGGATAAGGATATGGTATGGATTTTGGTGGGACCCCACTCCATTTAAAAAAAAGTTTGGTGTGGGCCCCCCCCCCCCCCCCCAAATAGATACCAGACCCAAAGGGCCAGTTATGGACTTGAGGGAAAACTCCACACCGTTTTTTTTTTTTGCAATTTTGTTTTTGTTGCCGACGATGCTTTTTTTTTACATTCAGCAGGAACCTGCTGACAGCTGATGGCTCATCGATTGTTAAGGACGTGGCGGCCGGCTTCCCGGCCCACTCCTTTTAAACTAAAAGAGCTAGTTGCAGCTAGCATACAGTTGCTTCCTATCATCACAGGTGAGGAAACATTATATATATATATATATATATATATATATGGGAAGGGAAAAAGAAGGAAAGTGACTGGTCAGTGGGAGAAGAAGCAGAAAAGCAAAGAGACAGCTGGCAGAGTCTGCCAAAGTCCAGGTGACAGAGCGTCATGCATGTTTGCTAGCTAGCATGGAGACTGGCACTTACCCACGTCATACACATTTTTGTTAGCTTTGGATGAGGGTGGCATATCTGAGTATGGGGCATCTGCATGGACAGGTGAGGTCATTTCCACGTAGCTGTTCTCTGAGTGTTTGGAGTGCTGCGCGGGGGGGTCTGTAATGGTGGCATAAGGGTTCTCACTGCTGCTTAGTGAGCAGGTGCTGGCACTGCACCCTGACTCTTTCATACAATCTGCAAAAAGCAACAAAAACAAGTCAAGAAGAAAATGGGGGAACAGACTGGAGCTCAGGAGGCAGCAGAGGGGGAAAAATGGGAAGAGGGAAGCCCTATGGGTAAAAAATGATTAATACCAAGAAGTGGTAAGTAAGGGGCAACAATATGGATGGAGGTTGTTAGAGAAGGCTGGACTGTGGCGTTATCTTCCAGAGCAAAGCTATACGTACTACAAACTGCAGTAACACCCCAAGGCAAACTCTACCGTCCTGACAAAACTGTATTTTTATAGAATAGCACTGTGACCGGCAACATAACCAATACATCTAGAAATATTTTACAGTGGAACCTCGGATTACGAGCATAATCCGTTCCAGGAGAACGCTCGTAACCCAAAGCACTTGCATATCAAAGCAAGTTTCCTCATAGAAGTCAATGGAAACAAAAATAATTAGTTCTGCATTGACTTCAATGGCATGCAATACCGCATGTGGCCAGAGGTGGGGGGTGCAGAAGAGCCTCGGAAGTACTCAAAAGGGCTCTGGGACAGCTCGGCTGAACTCGAAAATCCTCGGAAAGGCTCGGGAACTGAGGATTTCCAAAAAAAATTCGACCGGCTCCGGGGCCCCCGCACCGCTGGCCAAATGCGGTACTGCATGCCTCTTTAGTTAGAATTTTGCTCGTTTTGCGAAACAACACTCACAAACCAAGTCAGATTTTTTTTAATAAAGCCACTCGTTATTCAAAATGCTCGTTAACCGTGTTACTCGTAAACTGAGGTTCCGCTGTACTCTTATACCCAGGCATGGGAGACCCCCGCCCCACACTAAGCTATAGTTAAGTGTCTTTTGCAAAGTGAAGAGCCTATTTGCCTTTTGTATATAAACCCGGATGTCTGTGCCGTGTCTATGGCTTCTCAGTGGCGCTGGAGATAAACTGGTAAAAATCCCAGTTGGAAGCAATCACCAGCTCAGCATTACTGGTTTACGGGAACAATAACTGTTACTGGGTTCGCGGCTCATGTGTTTTAGTAGCTAGAAGAAAACCATCACAATGTATTATATTGTGTAATGCATTTGTGCCAATGGAATTTTAGTGACGAATGTCAAGTTGTGGCACAACCTTAGTTCCGGCTTCCTGTCTGGTGGCAGAGGTTGGCTATGTCCGGTGCACAATCGGTGTTGCAAGCCCCCCCTGTACGGGCACCAGGCAGGGCAAAAGGGGAAGCTGCCCTGGGCCCTGTCATTGTTGTGGGGCCCAAAGCAGCTGCCTCATACTTGCCAACAATCCCAGGTTAAATTCCCTTGTCCCTTTAAGTTTTAGTCCTGTGCTGTGTCCTAATATCTCAGTGTGAAGTGCTGCTACTAATGCTGCCCAGCTTTGCCCTATTGTTGTGTACAGATGACTCACCTGCAGACCCTGTGTTTACATGTAAATATTCGTCATTCATATGCAAATAACGGGAGCATTCGTATGTAAATAGCTGAGGCCAGGGGCATTCATATGTATATCATGCCCCTCTGCATTGAAGAGATGATGTGCTGTAACCTCTAGCAACCAATCAGTGAGCAGTATTACTGTACAGTAATCTCTAGCAACCAATCCACAAGAAGAAATCATGTGCTGTAACCTCTAGCAACTAATCAGCAAGGCCATAATGTGTGCTGTAACCTCTAGCAACCAGTCAGTAAGTGGTAATGATGTGCTGTAACCTCTGGCAACCAATCACAATCACTGCCTCTGATCTGATACAGTAAACTGAGTTTAAGTCTAGCTAATATTTATTGTATGTCTCAGAGTAGGTGGAGAGCGAAATTGCATGGGGGAGGGGCCCCAAGATTTTTTTGCCCAGGATCCAATCAACATTAAAGATGGCCCTGGCACCAGGAACTCATTTGATGTCTTACGATGTTGAAATTCATAATTATCTTGCAGAACACAATTTCTTGCTCAATAAATGTATCGTTTATCTTGCATCACTCTCTGGGGAGAAGTTAATCCTGTTCTGTAAAACAAATAGTAAGTGTATCTCTATGAAGGGAGGTGTGGCCTACACACTATGGTAAGAGGTCTGTCTATAGAAAAAAGAACTAGTGAGAACGTCTCAAACATTCACAGATAATCGTTACGTGCCCAATATATTTTTTGGCACGGTCTTCGGCTCCATCTAGTGGTCATAATGCAGCATCTTCACTGACCGAGTGAAGATGCTCGGAGGAGGAGGGGAGAGGATGTATACTCGGAGGAGGAGGAGGAGGGGAGAGGATGTATACTGGGAGGAGGAGGAGGAGGGGAGAGGATGTATTCTGGGAGGAGGAGGGGAGAGGATGTATACTGGGAGGAGGAGGAGGAGGGGAGAGGATGTATACTCGGAGGAGGAGGGGAGAGGATGTATACTGAGAGGAGGAGGGGAGAGGATGTATACTGGGAGGAGGAGGAGGAGGGGAGAGGATGCATACTCGGAGGAGGTGGAGGAGAGAGGATGCTTACTCGGAGGAGGAGGGGAGAGGATGTATACTGGGTGGAGGAGGGGAGAGGATGTATACTGGGAGGAGGAGGGGAGAGAATGTATACTGGGAGGAGGAGGGCAGAGGATGTATACTGGGAGGAGGAGGGGGGAGGATGTATACTCGGAGGAGGAGGGGAGAGGATGTATACTCGGAAGAGGAGGAGGGGAGAGGATGTATACTGGGAGGAGGAGGGGAGAGGATGTATACTGGGAGGAGAAGGGGAGAGGATGTATACTGGGAGGAGGAATGGAGAGGATGTATACTGGGAGGAGGGGAGAGGATGTATATTCGGAGGAGGGGAGAGGATGTTTACTGGGAGGAGGAGGGGAGAGGATGTATACTCGGAGGAGGAGGGGAGAGGATGTAAACTGGGAGGAGGAGGGGAGAGGATGCACACTCGGAGGAGGAGGGGAGAGGATGTATACTGGGAGAAGGAGGGGAGAGGATGTATACTCGGAGGAGGAGGGGAGAGGATGCATACTCGGAGGAGGAGGAGGGGAGAGGATGTATACTGGGAGGAGGAGGGGAGGGGATGTATACACGGAGGAGGAGGAGGGGAGAGGATGTATACTCGGAGGAGGAGGGGAGAGGATGTATACTGGGAGGAGGGGGAAAGGATGTATACTCGGAGGAGGAGGGGAGAGGATGTATACTGGGAGGAGGGGGGATGAAGATGTATACTGGGAGGAGGAGGAGAGGATGTATACTCGGAGGAGGAGGAGGGGAGAGGATGTATACTCGGAGGAGGAGGAGGGGAGAGGATGTATACTCGGAGGAGGAGGAGGGGAGAGAATGTATACTCGGAGGAGGAGGGGAAAGGATGTATACTCGGAGGAGGAGGGTAAAGGATGTATACTGGGAGGAGGAGGGGAAAGGATGTATACTCAGAGGAGGAGAGGATGTATACACAGAGGAGGAGGAGGGGAGAGAATGTATACTCGGAGGAGGAGGGGAGAGAATGTATACACAGAGGAGGAGGAGGGGAGAGAATGTATACTCGGAGGAGGAGGAGGGGGGAGAATGTATACTCGGAGGAGGAGGGGAGAGGATGTTCTTTTTTATAAATAGACCTCTACAATATTAAAAAATATTTTATTCACGCTATAGTAACTAACTATCTACCAGTGTCTTCATAGAGTTGTGCTCATAAGTTTACATACCCCGGCAGAATTTAGGACATTTTCTTGGACATTTTTCAGAGAATATGAATGATAACACAAAACATTTTCTGTCACTCATGGTTAGTGTTTGGCTGAAGCCATTTATTATCAATCAACTTTATTTACTCTTTTTATATCATAATGACAACAGAAACTACCCAAATGACCCCGATCAAAAGTTTACATACCCCAGTCCTTAATCCTGTGTATTGCCCCCTTTACCATCAATGACGGCTTGAAGTGTTTTGTGGTATTTGTGGACGAGGCTCTTTATCTTCTCAGATGGTAAAGCTCCCCATTCCTCTTCCAGTTCCTGTAATATCTTGGGCCGTCTCCCATGAACGGCACATTTGAGATCTCCCCAGAGGGGCTCAATGATATTGAGGTCAGGAGACTGAGACGGCCCCTCCAGAACCTTTAATTTATTCTGCTATAGCCAATCACAGGTGGACTTGGCCTTGTGTTTTGGATCATTGTCATGTCGGAATGTCCAAGTCCGTCCCATGCGCAGCTTCCTGGCTGATGAATGAAATGTTCCTGTAGTATTATTTGATAACATTCTGCATTCATCTTGCCAACAATTGTGACCAAATTTCCTGTGCCTTTGTAGCTCACACATCCCCAAAACATCAGCGACCCACCTCCGTGTTTCACAGTAGGGATGGTGGACCTTTCATCATAGGCCTTGTTGTCTCCTCTCCAAATCTAGTGTTTATGGTTGTGGCCAAAAAGCTCAATTTTGGTCTCATCACTCCAAATGACTTTGTGGCAGAAGGTCTGAGTCTTGTCTCTGTGCTGTTTGATGTATTGTAAGCGGATACTTTGTGACATTTGCGTAGTAATGACTTTCTTCTGGAGACTCAACCATGCAGCCCATCGTTCTTCATGTGCCTCCTTATTGTGAAACCTCCACACCCCATGTTTTCAGAGAGTCCTGTATTTCACCTAAAGTTTTAAGTGTGATTTTCTTTCCACCCCGAATAATTTTCCTGGCAGTTGTGAAATTTTAGTTGGTCTACCTGACCGTGGTTTGGTTTCACCAGAACCCCTCATTTTCCACTTCTTGGTAAGAGTTTGAACACTGCTGATTGGCATTCTCAATTCCTTGGATATCTTTTTATATCCTTTTCTTCCCGGGTCGAAGAAGGATAACATCTCTGGAATTTTTTTTCTTTTTTAATAAAGGACTTGTCCCAGGCTTGTGTCCGTGTGTTTTTTTTTTTTACAATTTTTGACAATTTTTTTGGGTGAAATGGTAGGGGTACAATGTACCCCATTACCAATTCACATGGGGGGGGGCATGATTTGGGGGTCCCCTTTGTTAATGGAGGCTTCCAGAGAGGCCCCCCTCCAGGTCCCAATAAAGTACTCTGCTTCTCTTCCTGTATTTTGTTTATTGTTAAGAGATCATGTAAGGATCCCAGGATAATGAAGACTCATCCCGGCTCGCATCTCCCACTACTGCTGCCTGGGTCTACATCTGCAGGCACTCGTGTTCCTCCTGTCCCTCGGTGTCCTCTGTTTCACCTCCAGCAGTACCAGGGCCGGAGATACAAGAGAGGCCGACCTCGTCACTTTAGTCTCCCATCAGGTACGTGACAGTGCCTCCAGTCACCTGCCCCTTATCTATCAATCAGCAGTCATGCGCTCCCACTGAGGAGACTTAAAATGTAATGTTATAGTTAGGACTGCAGTATACAGAGCGCCTTGACCGGGCCTGCAGCTCACACATGCATTTGCAAATGCGTGCAACAAAACCTCTGTTTTTAACGCACACAGACAGGTGAATTTGGTTGGTTGCTGATTGGTCGGTAAGTTTGAGCCTGGATATTCTATGTTTTTGCCTGTGACCCTAGGATCGGCCCTGCGAACACCCGATGTTCGACTCGAACATCAGGCTCATCCCTACTAACCACGAGTGAAAGAAAAGTTATTCTGTTATCATTCATATTCTCTGAGAAATGGACAAGAGATCATAAATTCTGCCAGGGTATGTAAACTTATGAGCACAACTCTAGATGTGCTATGAACTCCCGGTACTATTTCTGGTGGTTCGTTCCCAAGTTTTGTGCTGTAAATTTGTATAATTAGGCAAGAAAACAGAAGACAGGAATGTCGCAGGAAAAGACATATTGTCATTTTACTGCGAAAATAACCATTAGCAAATAGAGAGCGTTATTATGTCCCAGTGCCAGTCTATAGGTTGTTTTTCTATAGAAGACATAATTAGAGTAAACTCAGGGGTTTGACACTCGCAGTCCTTGTGTAAAAAAAAACAAAAAGTCCAGAGACAGCTCTATGTTAATGAGGACCTCAAAGCACACACAGCGAGCGCAGGGCATAATAAAGCAGCATGCAAAAGGATGAGGGATGAGCGAAAAGGAAAAGATGGGAGCTGGGCCAAGAGTGGCAGAACACAGGCAGAAGCAAACAGAGACGTTTTGTGTCTTCCCAACACAACATCCTGACAGCCCAATTGTCTCCCAGCCAAAGCGCTGGCCCACATCCATAGCCAACAATGCGAATCCAGGCTCCGCCCACCACTCACAGGAGGCACATACGTAATGCATACATTTACAATGATTCATAAAACAACGCAATGTACTTGATTAAATATTATTAATATTAACACAATTAAAATTGATACCTATAAGTAGTATTTACAGTGCCTTGAAAAAGTATTCATACCCCATTGAAATTTCCCAAATTTTCTCATGCTACAACCAAAAACGTAAATGTATTTTATTGGGATTTTATGTGATGGACCAACACAAAGTGGCACATAATTGTGAAGTGGAAGGAAAATTATAAACATTTTTCATAATTTTGTGAAAAGTGTGGGGGGCATTTGTATGGCGCCCCCCGGAGTCAATACTTTGTAGAACCTCCTTTCTCTACAAGTCTTTTTGGGGGTGTCTCTACCAGCTCTGCACATCTAGAGAGGGACATTTCTGCCCATTCTTCTTTGTAAAATATCTCAGTCTCTGTCAGATTGGATGGAGAGAGTCTGTGATCAGCAATTTTCAAGTCTTGCCACAGATTCTCAATGTGATTTAGGTCTGGACTGTGACTGGGCCATTCTAACACATGAATAGGCTTTGATATAAACCATTCCATTGTAGCTCTGGCTGTACTTTAGGGTCGTTGTCCTGCTGGAAGGTGAACCTTCCCCCAGTCTCAGGTCTTTTGCAGACTCTAACAGGTTTTCTTCTAAGATTGTCCTGTATTTGTCTCCATTCATCTTCCTGTCAACTCTGACCAGCTTCCCTGTCCCTGCTGAAGAAAAGCATCCCCACCACATGATGACGCCACCACCATGTTTCACAGTAGGGATGGTGTGTTCAGGGTGATGTGCAGTGTTAGTTTTGCACCACACATAGCGTTTTGCTTTTAGGCCAGAAAGTTCAATTTTGGTCTCATGTGACCAGAGGACCTTCTTCCACATGCTTGCTGTGTCCCCTCCCCCACATGGCTTCTCACAAACTGCAAACAGGACTTTTTATGTCTCTTTCACCAATGTCTTTCTTCTTGTCACTCTTCCATAAAGGGCAGATTTGTGGAGAGCACCACTAATAGTTGTCCTGTGGACAGATTGCCCCCCCCCCCCCCCTGAGCTGTGGATCTCTGCAGCTCCTCCAGAGTTCCCATGGGCCTCTTGGCTGCTTCTCTGATGAATGCTCTCCTTGCCCGGCCCGGTCAGTTTAGGTGGACGGCCATGTCTTGGTAGGTTTGCAGTTGTGCCATACTCTTTTACATTTTCCGATGATGGATTGAACAGAAGCTCCGTGAGATCTTCAAAGCTTGGGAGATTTTTATTTATAACCTAAGGGTCCTTTCACACGTGCGGACCGTTCGTCCGTTTTTAGACGTCCGTTTTTTGACCGCAATGCTTTCCTATGGGTCCTTTCACACGCATCCGCTAACGTCCGTCTCCGTTGAGCTCCGTTTTTTTGAACGGAAGAAAACCCTATTTTTCTTCTGTCAAAAATACGGAACGGACGAAAAACGGATGTTAGCGGACGATCCGTTTAACATCCGATCCGCTAACATCCGTTTTTCATCAAAATATGTAATAAAAAAAAGTTCTAAAAAAAAACGGATGAAAAAACGGATGAAAAAACGGATGAAAAACGGATAAAAAACAGACGAAAAAACGGATCAACTGATGAAAAAAAACTGACCTAAAAAACGGTCCGCACGTCTGAAAGGACACTAACACTGCTTTATACTTCTCCACAACTTTATCCCTGACCTGTCTGGTGTGTTCCTTGGCTTTCATGATGCTGTTTGTTCACTAAGATTCTCTAACAAACCTCTGATGGCTTCACAGAACAGCTGTATTTATACTGAGATTAAATTACACCCAGTGGACTCTATTTATTAATTAGGTGACTTCTGAAGGAAATTGGTTCCACTAGATTTTAGTTAGGGGTATCAGAGTAAAGGGGGCGCCATACAAATGCCCCCCCCCCACCTCCACACTTTTCACATATTTCATTGTAAAAAAAAAAATGGAAAACCATTTATAATTTTCCTCCCACTTTACAATTATGTGCCACTTTGTGAATAGAAATCAATACTAAATCGATTAAACTGCACTCCTTTTCGTAATAAAGTGCAAACATACAAAAGCGATTTCAACTACTCAGTTGAAATCTCTTTTGTATGTTTTCACTTTATTACGGAAGGATCGCGGTTTAATCAATTTAGTTTTGATTTCTATTCATTCATTTTCTTTTATACAACGTGCTGCCCCTCCCGCCGCCTCCGCCGCTCCTACCGGGCCTACCGTTCCACCGGGAGACCCGATCCAGGATGCGCCACCTCCGGCGCCTAGAGAGAGACGTAATGAAAGCCGTTCGCAGCTTTGATTCAGTCTCTTCCGTGTAAACACGGAAGCGACGTCACGACGTCACTTCCTGTTTACTTGGATGCCAATGGCGCCGGATTTAAAAAAAAGTATTCAGAATCGCCGTTTTCGTTGTTCTGAATACTTTGAAGTGCAAAGGAGGGATCGGGGGTCTTTTAGAACCCTGATCCCTCCATAAAGAGTACCTGTCACCTCCTATTACTGTCACAAGGGATGTTTACATTCCTTGTGACAGCAATAAAAGTGATCAAATTATTATTATTTTTTTTAAAACACAATTGTATATTAGAAAAAAAAATACAATTTTTCTTTTTTTTTTAACCACTTAAGGACCCCTTCACGCCGTATATACGTTGGCAGAATGGCACGGCTGGGCACAATCACACAATCACATAACCTGTACGTGTCTTTTTAAGCCCAGCCGCTGTGGCGCGCTCGTGACCCGGTCCGAAGCTCCTTGACCGCGCCCACCGGAGTCTCGCGATCGGTCACCGGAGCTGAAGAACCGGGAGAGGTGAGTGTAAACACAGCTTCCCTGTTCTTCGTTGCGGCATCATTCCCTGATATAGGGAAAGACGATTACTGACGTCACTCTTCGCTGCGAAAAGGACAGTGGTCCCAAAAATGTGTCAAAATTGTCCGATGTGTCCGCCATAATGTCGCAGTCACGAAAAAAAAAATCACTGATTAGTAGTAAAAATAAAAATTATTTATAAAAATGCCATAAAACTATCCCCTATTTTGTAAACGCTATAATTTTTGCACAAAAACCAATCGATAAACGCTTATTGCGATTTGTTTTTTCCCAAAAATATGTAGAGGAATACGTATCGCCTAAACTGAGGGAAAAAAAAAAAATTTTTATATATTTTTTGGGGATATTTATTATAGCAAAAAGTAAAAAATATTGGGGTTGATTCTCGTACAGAGGCGTATCTTTGTGCGGGCGTAGCGTACCTTCTTTACGCTACGCCGCCGCAACTTAGAGAGGCAAGTGCCGTATTCACAAAGCACTTGCGTCCTAAGTTACGGCAGCGTAGCGTAAATGTGCCGGCGTAAACGCTCCTAATTCAAATGTGGAGGACGTGGGCGTGTTTTATGGAAATTAATTGTGACCCCCATGTAACTGACGCTTTTATCGAACGGCGCATGCGCCATCAGTGAACGTATCCCAGTGCGCATGCTCCAAATTACGCCGCAACTACTCAATGCTTTCGACGTGAGCGTAATTTACACACAGCCCCATTCACGGAGGACTTACGCAAACGACGTAAAAAATGTGAACAATTCTACGCTGTCCCGACCTCCATACCTAACATTGGCTACGCCTCATATAGCAGGGGTAACTTTACGCCGGACATACGCTTACGCAAACGACGTAAAAAAATGCGCCGGGAGCAAGTACGTTCGTGAATCGGCGTATCTAGCTCATTTGCATATTCAACGCGTAAATCTACGGAAGCGCCACCTAGCAACCAGCGTAAATATGCAACTAAGATACGACGACGTAAGAGACTTACGCCGGTCGGATCTTAGCAAAATTCCGGCGTATCTTGCTTTCTGAATACAGAAAAAAGATACGCCGGCGCATCCTAGAAGTTACGCGGCGTATCTCGAGATACGCCGACGTAACTTCTTTGAGAATCTGGCACACTGTTTTTTTTTCAAAATTGTGGCTCTATTTTTGTTTATAGCGCAAAAAATAAAAACCGCAGAGGTGATAAAATACCACCAAAAGAAAGCTCTATTTGTGGGGAAAAAAGGACGCCAATTTTGTTTGGGAGCCACGTCGCGCGACCGCGCAATTGTCAGTTAAAGCGACGCAGTGTCGAATCGCAAAAACTGGCCAAGTCCTTTACCTGCATAATGGTCCGGGGCTTAAGTGGTTAATGACCAATTAAAAATTTGCATTTTTCTCATCATTATTGTTTTATGCCGAATGGAATACATATCTGGGATTGGTATTAATATGCGCTATGATAGGATTCCATTTAATCAAACATAAATTCTGCTCAGTAGAGGACGCCTCATTTCCATTAACGTTGAGTGAAGACATCGGCGTTGTGTTGGGAGAAGCGGGCCGGTGTTGGGAGCATTCTTCGGGGAAGCAGAGATTTTATACGGCACACTCGGTGCTCCTGTCTCTATATTACCATAGAACCGGAGTCAGACCGGAGTCAGAGCACTTAGACTAGAAATATACGGGAAGATTGATGTGAACAATGAAGAGTAACGATCCTCTTTGGGAGAACGTCGGAGGAGCCGAGTGTCAGTTTTCTAGTAAAAAGACCGATGGGGCCGACACACGGTCGGAATTTCCGATCAAAAGCTCCCATCAAACTTTTCTTGTCGGAATTTTCCCAATCGGATGTACGCGGCACGAGTCCTACACTCAGGGACATAGGAGACAGGCTGGAGAATGAGGATGAATGTGGAGCACAAGATTGTTTCTTCAGGTTGGTGTAGGAAGCCCGCTGTTTTCCAGCAATTGTTGCCTTGGTGTGTGAAGAACTGCGGGAGACTTCAATCCCAACAATCCTCATTATTATTATACTTGTTATTGTCTCACAACCTTGTTTGTGTTCGTAAAGCTCCCGGCTACAATCCAGCACCATGAAATGAGCCAGTCATACCCAGACCCGGACCCGGACAAAACATAGGGCCGGGCATTTTAGACTGAGCAGCCGGGGGGGGGCGGGGGGGGGCTTTGGCGCTTTGCGGCGGCGGTTAATAATGGGATGTGGGGTTCTAGCACCTTGTACCTCTGGACCCCTTTATATCACACAGCACCCTGGACCCCTTTACATTAAGCAGCACCCTACACCTCTGGACCCCTTTACATTACATAGCACCGCACCTCTAGACCCCTTTATATTACACAGCACCCTGCACCTCTGGACCCCTGTACATTACATAACACCGCACCTCTGGGCCCCTTTACATTACACAGCACCCTGCACCTCTGGGTCCCTTTACATTACACAGCACCCTGCACCTCTGGACCCCTTTACATTACACAGCACCCTGCACCTCTGGACCCCTTTACATTACACAGCACCCTGCACCTCTGGACCCCTTTACATTACACAGCACCCTGCACCTCTGGATCCCTTTACATTACACAGCACCCTGCACCTCTGGGCCCCTTTACATTACACAGCACCCTGCACCTCTGGACCCCTTTACATTACACAGCACCCTGCATCACTGGACCCCTTTACATTACACAGCACCCTGCACCTCTGGACCCCTTTACATTACATAGCACCGCACCTCTGGGTCCCTTTACATTACACAGCACCCTGCACCTCTGGGTCCCTTTACATTACACAGCACCCTGCACCTTTGGACCCCTTTACATTGCATAGCACCGCACCTCTGGGCCCCTTTACATTACACAGCACCCTGCACCTCTGGACCCCTTTACATTACACAGCACCCTGCACCTCTGGACTCCTTTACATTACACAGCACCCTGCACCTCTGGACCCCTTTACATTACACAGCACCCTGCACCTTAAACCCTCGCCCCCGCCGGCGGGGAGATCGGTGGACACATCAGGGATCGGCATGCACACAACATCAGGGATTGGTGGGCATATCAGAGATTGCGGGCACACAGCACCGGGGATCGCAGGGGATACAGCATTGGGGATCGGTGGGCACACAGCATTGAGGATCGGTGGGCACATCAGGAAACGGGAGGCACACAGCATCGGGGATCAGCGGGCACATCAGGAAACGGCGGGCACACAGCATCGGGGATTGGTGGGCACATCGGGGATTGGCGGACACATCTGGGATCAGCGGGCACATCGGGGATCGGCGTCACCACAGCATCGGGAATCGGTGTGCACATCGGGGATCACCGGGCACATCGGAGATCGCCGTCACAATAGCATCGGGGATCGGCAGGGACATTGGAGATCGGTGGGCACACAGCATTGGGGAACGGCGGGCACATCGGGGATCGGTGGGCACATTGGGAATCGGCTTCACCACAGCATCGGTCATCGGCGGGACATTGGGTAAGGGTGGGCACACAGCATTGGGAATGGCGGTGATCGGGCACATTCGGCAGCGTCTCCTGTGTCCTCTTCTCTTCTGAGATCACGGCCCCTCCTCCTAGGCGTCCAATAGGATCACCTGTCCTCTCAGTCAATCAGGTGACGGGTATCAGACCTGCTTCCCGATTGGCCGGGAGGAAGATCCGTGTTGCAACAGCGAATGTTCATTCGCTGTTGCAACACAACTGGGTGGGCTCAGGACGCAATGCTCTGCTCAGCCTATTGGAGTCTCTGGTTCTTATCATGTGCTTCCAAAAACACGCCCCCTCCATAGGAATTCATGGGCCCGGCGCCAAAAGGGACTGAGTGTATGGATAGGGAGGGCGGCAGTGGCATTAGGGGAGGGTGGTGCCCACAATGCACGGGCCGCCACTGGAACTGACCATGGGCCCCTGGACCTTGCTTGTACCGAAAGCTATATAATATATATTATATAATATATAATGAGAACCAATCAAACAAGGATTTGTAGAGAGCGTTCAGCCAGACACCATACAGACAGAGACAACCATTTTTACGGCTGCAGTAAATGAGGAGGAGTCCTCTAGAGGAGAGATTTATAGACGATGTAATTAGTGACAGAGAGCGGAGGAACAGGAGATACCGGGGAGAGTTACATGGAGGACTGACAAGCATTACATGGACTTGTTACAACATGAAGGTCATACAGGGAAGATCCAATACAATTCTACACAATCCAAGATCAGGAGGCAGCCGGAGTCATCCCAGCACAGCATACATTTCACATATATAATACAATGACAAATAATATTGATACATTCCTAAAAAAAACTTCAACAGGCACATGGTATTCAGATTGAAATCCAGGTAATAACATTGTATTATTAAACCCAAAACCCCAACATGTAATATATTGCAATCATTTTCTTCCCATTAGAAATGTGCAATTAGTTTCATTCCAAATACATTTTTTGAATTAACGAAAATTCGAAGATTCTTAAATTTGAAAATCCGAAGATTCTTAAATTTAAAAATTCGAAGATTCTGAAATATGAAAATTCCAAGGTTGGGAAATTCGAGAATTCTGAAATTCCAAAATCCGAGAATTCCAAAATCAAAAAAATCAAAAAAACGAAAATAAGAAAGGAAATTAGAAAACCTGAAAATCTGAAATAATAACTAATAATAACTATTAATAACTATTAAATTATAGGTATTGTAATTTCCTTTCAAATTTGGCTGCTAGTGAACATAATGAATAGGAATTTATCCAAAGTTACGAATTATCTGAAATAACGAATGATGAATTTTAACGAATGGAGCGTAACAAATAACAATAAATAATATTAATATTAGGGTTGTCCCGATACCACTTTTTTAGGACCGAGTACAAGTACCGATACTTTTTTTTCAAGTACTCGCCGATACCGAATACCGATACTCTTTTTTTAAATGTGTCTCCAAATGCAGCCATGTCCCCCACATATGCAGCCATGTCTCCCACATATGCAGCCATGTCCCCAAACATATGCAGTCATGTCCCCAAACATATTGCAGCCATGTCCCCCACATATATGCAGCCATGTCCCCCACATATATGCAGCCATGTCCCCACATATATGCAGCCACATCCCCCACATATATGCAGCCATGTCCACAAACATATGCAGCCATGTCCCCCACATATATGCAGCCATGTCCCCCACATATATGCAGCCACATCCCCCACATATATGCAGCCATGTCCCCACATATATGCAGCCATGTCCCCCACATATATGCAGCCATGTCCCCCACATATATGCAGCCATGTCCCCCACATATATGCAGCCATGTCCCCACATATATGCAGCCATGTCCCCACATATATGCAGCCATGTCCCCCACATATATGCAGCCATGTCCCCCACATATATGCAGCCATGTCCCCCACATATATGCAGCCATGTCCCCCACATATATGCAGCCATGTCCCCACATATATGCAGCCACATCCCCCACAAATATGCAGCCATGTCCACAAACATATGCAGCCATGTCCCCCACATATATGCAGCCATGTCCCCCACATATATGCAGCCATGTCCCCACATATATGCAGCCACATCCCCCACATATATGCAGCCATGTCCCCACATATATGCAGCCACATCCCCCACATATATGCAGCCATGTCCACAAACATATGCAGCCATGTCCCCCACATATATGCAGCCATGTCCCCACATATATGCAGCCATGTCCCCACATATATGCAGCCATGTC
Source organism: Rana kukunoris (assembly GCA_029574335.1). Taxonomy (NCBI): domain Eukaryota; kingdom Metazoa; phylum Chordata; class Amphibia; order Anura; family Ranidae; genus Rana; species Rana kukunoris. The sequence goes on along the minus strand of CM056051.1, from coordinate 9,267,823 downwards.
CCCCACATATATGCAGCCATGTCCCCCACATATATGCAGCCATGTTCCCCACATATATGCAGCCATGTCCCCCACATATATGCAGCCATGTCCCCACATATATGCAGCCACATCCCCCACATATATGCAGCCACATCCCCCACATATATGCAGCCATGTCCACAAACATATGCAGCCATGTCCCCCACATATATGCAGCCATGTCCCCACATATATGCAGCCATGTCCCCCACATATATGCAGCCATGTCCCCCACATATATGCAGCCATGTCCCCCACATATATGCAGCCATGTCCCCCAAACTTATGCAGCCATGTCCCCCAAACTTATGCAGCCATGTCCCCAAACATATGCAGCTATGTCCCCCACATATATGCAGCCATGTCCCCACACATATATCCAGCCATGTCCCCAAACATATTGCAGCCATGTCCCCCCACATGTATGCAGCCATGTCCCCCATATATGCAGCCATGTCCCCCCACATGTATGCAGCCATGTCCCCCATATATGCAGCCATGTCCCCCCACATGTATGCAGCCATGTCCCCCACATATGCAGCCATGTCATCCCACATATATGCAGCCATGTCCCCCATACCTAATGCCGCCGTATATCGCAAAGCCGCCGCGTATATCGCAAAGCAGCCATGTCCCCCATATATGCAGCCATGTCCCCCCACATGTATGCAGCCATGTCCCCCACATATGCAGCCATGTCATCCCACATATATGCAGCCATGTCCCCCATACCTAATGCCGCCGTATATCGCAAAGCCGCCGCCGCGTTAATCACCGTGCGGCGAACATTACAGGCACCTTTAGTTTGAATAGCTGTTTTGCCTGCCACGCCGTGTAAAGGACACTCCCCCTTGCTCGGCATTGGACAGATCCGTCCAATCCCGAGCAAGGGGGAGTGACACGGCGCGGCGGGCAAAACAGCTATTCAAATTAAAGGTGCCTGTAATGTTCGCCGCACGGTGATTAACGCGGCGGCGGCTTTGCGATATACGGCGGCGGCGGGGGGGGGGGGGGGATGTAGTATTCTATTTAGGCATCGGGGGTATTTGCGGGAGTACAAGTACTCCCGCAAATACTCGGTATCGGTCACGATACCGATACTGGTATCGGTATAACCCTAATTAATAAGAAAATAAACTTTTATTATTAATATCATTTTTATTAATTTGTTACGTTCCATTAATTTAGATGCAATATTTATTATTTCGGATAAATTCGTATTCATTACGTTCACTAACAGACAAATTTAAAAGGAAATTAGAATATCTATAAATTAATAGTTAGTTATTATTTCGGATTTTCATTCTTTCGAATTTTTTTGGATTTTCAAATTTGTGAATTCTTATTTTCAGATTTTCGGTAGTGTTAGATGGACTAACAGATTTTGGTGGACTTGACTAACAAATTAAAGCGTTTTTTAAACCCAAAATCAATATATTATATATATTATATTGCAGCTTACCAATCATTAGATGTGGTAGCTGCATTAGTTTTCTTTTTCTTTGACTCTATCCCTTCTGTTTTCCTCTGGTGATCTGGCCAGTAACACACCTCCCATATTAGAGCACCCCCTCCGACTCTGGATGATGGAACACAGGTGGCACAGCAGACAGCAGCAGGGAAGGCTCCATTGCTTGTGGAGGTATTTTTTAGCAGGGGGGTCAGTTGCAGCTGGGAGGGATACTGGGAGGGTGTCTATTGCTGCTGGCTGCTGGAGGGCTACTGAGAGATCTATTGTTGCTGGGAGATCTATTGTTTCTGGAGGGGTCTATCGTTGCTGGCGGGGTATATTGTTGCTAGGGCGGTCTATTGTTGCTTTCGGGGAGTATTTTGCTGCAGGAGGGACTATTGTTGCTTTAGGGGGGATTTGTTATTGTTTGGGGGGTCTATTGTTGCTGGAGGGGGATTTGTTATTGCTTGGGGGGGTCTCTTGTTGCTGGTTGCAGGGAATTCATTTTACTGCTTTTCCTGATATCATTAATAATTTCTATACAAACTACTTGGCACCACAAAATGATACTTGGTTCTGAATTCCCTTAAAGGGGCGGTACTGGGAGGTGGTTAGGGGGAGGAACCAAGGGATGGTGTTCGGAGGTGGGTAGGGGATGGAAACAATGGATGGTGCTCAGAGGTGGGTAGGGGGAGGAACAAAGAGATGGTGCTCGGAGGTGGGTAGGGGGAGAAACTAAGGGATGGTGCTTGGAGGTGGGTAGTAGGAGGAACTAAGGTATGGTGCTCGGAGGTGAGTAGTAGGAGGAACTAAGGGATGGTGTTTGAAAGGTGGGTAGGAGGAGGAACTAAGGGATGGTGCTCTGAGGTGGGTAGGGGGAGGAACTAAGGGATGGTGCTTGGAGGTGCGTAGGGGGAGGAACCAAGGGATGGTGCTCGGAGGTGGGTAGGGAAATGAACCAATGGGTGGTGCTCGGAGGTGGGTAGGGGGAGGAACTAAGGGATGGTGTTCGGAGGTGGGTAGGGGGAGGTACTAAGGGATGGTGCTCAGAGGTGGGTTGGGGGAGGAACTAAGGGATGGTGCTCGGAGGTGGGTAGGGGGAGGAACTAAGGGATGGTGCTCGGAGGTGGGTAGGGGGAGGAACTAAGGGATGGTGCTCAGAGGTGGGCAGGGGATGGAACCAATGGATGTTGCTCAGAGGTGGGTAGAGGGAGAAACCAGGGATGGTGCTCGGAGGTGGGTAGGGGGAGAAACCAGGGATGGTGCTTGGAGGTGGGTAGGGGGAGGAACCAAGGGATGGTGCTGGGAGGTGGGTAGGGAGAGGAACCAAGGGATGGTGCTCGTAGGTGGGTAGGGGGAAGGAACCAATGGATGGTGCTCAGAGGTTGGTAGGGGAAGGAACTAAGGGATGGTGCTCGGAGGTGGGTAGCGGGAGGAACCAGCCCTGTGTAAGGGAATACGTGAATGCCAGGGTCTCATATCTTACAGGACATTAGCGCCCATTGCTCCATTGAGTAGATAGGCCAGCATGGCGGTAACAACGGCCAGGACAATAATACCTATAAGGTAATGCGTTTTCTTTGAACTCCAAGTATAGGTCACTTCAGCTGGGGGGGGGGGGTACTTGGTAGGGACCAGGAAAGCACTTTGGTCTCCCATTTGATGCCCATGTGGTCAGGCTGTGACACTGATTGGCTAAGGGGGGCAACTAGCAGTTGTGTGGCCTCAGTAGCCCCTGAGAGATATAAGAAGCTGGTGAGTGGTTCGCTCCATGTGGAAATAAATGATCAGGTTTGGTTGGATTGAACCGGTCAGTATTGTGGACCTCCTGCCGATCGCTCAATCCTACCTTTGAAGCCATTTTCCATGATGTATGTGTTCTGCCGTCTGTCCATCGTACAGGCACCTAGTATAACAAACGAGACATGGAAGTCACTAGACAAACATACTATAGGAAAAAATGAATGGATCAGTAAACCAATAGCAAACATGTTTTCCAAGTCAGATTGTAACGTTATTAAAAATTACCTTTCCTTTTCAATCTGCAGATCTGTAATTGTCTGTAAAATCCAATATGGCCACCTGGAGGCGCTCTGTACCCAGGTGGTATACCCGCTTGCCGAACGCAGTAACTTAATTATACGACGGCAGAGCGGCTCTCCTGTGCCAGATCATGCACCTAGTACGCGATTCAGCACTTTCGGGTAGGAGGCAAGCCGATCAGCGGGTGCCGGCCAATGAATGTCCGCCGGGACACCCACCGATCTGGCGAGAAGAGACACAGAACAGAGCGCTGTCTATGTAAACAAGGCAGAGCTCTGTTCTGTCAGCAGGGATGCAATGGACTTTCTTTCCCTGCAAAGCAGGGAATAAAATCCACCACTTCCCTTAGTAAAAACACCTTCCACAGTACACACACACAAACATTGGATAGGCACACATTTAACCCTTTGATCGCCCTAGATCAGGGGTGTCAAACTCAATTTCATTGCAGGCCGCATCAGCAGTGCGATTGCCCTCAAAGGGCCGGTTGTATTTGGGTCGCAACATGTACAGCGTGCAGGCTTCAGGATTACGTCAGGATTATGCTACGTACAGAGAGCAGGGTTGAAGTGTGTGCTGTCAACAGACTGCAAAGATCCAGGGCGTGCTACGTACAGAGTTCAGGGGTTTAGGGGTGTGCTACGTACAGAGTGTAGGGGTGCACTAGGTTCAGAGTGCAGGGGTTTAGGGGTGCGCTATGTACAGAGTGCAGGGGTTTAGGGGTGCGCTATGTACAGAGTACAGGGTTCAGGGTTGTGTTACGTACAGAGTGCAGGGTACAGGGGTGCTCTATGTACAGAGTTCAGGGGTACGCTATGTACAGAGTGCAGGGTTTAGGGGTGAACTAGGTTCAGAGTGCAGGCGTTTAGGGGTGCGCTATGTACAGAGTGCAGGGTTTTAGGGGTTTGCTACGTACAGAGAGCAGGGTTCAGAGGTACACTATGTACAGAGTGCAGTGTTCAGGGGTGCACTATGTACAGCGTTCATGGGTAGAGAGTGCAGGGTTTAGGGGTGTGCTATGTAAAAAAAAGTCCACACCTATGCATTTTTTAGTGTGTTTTGCAGTTTGCAGAAACACACTACAGTCCATTTAACATGGTTTCCTATAGTTCTAGTTCACATCTATGCGTTTTGCGGCTGGTAAGTTTTTAGGAAAGGTCGGGTACTTTTTTCCCAAGATTTGCAGCTAACAGACTTTAATTGAGCTGCACCAGAAACACAAGTGGTGCATTTTTTATGTGATTTTTTATGTGTTTTGCGATTCTTATTTTACCACTGTATATAGCTGGTTGCTAAGCAGGGGGGCTGGGAAGCCGGCCGCCGTGTCCTTAGCAACTGATGAGTCATTAGCTGTCAGCAGGGTTCCCCGCTAAAAGCTGAATGTAAAAAAAACAAAAAAACTGGCGGCAACATTTTTACAAGAACAACGGCGTGGGGTCCCCCCCCCCCCCAGGTCCTTACCAGGTCCTTCACGTTTGGGACCCCCCACGCCAAACAACAAAAAAATGGCTTGGGGTCCCACCAAAATCAATACCAGACTCTTATCTGAGAATGCCGCCCGGCAGGTCGGGAAAAGGGAGGGGACTGGCGAGTGCCCCCCCTCCCCCTCCTGGACCATACCAGGCCACATGCCCTCAACATGGGAGGGGGGTGCTTTGCCCCCATGTTGATGAGGGCAAGGGCCTCTTCCCAACAACCCTAGCCAGTTATTGTCAGGGTCTGCGGGCTGGGGGCTTATTGAAATCTGGTAGCCCCCTTTAAGAAGGGGGCCCCCAGATCCCGGCCCCCTCGCCCCTATGTGAATGGGTATTGGGTACATTGTCCCCTCCGTATCCATGAAGGGCCTGGTATGGACTAGGGAGAAACCTCACGCCGTTTTTTTTTTGAAAATTTGTTTGCCGGCGAATTGCGGACAGCTGATGACTCATCGGTTGCTAAGGACGCAGCGGCCGGCTTCCTGGCCCCCTCCTTAGAAACCAGCTATGTACAGTGTGTTTTACAGTGGATTTAACCGCCGCACAAACATTTACATCAACAGAATGGCACGGCTGGGCAAATGGGCGTACAGGTACGTCCCCTTTAATTTTCCGCTGTGGTGTCGTGCACAGACTTGATGATCCCGCGATCGGGTCACAGAGCTGAAGAACGGGGAGATGTCAGTCTAAACAAAACATCTCCCCATTCTTCTTAGTGACAGGTCACTGATCGAATGCTTCCTCTCATCGGGAGCAGCGATCAGTGACATGTCCCCTAACAGTAAGAACCACTCCTTAGGACACTTAAAGGGGTGTTCCACCCAAAAAAATGACCTTTTCTCAATCCACTCCTCACCCCCATACATGCCACATTTGGCATGTAATTTTTTTGGGGGGGGAGTGGGGGCTTCAGTAGGAGTGGGACTTCCTGTCCCACTTCCTGCTTCCGCCGAGGGGCTGGTTAGGCGATTAAGCTTAATCGCCTACACCAGCCCCCTCCCTGTAGGCGATCACATGGGACACTGACAGGTCCCATGCGATCGCCTCTCCAATCAGCGGCGAGCCGCGCCGCGCGCGCATGCGCAGTACGGCTCGCGCATTCGCAGTGGGTGCCCGGCCGTGAAGCCAAAGGCTGTCACGGCTGGGTGCCCACAGTCAGGATGGAGACGCCGGCCGGGGAGGGGGGCAGAGGAGCGGAGCCCCGGTCGGCGCGTCGCTGGAACGCAGGAGCAGGTAAGTGAGTGTTTATTAAAAGCCAGCAGCTACACTTTTTGTAGCTGCTGACTTTTAATAAACACAACTTAGGGCTGGAACACCCCTTTAAGCCCTTCAGCGCCCCCTACAGGTTAACCTCTTCACTGCCAGTGCCATTTTTACAGTAATCAGTGCATTTTTATAGCACCGATTGCTGTAAAAATGATAATGGTCCCAAAATGGTGTCAAAAGTGTCCGCTATAATGTCGCAGTCATGATAAAAATCGCTAATCGCCGCCATTACTAGTAAAAAATAAATAAATAATAAAAAAATGCCATAAAACCGCGCAATTGTCAGTTAAAGTGAAGCAGTGCCGAATCGCAAAAAGTGGCTTTGGCTAGCCAAATGATCCGGGGCTTAAGTGGTTAAAGAGGGGGTTCACCCTAAACAAAAAATTCTATCATTACGAGGCGAGTGGTGAGAATGAAATTTGAAATGTTGGGCTTTTTTATTTTCTTACCGTACATACCGTTCTATCTATATTTCGGTAGGTAATCCTGCGGGACTGGGTGTTCCTATTCACATGCTAGTTGATTGACATGCTTCCCACCGGCGCATACGGCGCGTCACGAATGGCCGAAAGAAGCCGGACTGCGAGTCGGCTCTATACGGCGCCTGCGCACCGACATTCGGCTTCTTTCTGCAACTCGTGACGCACTGTATGCGCCGGTGGGAGGCATGTCAATCAATTAGCATGTGAATAGGAACGCCCAGTCCCGCAGGATTACCTACCCGGAAGCCGTGGTGAAAATATAGATAAAGCGGTATGTACGGCAAGAAAATAAAAAAGTCCAACATAATTTAATTCTCACAACTCGTCTCAATGTAATGCTAGAATTTTTTTTTAGGGTGAACCCCCGCTTTAAGAATGGGGCCTCCGGATCCCGACCCCCTCGCCCCTATGTGAATAGGTAATTGGGTACATCATTCCCTTCGAATCCATGCTAGACCTGAAGGGCCTGGTATGGACCTGGGAGGAACCTCACGCCTTTTTTTGTTCCAAATTGGCAAATTGCGGGCAGCCGATGACTCATTGGTTGCTAAGGACACAGCGGACGTCTTCATGGCCCCTTCCTTAGCAACCAGCTATATACAGTTTGTTTTACAGTGCATTTAAAGCTAGAATTTTTTTTTAAAAAAAAGCAAAAGATGTGAACCTAGACTGAGGGCGTCATTTGTAGCCTTCTTATTCAAACAAGGAAAAGGTGATGAGAGGAGTGAGATGTTGATTACATGGACACCTCTATAAACCTTTATAATACATGTACAGTACAAGGATTGGCAGATCTGCAGCTAGGACAAACTCCACATGATATAAAGGTTGTTAATGGTTACATCATCGTGTGCTCTAATCATCGGGAGAGGAGAAGAATGAGGACGTGGAGGACCGTGACCAAAGTCTACTGAGGTGACATCATTGTGACCATCGACCTGCTTTATGGAAACGTCATTTCCCCATCATAAGGTCGTTCTATATATCGAATTCTTTTCAGCACATTGCTCTCAGAGTATTATTACCCAATCACATTAGGAGTCATTTATTGATTCTTAGGACAAAACATGTGAGAAAGAAGACGAGTACAGTGGGACCTCGGATTACGAGTATAAAACGGTCCAGGAGAACGCTTGTAATCCAAAGCACTCGCATATCAAAGTGAGTTTCCCCATAGAAGTCAATGGAAACAAAAATAATTTGTTCTGCATTGACTTCTACAGCATGCAGTACCCAGCAATTGTCACCACTGAGCCCAGCAATTGTCACTACTGTGCCCAGCAATTGTCTCCACTGTGCCCAGCAATTGTCACCACTGTGCCCAGCAATTGTCACCACTGCGCCGTGCCCAGCAATTGTCACCACTGTGCCCATCAATTGTCACCACTGCACTGTGCCCAGCAATTGTCAGCACTGTGCCCAGCAATTGTCACCACTGTGCCCAGCAATTGTCTCCACTGTGCCCAGCAATTGTCACCACTGCGCCGTGCCCAGCAATTGTCACCACTGTGCCCAGCAATTGTCACCACTGTGCCCAGCAATTGTCACCACTGTGCCCAGCAATTGTCTCCACTGTGCCCATCAATTGTCACCACTGCACTGTGCCCAGCAATTGTCACCACTGTGCCCAGCAATTGTCACCACTGTGCCCAGCAATTGTCACCACTGTGCCCAGCAATTGTCACCACTGTGCCCAGCAATTGTCTCCACTGTGCCCAGCAATTGTCACCACTGCGCCGTGCTGAGCAATTGTCACCACTGCGCCGTGCCCAGCAAATGTCAGCACTGTGCCCATCAATTGTCACCACTGCACTGTGCCCAGCAATTGTCAGCACTGTGCCCAGCAATTGTCACCACTGTGCCCAGCAATTGTCACCACTGTGCCCAGCAATTGTCACCACTGTGCCCAGCAATTGTCACCACTGCGCCGTGCCCAGCAATTGTCACCACTGCGCCGTGCCCAGCAATTGTCACCACTGCGCCGTGCCCAGCAAATGTCAGCACTGTGCCCATCAATTGTCACCACTGCACTGTGCCCAGCAATTGTCACCACTGTGCCCAGCAATTGTCACCACTGTGCCCAGCAATTGTCACCACTGTGCCCAGCAATTGTCACCACTGTGCCCAGCAATTGTCACCACTGTGCCCAGCAATTGTCACCACTGTGCCCAGCAATTGTCACCACTGCGCCGTGCCCAGCAATTGTCAGCACTGTGCCCATCAATTGTCACCACTGCACTGTGACCAGCAATTGTCAGCACTGTGCCCAGCAATTGTCACCACTGCGCCGTGCCCAGCAATTGTCACCACTGTGCCCAGCAATTGTCACCACTGTGCCCAGCAATTGTCACCACTGTGCCCAGCAATTGTCACCACTGTGCCCAGCAATTGTCACCACTGTGCCCAGCAATTGTCACCACTGTGCCCACCATCAATTGTCACCACTGTGCCCAGCAATTGTCACCACTGTGCCCATCAATTGTCACCAGTTTGCACAGCAATTGTCACCACTGTGCCCATCAATTGACACCACTGTGCCCAGCAATTGCCGCCACTGCATTGTGCTCATCAATTGTCACCACTGTGCCCAGCATTTGTCACCACTGCACTGTGCCCACCATCAATTGTCACCACTGTGCCCATCAATTGTCACCACTATGCCCTCCATCAATTGTCACCACTGTGCCCACCATCAATTGTCACCACTGTGCCTATCAATTGCCGCCAGATTGCTTCCCCGTCCCCCAGCACTTACCTTTCTCGGGTCAGCCTTCTTCCCTCGATGTCTTCTCTCAAGTCCCGCCCTCGATGTCGCTACAGCCAATCAGGTTACCGGTAACCAGACCCGGTGAACCTGATTGGCTGAGACGAGTGTCAGTGTTAGCAAGGGTACGCACACCCCCTGCGTCCCCTGGTTGACTATTTGGTAGCCGATTACATCCCGCTGGCTCTGATAGATACTTCCAAAGTCAACTAACTGCTGTTATTCAGATGGCCGGCGCTCGCCAGGGGGCCGGCCATCGGAAGAGTGGGCGGCAGCAACAATACATAGATACATGCAATGCACGAATCTCTATGTATTTTACACCTGACGGTGCAGGGGAGAGAGGGGGCGGCGCTCCTGCGCCCACTATGGACGCACCGCCACAGATGGAGCAGCACTTTTAGGGCGGATTGCAGGCACTATTTTTAACGCTATAGCGCCTGAAATCTGCCCTCAGTGTGAAAGGGGTCTTAAGATTTGTTCTACCTTCGTTCTGAAGGGGTTAATAAACAGTCCAGTAATATAAAGACCTCTTGACACATCAATCTTGTATTTTGCAGCATTCCAGTTTTCACTAAATGACACCAGAAAGCGATGACACGGACCAGAAAAACGTAGCGAACATTTTATGACCGCACTGAGCCATAATGGGCCGTGACGGCAAATTATCGCTAATGTTGTGTAAAGGCGTTCGCAGTGTGCGGGAGAAAATGATATAAAAGATTCCACTGCTAGCAGAAAAGAGGATCTTCATCTAGGAAAGTGTATTTGGGTTTTGGAAAGTGCATGTTAGTGAAGGCAGTAAAGCTTTGCTCACTTTGAATGTGCAAGGGAAAAGAACATTTTGGGGCCCTTACACATCTTTAGGCAGGGCCCCCCTGGCGCAGAGAACACGGGGGGGGGGGGGGAAGGAGGGTGCTGACGAAAAAAAAAACAATGTAATCTCTTCTATCCTGACGCAACATAATAAGCAGGGGTGGGGCCTTACAGGTGTAATGCAAAAAAAAATTTTAAATTAAAAAAAAAAAAACGGGAGGGGGGCCGGCCGGGCCTGTAAGGGGCCCTGGGGACCGTTGGGCCCCTTACAGGTGTAATGCAAAAAAAAATCTAATAATAATAATAAACCAAAGAAAAACGGGAGGGGCCAGCCGGGCCTGTAAGGGGCCCTGGGGACCATCGGGGCCCTTACAGGTGTAATGCAAAAAAAAATAAAAAATAAAAAAACGGGAGGGGTGCTGGCCGGGCCTGTAAGGGACCACTGGGCCCCTTACAGGTGTAATGCAAAAAAAAAATTTAATTAAAATAAAAAAACGGGAGGGGTGCTGGCCGGGCCTATAAGGGACCACTGGGCCCCTTACAGGTGTAATGCAAAAAAAATAAAAAAACGGGAGGGGTGCTGGCCGGGCCTGTAAGGGACCACTGGGCCCCTTACAGGTGTAATGCCTGTACCCCCCTGATGGCGGGCCTGCTTGTACCCCCGCCCCCAGACAAGAGCAGATTCTACATTTCTGCTATGGACCTATTTATTCACCAATTACTTATTGAGGCTGGGTTCACACTTGTTCCGACAACGCTCCTACATTGGGAGCTCATGTCGCATGACGTGTGAAAATCAATGTTTCCCTATGAGAGCCGTCTTAACTGATCCTACACAAGTCGGTCCGACTTTGAAACTTCTCCCTGTACTACTTTGGTCCTACATTGATCCTACTTCAGCCCATTGAATATCATTGAAGTTGACCAAAGTAGGAGCCTTGTCCTTATCAGACATCCGACATGTGATTACAGCAGCAGTAAAAGGAATTTATCTCACTCTGGGATTGTTTTGATTGGTCAAAGAACAAGTCAGACTATCACAAAGTAGGACCAAAGTAGTATCCTGTTCATGAAAGTAGGATGGATGTAGGACCAATGTAGGATGAATGTAGGACAGATGTAGGATCAATGTAGGATCAATGTCGCAGAGCAAAGTAGGATGAAAGTCGTGTAGTGTAGTGTGAACCCAGCCTTAATATAACAAGATATCTTCTTAACCACTTCAGCCCCGGAAGAATTTTCCCCCAATCCCGACCAGAGCACTTTTTGCGATTTGGCACTGCGTCGCTTTAACTGACAATTGCGCGGTTGTGCGACGTGGCTCCCAAACAAAATTGGCGTCCTTTTTTCCCCACAAATAGAGCTTTCTTTTGGTGGTATTTGATCACCTCTGCGGTTTTTATTTTTTGCGCTATAAACAAAAATAGAGTGACAATTTTGAAAAAAATTCAATATTTTTTTACTTTTTGCTATAATAAATATCCCCCAAAAAATATATAAAAAAAACATTTTATTCCTCAGTTTAGGCCGATACGATCAGTGATTTTTATCATGACTGCGACATTATGGCGGACACATCGGACACTTTTGACACTATTTTGGGGCCATTGTCATTTTTACAGCGATCAGTGCTATAAAAATGCACCGATTACTGTGAAAATTACACTGGCAGTGAAGAGGTTAACCAGGAGGGGGCTCTGTAGGGGTTAAGCGTGTCCTAATGTGTGATTCTTACTGTGGGCGGGCGTGGCTTGGTGTGTGATGTCACTGATCGTCGTCCCCTATGACAGGGAACAGACGATCAGTAACAGTCTAAACAGGAAGAAGTGATAGAGGTTTGTTTACATTCACCTCTCCCTGTACTTCCTCTCTGTGACCCGATCGCGGGATCACTGGCGGCGATCGGGTCCGCTGTTCCCGCGGGGACGGTCATGGAGAAGAGGCTGGGATCTTACACCCTTGTGCCCAGTCGTGCCATTTTGTCGACATATATCGACGTGCAGCAGTACTCAAGCGGTGATGGCACAGTGGCAGCAATTTATGGGTACAGTGGCTGCGTTTGATGGGGACAGTGGCTACTTTTGATGGCACAGTGGCTGCATTTGATGGGCACAGTGGCTGCGTTTGATGGCACAGTGGCTGCGTTTGATGGCACAGTGGTGGCAACTTATGGGTACAGTGGCTGTGTTTGATGGGCACAGTGGCTGCATTTGATGGCACAGTGGTGGCAACTTATGGGCACAGTGGCTGCGTTTGATGGGCACAGTGGCTACGTTTGATGGGCACAGTGACTGCGTTCGATGGGCACAGTGGCGGCAACTTTTGGGCACAGTGGCTGCGTTTGACGGCACAGTGGCTGCGTTTGACAGCACAGTGGCTGCGTTTGATGGCACAGTGGTGGCAACTTATGGGCACAGTGGCTGCGTTTGATGGGCACAGTGGCTGCGTTTGATGGGCACAGTGGCTACGTTTGATGGCACAGTGGTGGCAACTTATGGGAACAGTGGCTGTGTTTGATGGGCACAGTGGCTGTGTTTGATGGGCACAGTGGCTGCGTTCGATGGGCACAGTGGCAGCAACTTATGGGCACAGTGGCTGCAATTGATGTTTTTTTGTTCAGTTTGTTTGCGCCCCCCCCCCCCAAAAGTTTTGAGCACCAGCTGCCACTGGTGAGATCAGAGACAGGATGGGGCTGACATATACTGTAGAGGGGTGAATGACAGAAGAGTGGTAGATGACAGGTCAGATCGGAGACAGGGTGGGGCTGACATATACTCCAAAGAGTTGAATGATAGTAGGGGGGTAGACGACAGGTAAAATTAGAGACAGGATGGGGCTGACCTATACTGTAGAGGGGTGGATGACACTATTTCTGGTACTAGATGACACACTGGGTCACAGCGATCACGTGGTACAGAGCCAATATTGTTGGCTCTGTGCCTTCTGTTCAGCACGTTCACAGTACAGTGCTCATGTGACCAATAGGGGGGGTGCAAGAGCATTTAAAAAAAAAATATGACAATTTAAAACACTGTCCAGCTCTCTGGAGAGCGCCGTCCGCTTATGTGGACGGCAAGGGGTTAATTAGTATCACATTCCGGCGGCGAGCGCAACATTGTAAAAATGCGATTACTAAATTCTCGATGTATAAAATTGATTGCAGTAGAATTCTGTTGATATACCAACAATAATCGTCTGTATCTGTATTGGTATGCCGCTCGTTATCACGGCACACAGGTGTAAAACTGAACCAGATATTACCATGCTGAGCGTTTCACAAAGAACAATGGGACATCCAGAGCATTATAATAATCCCTTGTCATGTATAATAGCATTACCGTATTACCTCCAGTGTGAGACTTCCCATAGGCTGCATTTAACTCTTCCCTCTAGTAGAGAATTGGACTGTTTTAGCCTTCGAATTCCTGCAGAAAGGTTGTAATCCGAGTGATTTTCTTGAGTTATGAAAAATTCAAGGTTGGGATAACTCGGATCCCTTCACCAGGCTTTATATTCTTTCCTTTATACAGTTGTAGCAACCCCTTACTTTCGGTATGGGCACTACGCCAAAGTTAGAGGGGGAGTGAGAGAGTTATGTTGCTCTCACTCTTAATTTCGTTAAATTTGGGCTGCTGTCATTTTAGAACTGTCCTGTGGGTCAGTCTGCGCTCCGGGGGTGTCAATCTCACCCCCGGACCACAGATGGCGTCAGAGGGGTTCTAGCAGAGCCACTTTTCCCCAGCAGACAATTGGAGGAGTTTTCCCTCGCGGGGCATGCTGGGGAGGGGTATATCTGTGGCAGACGCCATTTTTCGGGGGTTCTTTGCGGGTTCCTGGTTCCAGGTGCGGCACCCACCTTTAGGGTGTGCGCATCCAACAGACCCCGGCGATATGGTCTACCAGGCCGGGGTCGAAAGTTAAGCAGAGTTCCTGGCGGATGCTGCCGAGGGGCCCCAGTGACTTGCTGGGTCCCCTTAAAACTACGAGAGAGATCCTAAGCTGCTGGCTGTACGGTGGGGAATTGGCTCAAGGAGAACCCGGAGGCAGGTTGTCTGAGAGACTTGAAAGAACCATTGGGGATCTGGTGACCGACACACTGAAGCCCCGTACACACGGCCGAGGTTCTCGGCAGAAACCAGCGAGAACCTCGGCCGTGTGTACGGATTCGGCGAGCATCCCGTCGGGAATGCCGTCGAGCCAAAATAGAGAGCAGGTTCTCTATTTGCTCGACGGCCCGTCGGGATGAATGGCTGGTCACCTTTTCCTGATGGGCTGGTCGCCGAATTTGACGGCCGGCCGAGAACCATCGAGGTTCTCTGCCGTGTGTACGCGGCCTTGACAGGTACATTTCTACTGTCAACTGGTCACCCAATTGAAATTGACTGGAGGGATTCACTCTGCTGTTTACATTGTCAGCATCGAGCCTGTGGCAGAGGTCTCATCTGGCATCTTCAATCTGATCAGAGCCAGGTCCATGGTAAGGACCTGTTCCTTTCAGCAAGCTTAAAGTAGAACTCCGGCTGCCAGGCTTGTAGCAGAAGTCTGTCAGGGGATCACTTCACCCACTCTGGCTAGAGTGGCGACGCATTATATTGTTGATGGAAGCAGGCTTGCTTCCCTGTTCATCCAAGCCTGATACCGCAAGGTTTTCTTTATATCATCAACCTGTCCTATCTACCTCCTGATGATGTTGGTCACAACATAAGTGTGTGAAAAAAACAACCAAAAATAATAATAATAATAAAAAGAAGAATAAATAGCTAGATCAGGGTTTGATCTAGGTCAGTGCTAGGGTTAGTGTTTGGTTCAAAGCCAGGGTCAAAGGTCAGGTCAAAATATTTTAGGTAGGAATTGTATTTTTATTTTTTTCTAAATAGACGTATGAGTGCTGCCAGCATTGATGCAGAAGTTGAAGGGGTGGGGGGTAAGCCTGTCAGTGTTCAGACCATACGCTGCACGCTGCATCAAATTGGTCTGGTCTGCATTGCTGTCGTCCCAGAAGGAACACTATTGAGCTCTATTGGTGGGGGAGCTCTCGACATCTGATTTTAGGGGGGATTCTTTACTTCTATTGGTGGGGGACTTTTGACTTCTGATGTAAAGGGGGGGGGGGCGGGGGACTCTTGTCTTCTATTGGTGGGGAGCTCTTGACATCTGTTGTAAGGGGTGGGAGACTTTTGATTTGATTTCTATTGGTGGGGGAGCTCTTGACATCTGATATAACGGGGGGTGGGGACTCTTGACTTCTATTGGTGGGGGGGGGGAGCTCTTGACATCTGTTGTAAGGGAGGGTGGAGGACTCTTGACTTCTCTTGGTGGGGGGGCTCTTGACTTCTATTGGTGGGGGAGCTCTTGACATCTGATTTAAGGGGGGGGGGGGCATTTGGCTTCTATTGCTGGGGGAGCTCTTGACATATGTTGTAAGGGAGGGTGGGGGACTATTGACTTCTATTGGTGGGGGAGCTCTTGACATCTGTTGTATGGGGGGGGGGGGGGGGGGTTCTTGACTTTATTGCTAGGGGAGCTTTTGACATCTGATGTAAGGGGTGGGGGGCTCTTGACTTCTATTGCTGGGGGAGCTCTTGACATCTGTTGTAAGGGAGGGTGGAGGACTCTTGACGTCTATAGGTGGGGAGCTCCTGACATCTAATGTAAGGGAGGGGGCATTTGGCTTCTATTGCTGGGGGAGCACTTGACATCTGATGAAAGGTGGGGTGGGGGACTCTTGACTTCCATTGGTGGGGGGGGGGTCTTGACATCTGATGTAGTGGGGGCAACTCTTGACTTCTAGTGGTGAGGGGGCTCTTGACATCTGATGGAAGGGATGGTGGGGGGACTCTTGACTTCTATTGGTGGGGGGCTCTTGACTTCTATTGGTGGGGGCTCTTGACATCTGACGTAAGGGGGGTCTTGACTTCTATTGGCGGGGGAGCTCTTGATATCTGATGAAAGGTGGGGTGGGGGACTCTTGACTTCCATTGGCTGGTGGGAGGGCTCTTGACATCTGACGTAAGGGGGGTCTTGACTTCTATTGGCGGGGGAGCTCTTGATATCTGATGAAAGGTGGGGTGGGGGACTCTTGACTTCCATTGGCTGGTGGGAGGGCTCTTGACATCTGATGTGGGGGGACAAATCTTGACTTCTAGTGATGAGGGGGCTCTTGACTTCTATTGGTGGGTGGGCTCTTGACATCTGATGTAAGGGGGGGGGGTCTTGACTTCTATTGCTGGGGGAGCTCTTGAAATCTGATGTAAGGGGGGACTCTTTACTTCTGTTGGTGGGGAAGCTTTTGACATCTGTTGTAAGGGATGGTGGGGACTCTTGACCTCTATTGGTGGGGGAGCTCTCGATATCTGATATAAGGGGTGGGGGACATTTGGCTTATATTGGTGGGGGGGTCTTGACATCTGATGTAAAGGATGGTGGGGGGACTCTTGACTTCTATTGGTGGGGGGGGGGGCTCTTGACATCTGATGTAAGGGGGTGGTATTGACTCATATTGCTGGGGGAGCTCGACATCTGATGTATCTGATGTAAGGGGGGAATTCTTGACTTCTATTGGTGGGGGAGCTTTTGACATCTGTTGTAAGAGAAGGTGGGAACTCTTGACTTCCATTGGTGGGGGGCTCTTGACATCTGATGTAGGGGGCAACTCTTTACTTCTAGTGGTGAGGGGGTCTTGACATCTGATGTAAGGGATGGTGGGGGAACTCTTGACTTATATTGGTGTGGGGCTCTTGACATCTGTTGTAAGTGAGGGTGGGGACTCTTGACTTCTATTGGTGGGGGAGCTCTTCTTGACACCTGATGTAAGGGGTAGGGTGCTCTGGACATCTAGTCTTAGGCGGCGTACACACGGCCGAGGTTCTCGCTGAAAACCAGCGAGAACCTCGCTGGAATGTGCATTCCAGCGAGGACCTCGGCCACGTGTACGGTCTCGGCGAGCTTCCCGTCGGGAAGCCCGTCGAGCAGAAATAGAGAGCACGCTCTCTATTTCCTCGACGGCCCGCCTGGAAGAATGGCTGGTTGCCATTCCCGACGGGCGGGTCGCCGATTTCGACGGCCGGCAGGGAACCTCGACGGGCGGAACGATGTGTTCTGCCCGTCGAGATTCCCTGCCGTGTGTACGCCGCCTAACAGATACCTCCAGCCTTTTGTGGGCAACCATAATACTGATGTGGCCAGCGATGAAATTGAGTTTGACACCCCTGCGATGGTGTGTCCTTCAAAGAGCATAAGAGAAATATATATAATATAATAATACAAAATGGCAGTAAGCCGTCCACGCACCTGTATGAGGGTAGTCCGTAGTGGTCATGCGCATGGCGGGGGTGTAGGACACATTGGGCATGTCGTGGTCTTTGTCCTTTTGCCTCTGCCGGTACCATAAGAAGAGTCCCAACAAAGTCATGATGATGAGCAGCAGGACGATGACGCCGATGATGGCCCCCGCCGAGTGTCGCTCGGATCCGTGAGCCGGGCTGATTTTAGTGTAAGGATTCAGTTCTTCCATCATTAGAGCGGCTACAAAAAATAAAAAATAAAAGGAACACAGAGAATAAGAACTCTTTCATTATCAGGCTCGCCGCACCTCGGAAACGGTTTCAAAGTTTTGAGAAAGCCGAAGCTGATTTTTTTTACTGGCGCACCGCCTAGCGTCTCTCACCCTGGTCGCAGCGGATGCCTTTGAAGCCAGGGTTGCAGTAGCAGGTCCCCGTGACGTGGTCGCACGTGGCGTTGTTCGAACACTCGCACAGCTGCCGGCAGCCGTAGCCAAAGGTTCCCGGCGGGCACTCTGCAGGGAAATAGAAGGAAACCACTGAATGCCATGGGGGGTACCCGCAGGGGCAGATATAAACGCACACATACACACCTGCAGATCTACAGTATCTCACAAAAGTAAGTACACCCCTCACATTTTTGTAAATATTTTCTTTTATCTTTTCACGTGACAACACTGAAGAAATGACACTTTGTATCTACAATGTTGTGTAGTGAGTGTACCGCTTGTATAACAGTGTACATTTGCTGTCCCCTCAAAATAACTCAACACACGGCCATTAATGTCTAAACCGCTGGCAACAAAAGTGAGTACACCCCACGTCCAAATTGGGCCTAAATTTGCCATTTTCCCTCCCTGGTGTCATGTGACTCGTTAGTGTTACAAGATCTCAGGTGTGAATGGGGAGCAGGTGTGTTAAATTTGGTGTTATCACTCTCACTCTCTCATACTGGTCACTGGAAGTTCAACATGGCACCTCATGGCAAAGAACTCTCTGAGGATCTGAAAAAAATTATTGTTGCTCTACATAAAGATGGTCTAGGGCAGTGATGGTGAACCTTGGCACTACATTTCCCATGATGCTCAACTACACTGGAGAGTGAATAAGCATCATGGGAAATGTAGTTCCAAAACATCTGGGGTGCCAAGGTTCACCATCACTGGCCTAGGCTATAAGAAGATTGCCAAGACCCTGAAACTGAGCTGCACGGGGGCCAAGACCATCCAGCAGTATAACAGGACGGGTTCCCCTCAGAACAGGCCTCGCCATGGTCGACCAAAGTAGTTGAGGTCACGTGCTCAGCGTCATATCCAGAGGTTGTCTTTGGGAAATAGACGTATGAGTGCTGCCAGCATTGCTGCAAAGGTTGAAGGGGTGGGGGGGGGGGGGGTCAGCCTGGTAGTGCTCAGACCATACGCCACACACTGCATCAAATTGGTCTGCAAGGCTGTCATCCCAGAAGGAAGACTCTTCTAAAGATGATGCACAAGAAAGAGCCGCAAACAGTTTGCTGAAGACAAGCAGACTAAACACATGAATTAGTGGAACATGTTCTGTGGTCTGATGAGACCAAGATAAACGTATTTGATGTCAGATGGTGTCAGGCGTGTGTGGGGGCAACCAGGTGAGGAGAACAAAGACAAGTGTGTCTTGTCTACAGTCGAGCATGGTGGGGGGGAGGATCATGGTCTGGGGCTGCATGAGTGCTGCCGGCACTGGGGGGCTACCAGGGGCAGACTGACAACTCATAGGGCCCCCGGGCAATAGAAGATTATGGGGCCCCCGGGCTTACAGATGGCCACCAAGCCAGGTGGCAGTACAGAGGTGGGGCAGCTAAAATCTTGGGATTTTCACATCAAAAGCATGTAGGTTTTGGACATAACAGGGAAAGATGTAAAACAAACACAGATTTTTACATACTGTCCCTGGTTTTAATGAGCCTGGCAACCCTGATGGGGCCCCCTAGTGGCATGGGGCCCTCGGGCAGTGCCCGAGTTCCTCAATGGTCAGTCTGCCCTTGGGGGCTACAGATTATTGCAGAGCATGATCCCTTCCCTTCAGAGACTGGACCGCAGGGCAGTATTCCAACATGATAACGACCCCAAAAACACCTCCAAGATGACCACCTACTAAACCCTATTGATCCTCTGTGGGACATCCTCAAACAGAAGGTGGAGGAGCGCAAGGTCTCCAACATCCACCAGCTCTGTGATGTCATCATGGAGGAGGGGGAAGAGAACTCCAGTGACAACCAGTGAAGCTCTGGTGACCTCTGTGCCCAAGAGGGTTAAGGCAGTACTGGTGGCCACACAAAATATTGACACTCTGGGCAGCAACTTGGAGATTTCCAATTAGGGGTGTCCTCACTTTTGTAGCCAGCGGTTTAGACATTAATGGCTGTGTGTTGAGATATTTTGAGGGGACAACGAAGCTGTACACTGTTATACAAGCTGTACACTCACTACACAACATTGTAGATACAAAGGGCCAGATTCAGGTAGATGGGAGCATCTTTAATCTGGAGTAACGTTTCTCATTTACGTTACTCTGGCGAAATTTTAGGAGCAAGTGCTGTTATTCATGAAGCACTTGCTCCTAAAGTTGCAGCAGCGTATCGTAAATGAGCCGGCGGAATTCAAATTGGGCGGGTACGGGGCGTGTATTATTTAAAATAAGCGCGATCCCACGGCGAACGTACTGCGCATGCGTCGACTGTCATTTCTTTTCCAGTGCGCATGCTCCAAATTCTGTCAGTGAACGTCAATGACGTCAAATCCCCATTCATGGAAGTTTTACGCAAGCGACACGATTTTTTTTTTTTTTCGACGCGATGACGACGGCTATACTTAACATAGGATACTCCACTAGGGGGCTGCTTTATCTTTACGCCGCGTATCGCTTACGGAAACGTCGGAAAGTCACTGCGTCGCGCCCGAATACGATCGTGAATTGCCGATTCCCGCTGATTAACATATTTTTTCAGCATAAATCAGCGGGAACGCCCCCGGCGCCATTTTTAAATTAAAGTTGCGATGCGATGGCGAAATTCAATTGCGCCGATCGCATCGGAACTCCAACCCGGCGTTTCTTGTTTTCTGGTTACAGAAAACAGAAACGCCGGCTTAAAGTGACAGTTAGGCTGGAGTATCACTGATACTCCAGGCTAACTCTACGGCGGCGTACACACGACCGAGGTTCTCGCTGGAAACCAGCGAGAACCTCGCTGGAAGCTGCATTCCAGCGAGGACCTCGGCCGTGTGTACGCTTCTGGCTCGCCCCACTCGTCGGGAATCCCGTCGAGCAGAAATAGAGAGCACGCTCTCTTTTTGCTCGACGGCCCGTCTGGATGAATGGCTGGTTGCCATTCCCGACGGGCGGGTCACCGATTTCGACGGCCGGCAGAGAACCTCGACGGGCGGAACGATGTGTTCTGCCCGTCGAGGTTCTCTGCCGTGTGTACACGGCCTACCTGAATCTGGCCCATAGTGTCATTTCTTCAGTGTTGTCACATGAAAAGATACAAGAAAATATTTACAGAAATGTGAGGGGGTGTACTTACTTTTGTGACATACTGTATAATACAAAGCCTTACGTTGCAGCTAAACACATTTCTATAGGAAGGACCAATCACAACAACACATCAAACGGACCATTGATCGGAAATAAAGTCCTGCAGCTTCTATTCTGATCACACCTTCTGTGTAGAGAGGTCTATGGAGACAATCGCCACTTGGCCAATCGGATCTCTCGCAATCGTATTTTGTTGAAGATTAAAGTCGCTCTCCAGCCAAAACGGTTGTTTTTCAGTTTTGAATAGAGTAGGGTAGGACTAGAACCCCTGTCAGGATTTTTAATGCTGTTAGGGAGATTAAAGTAGAACTCCAGGTATTGCATAGGTACGTTCGTATATATATATATATATTTTTTTTTTTCAATGAATCAAAAACTTTAAAAAATGCTGGTGATGGAATTTTTTGAGCGTTTTTACAGTTGAAAACATCTCTCACAACCCAGTCGTTTTTTTTTGTTTTTTTGTTTTTTACTGCTCAAAAATGCTACTGCCCACAACTGCTGATAACAACCTATGGGCCAGATTCTCGTATACTGGTGTAAATGCCAGCGGGGCGTAGCGTATCCTATTTACGCTACGCCGCCGCAACTCTGGACGCAAGTGCCGTATTCTCTAAGTTACGGCGGCGTAGCGCAAATGGGTCGGCGTAAGCCCGGGTAATTCAAATATGGATGAGGTGGGTGTGTTTTATGTAAAAGAATCGTGACCCCACGTTTTTGACGGGGTTTTTTTTATTACTGCGCATGCGCCATCCGTGGAAGTATTCCAGTGCGCATGCTCCAAATTACGCAGAAATTGCGTGAACGTAATTTACGCAAAGCCCTATTCATGAACAATTTACGCAAACGACGTAAAAATCTACGCTGTCCAGACGTCCATACCGTGTTTCCCCAAAAATAAGCCCGGGTCTTATATTAATTTTGTCAACAAAAAACACAGTAGGGATTATTTTCGGGGTAGGTCTTATTATGTAATGTGATGTCTCCTCTCCCCCTCTCCCTCCCTGCCTGTCAGGAATCCCCAGTGTGAACTGAGTTAAAATGCTTGTAAAATCCTATAATCCACTCTATTACAGTATTATATAATGTACAATGTGTGTGTTTCTGTAATATAATTGTGCCAAATACCTTCGTTATAGCGCCACTCTGCGCTTCTGTGACCCGCCGGAGCTTTTTCCCCCGCAATTATATTACAGAAACACACACACATTGCACATTATATAATACTGTAATAGAGTGGATTATAGGATTTTAAAAGCATTTTAAACTAGGGCTTATTTTCGGGGTAGGGCTTATATTGCAGCCCTCCTGGATAATAACGCTAGGTCTTATTTTCGGGGAAACAGGGTACCTAACATCACCTACGCAAAGTTACCCTTCATATAGCAGGGGTTACTTTGCGCTTACGCAAACGACGTAAAATACGACGAGCGGGCACGATTACGTTCGGCAATCGGCGTATCTAGCTCATTTGCATATTCAACGCGGCTAATCGACGGAAGTGCCCCTAACGGACAGCGTCTAATTGCATACAATTCTACGCCGGCGTAGGCAAGTTACGTCGGCGGAGGAAGCCTATTTTTTTTTACGTATCTGCCTTTGAGAATCGGCGTAAACATACGCCGCCGCAGATTTGAAATTACGGCGGCGTATCTGGAGATACGCCGCCGTAACAGCATTGAGAATCTGGCCCCCTGTGTGCATGGACACATAGGATAACATGACGGAGGGTTTAACCGCTTAAGACCCGGACCATTATGCAGGTAAAGGACCAGGCCCCTTTTTGTGATTCGGCACCGCGTCGCTTTAACAGACAATTGCGCGGTCGTGCGACGTGGCTCCCAAACAAAATTGACGTCCTTTTTTCCCCACAAATAGAGCTTTCTTTTGGCGGTATTTGATCACCTGCGTTTTTTTTTTTTTTTGCGCTATAAACAAAAATAGAGCGACAATTTAAAAAAAAAGCAATATTTTTAACTTTTTGCTATAATAAATATCCCCAAAAAATACATATAATTTTTTTTTTTTTCCTCAGTTTAGGCCGATATGTATTCTTCTATACGTAACTGTAGTAGCACCGACTACTACAGCGATTGTCATCTTCCCCAGCGGCCCCTCGGGTAAGAGATATACAGACTCACACCGTGCCAAGCTGGACCAATAGAACTATACAATACCTGGAGGTCAGATTTAATGCAGAACTAAACCCTCCTCTCTCCTTTACAGCCAAGGAAGCCGCCATCTTGGCCTCTGTTTGATCTGAGGGTGCCATAATGCTGCTCATGTGATCAGTTATGACACCAGTAATGTGATGGCTGGGGGGGGGGGGCACACAAGCAACTGTGACGGTTCTCATTCACGACATGCACTGAATGTAACAGTTGTGGGAAACAGTTTAATCAATGGATTTGAAATTTTAGAGTTGTCATTAAATCAGGAAGGGAATGGAAATCTTCTCATGGGGACACCTGAACTACCTAGGATGGGGGATTTCCATCACATTGCGGAGATCTCCCCCTACTTCCTGTTGTATCGCTGGGACAGGAAGTGATGGGAAATCTCCCCAATAGAATGTGGACTGCAAAAAAAAAAACTAACAGAGGTTTTAACCCTTCCCTACTCTATCCAAAGCTAAAAAGACATCATTTGGCTCTATAATGTACACTTCAATTCCTGAGCAGCTTTGCATACAATATATAATCACCTCGTTTTCACTTTGCAAAGAATGTAACTTTTCTTCTATCTCCAAATATTACCTATTATATATTTGTATACGTCAGTTGTGTCCAAACTGCGGGCCGGGTGGGGTCCTTCGCTTGCCTGTTTGTGGCCCTTGGGGCACTACTATTCCTCCTCCTGACACCAATGGGGCACTATTCCTCTTATTGATACAAGGCATTATTCCTCCTCCTGACAATGGGGTCCTATTCCTCCCATAACACTGACAGGGCCCTATTCCCCCCACTGATTCCAACGATGGGTCACCATTTCTCCCACTGATACCGATGACACTAATCCTCCCATTGATACCAATAATGGGGCACTCTCCCCCCCCCCCCAGTAACATCAATAATGGGGCTTTATTCCTCCCACTGATACCAAGAATGGGACACTATTCCTCCCACTGATACCAACGATGGGTCACCATTTCTCCCACTGATACCGATGACACTAATCCTCCCATTCATACCAATAATGGGGCACTATTTCCCCCCCCAGTAACATCAATAATGGGGCTTTATTCCTCCCACTGATACCAAGAATGGGACACTATTCCTCCCACTGATACCAATGATGGACCACTGATGCCACAAATAAGGTACTATTCCCCCCACTGATTCCAATGATGAGACACCATTTCTCCCATTGCTACCAATGATGGGGCACTATTCCTCCCACTGATACATTAATGGGGCAATATTCCTCCCACTGATACCAATGATGGGGCACTATTCCTCCCACTGATACCAATAATGGGACACTATTCCTCCCACTGATACCAATGACGGGGCACTATTCCTCCCATTGATACTGATGGGGCATTATTCCTCCCACTGACACCAATGATGGGGCACTATTCCTCCCACTAACACCAATGATGGGCCTGGTTCACACCTGTGCATTATTTAGCTAATTTTTTATTTTGCAGAAACACTCTACAGTCCATATAACGGTCTCCTATGGATGTAGTTCACATCTGTACATTTTATGGAAAGGGCCAGGAACTTTTATTTATTTTTCTAGTTTTTGGTTCCATAGACTTCAATGGATGAAAAGCGTGTATTGGGAAAAAAAATGCACCTGCATAGGTGTGAATCGGGCCTCACGTCACCTGACCGCCAAGCCCGGGGCATTTTCTTCTCCCACTGACCACAGTCCATGCCCCCCTAAAGTCTGATGGACTGTAAACTGCTCCTTTGTTTTGAAGGATCGGAAATCCCTGGTCTATGTGTAATTTTTTTTATTGATTTTTTAAATAAAAAATATATATAATAATTCAAAAAATAAAAATGAAATTATAATAAAAAAAATGTTAAAAAAAAACAATTTTTAAAAATAATTTTTGAAAAATAATAATTTTTGAAAAATAATAATTTTTGAAAAATATTAATTTTTGAAAAAAATAATAATTTTTGAAAAAAATAATAATTTTTGAAAAAAATAATATTTTTTTTTTACTTGTGTCCATATTGTTTCTAAACAATTTCCTCTGGGGATGGTTTATTGTCAATCTGTAGGGACGACATGCAATGTAAATGCCCCCCTCCCCTCCCCCATAGCCCTGTCCTGATGAGGATCTTGTAGGTGAGACAGACAGACAGACATAGAACAGGACATTGTTCAATGCAGGCTGTATGTGGGCGGCGTGTGTTGTGCAGGACTAGACGGCTGGCTGACAGGTCACTTACTCTGCTCGCAGTGTTTGCCTGTGAATCCTGTCCTACATGTGCACTGCCCAGTGATGTGGTCACAGTCGGCTCCGTTATGGCACTGGCAGACATTGGCACAGTCCTTTCCAAAAAAGGCTGATGGGCACCCTGCAGAACCAGAATATTGTCACCATACACCCAATGATAGACACGGGGGAGACACAGTCCCCCCACCACTACTGAGTTTCAGAGGCTTCCATTCAAACTTATCTAAGGTTTTGAAATTGGAAAAAAACAGCAAATACACACAATGCAGTCTACCGCTAGCATTAACACCCATCATTACCTGTTGATTCTGCCAGTGGGGTCCAATTTTTTTTTTCCAGGCCAAGCTGTCCAGCAAAAATGGCAGTTACAGAGTTGGTGACAAGTCATATCACACTGGTGAAGGCAGGGCAGCCATCACAAATTTTGGGGCCCCTTACACAGCTTTAGGCAGGGCTCCCCTAGGTAGGGGGGCTGACCGGGTCTGTAAGGGGCCCTGGGGACCGTTGGGCCCCTTACATGTGTAATGCAAAAAAAATGAAAAAAAATAATAAAAAATAAAGTGAGGGGGCTGACCGGGCCTGTAAGGGGCCCTGGGAACCATTGGGCCCCTTAGAGGTGTAATGCAAAAAATAAATAAACAATAATAAAAAAAAAACGTGAGGGGGGTTGGCCGGGCCTGTAAGGGGCCATGGGGACCATTGGGCCCCTTACAGGTGTAATGCAAAAAAAAAAATAAGAAGAAGAAAATGGGAGGGGGAGGGCAGGCAGGGCCTGTAAGGGGCCCTGGGGACCATTGGGCCCCTTACAGGTGTAGTGCAAAAAATAAATAAATAATAAAATAAATAAATAATAAAAAAAAATGGGAGGGGGGCGGCTGGGCCTGTAAGGGGCCCTGGGGACCATTGGGCCCCTTACAGGTGTAATGCAAACAATAAATAAATAAAAAATAACGAGAGGGGGGCTGGCCGGGCCTGTAAGGTGGAGACCATTGGGCCCCTTACAGGTGTAATGCAAAAAATAAATAAATAATAATTAAAAAAAAAATGGGAGGGGGGCCGGCCGGGCCTGTAAGGGGCCCTGGGGACCATTGGGCCCCTTACAGATATAATGCAAAAAATAAATAAATAATAAC
Organism: Rana kukunoris; assembly: GCA_029574335.1. Taxonomy (NCBI): domain Eukaryota; kingdom Metazoa; phylum Chordata; class Amphibia; order Anura; family Ranidae; genus Rana; species Rana kukunoris. The sequence goes on along the minus strand of CM056051.1, from coordinate 9,241,103 downwards.
AAAAAAAACGGGAGGGGGGCCGGCCGGGCCTGTAAGGGGCCATGGGGACCATTGGGCCCCTTACAGGTGTAGTGCAAAAAATAAATAAATAAAAAAAACAGGAGGGGGGGGGCGGCCGGGCCTGTAAGGGACCCTGGAGATCATTGGGCCCCTTACAGGTGTAATGCAAAAAATAAATAAATAATGATAAAATAAACGGGAGGGGGGCCGGCCGGGCCTGTAAGGGGCCATGGGGACCATTGGATCCCTTACAGGTGTAGTGCACAAAATAAATACATAATAAAAAAAAATGGGAGGGGACCAGCCGGGCCTGGAAGGGGCCCTGGGGACCATCGGGCCCCTTACAGGTGTAATGCCTGTACCCCCCTGATGGCGGCCCTGGGTGAAGGTACTTACAATGGTCAGCTTCTATTCATGCAGAACTCCAGACAAAGATAACAAGGTTAAATGTATAACATTTTAAAAGATAAAATACCAAAACCAACTTTTGCTGTAATTTTCACCTCCAATGCAAAGATGCAGTATTATTTTTCTGCCACTAGATGTCCTCAGTCAGATGGCCAAGGACAATAAATTAATTTCTTCTAAGCATGGGTTGTCCTAGACCTAGACCCACCCTAGCTTATGGATGGACAGTGAAAGTGTTTTTTTCATCTTAATGCATCCTATGCATTAAGTCAGGGGTGTCAAAATTAATTTTATTGTGGGCCGCATCAGCATTATGATTGCCCTCAAAAGGGCCAGTTGTATGTGTAAGATTAGATGTCCAGCGCATTCCCTACCCATATATTAGATATCAAGAGCCACCCCCCCCCATCAGAGGTTAAGTCCCCCAGTCTCCCTTACATCACAGTGCACCCCCCTTTCCTTATGCTAAGGTGACCAGATTTTTTAAATGAAATCCGGGGACATATTTTTTCTTTACTAGTAATGGCGGCAATCAGCGACTCTCTGCCCGTCGCCGCCTGCCTCACAGCCTCTCAAGTCTTAGGCCCCTTACACACTTGGGCGTTTTTCAGGCGCTTTGGTGTTTAAAAAAACCTGTAAAGCGCCTGAAAGAAGCCTCATCTGCAATCCCAATGTGAAAGACAGAGTGCTTTCAGAGCCCTTTCACACTGCCAGCGCCTGAAAAACGCTGGTAAAGCACCGCTAAGACCCTAAAGTTTTAAGGCAATTTTGCAGTGCCTCAGTGTGAAAGGGTAAGGCGTTTTTACAGCGCTTTCAATTAATTTCAAATGGAGAGGGGCGTTTTTGGAGCGTTTTTTTTTTAACGCCCAAAAGCTGCTCCAAAGATGCTGCTTGCGGTGTGAAAGGGTCCATTGAGATGCATGGAGAACGTTTTATAAAAGTTTTAATAGCGCTATTTTTAACGCTAAAACGCTGTTAAAACGCTTCAGTGTGAAAGGGGTCTTACTCTTCAGGCCCCGGCTACTACTGGATAGGGAGCGGAGGAAGGGAAGGCAGGTGCCTGGCCAGAATTTGAGCCAAGGCAGAAGAACATGCGAGCGAAGCTGAAGAAATATTCCCTCCCCTCCGACCAGCACATGATCATCAGAAAGGGGCACAGATAATGGATAAAATACAACCCCCCCCCCCTATGCTGATAGGCACAGCGGAGCGGGGGGTGTAATTCTGTTTTTTTTTCATTCTGTACTGACTGTCTTTGAAATTGCCCCAGGCCCCATTCAAATCCAATCTGGGGACAAAACCAGGGACAGACTTGGTCCAGGGACAGTGTCCTCAATCAGGGGACTGTCCCCTGAAACCGGGGATGTCTGGTCACCCTACCTTATGCTGCTGCTGGGAAGAAGCTGGATGCATTGCTTGAAAGCAGAAAGTAAGGGTCTGGAGTAGGACCAGAGGAGGGCTGGAGCTCTTCTGCAGCTGCAGGAGAGGTGCGAGGGCCACATGAAATGGCCAGGAGGGGGCGGATTCGGCCCGCGGGCCATGTGTTTGACACCTGTGCATTAAGGTGAAAAAACTTCCTGCAGTCACCCCCCCCCCCTCGTTTTACTTACCTGAGCCCAATTTTCTTCTCCTCGGGGACGAGCACACCAGCTATAGCTGGTGTCTCATTTCCTGATTGATAGTAGTGCAGCCATTGGCTCTCCAGCTGCTGTCAATCAATTCCAGTGATGTGGGGGCAGGGATGTACTGGCCACCGAGACTACCTGAAGTTTCCCGGTTGGGCCGATGGCTCGGTGGGCCGGTTTCAGCGACAGCGGAGGTAGAGTAGGCGGGGACTCCCAAAATCCTGTCCACCAATCTATCGACTATTTCATCACTTTCGACTTCGGGCGGATGAATCGGCAGCAGCGCACTACACCGTTATAGGTCGGACTGTGCTATATCAGTACATTGGAGCCGGCTGGGAGCGCTGCTGCGGATTAATCCGTCTCAAGCCGAAAGTGATGAAATAGTCCGCTTTCTGTCCCCCTAGCCCCCAATGAACACAGGGGGCCCCGGAGAACTTTTTCATCTAAACAGCCACACATCTGGAGCAGTGGCAACTCTAGGAACAAAATATAGGGGGGGGGGCACATAAGATACCACAGTCAAAACTGGGGGGGGGGCAATAATAATAATAATTCCAGGGATGTACATGAAAATATAGTGTATATATAGTGCAGGAGCGTGTAATGGACAATATATAGTGCAGGAGTGTGTAATGGACAATATATAGTGCAGGAGCGTGTAATGGACAATATATAGTGCAGGAGCGTGTAATGGACAATATATAGTGCAGGAGCGTGTAATGGACAATATATAGTGCAGGAGCGTGTAATGGACAATATAGTAGTGCAGGAGCGTGTAATGGACAATATATAGTGCAGGAGCGTGTAATGGACATTATAGTAGTGCAGGAGCGTGTAATGGACAATATATAGTGCAGGAGCGTGTAATGGACAATATAGTAGTGCAGGAGCATGTAATGGACAATATATAGTGCAGGAGCGTGTAATGGACAATATAGTAGTGCAGGAGCGTCTAATGGACATTATAGTAGTGCAGGAGCGTGTAATGGACAATATATAGTGCAGGACCGTGTAATGGACAATATAGTAGTGCAGGAGCGTGTAATGGACAATATAGTAGTGCAGGAGCGTGTAATAGACATTATAGTAGTGCAGGAGCGTGTAATGGACAATATATAGTGCAGGAGCGTGTAATGGACAATATAGTAGTGCAGGAGCGTGTAATGGACAATATATAGTGCAGGAGCGTGTAATGGACAATATAGTAGTGCAGGAGCGTCTAATGGACATTATAGTAGTGCAGGAGCGTGTAATGGACAATATATAGTGCAGGAGCGTGTAATGGACAATATATAGTGCAGGACCGTGTAATGGACAATATAGTAGTGCAGGAGCGTGTAATGGACACTATAATAGTGCAGGAGCGTGTAATGGACAATATATAGTGCAGGACCGTGTAATGGACAATATAGTAGTGCAGGAGCGTGTAATGGACAATATAGTAGTGCAGGAGCGTGTAATGGACATTATAGTAGTGCAGGAGCGTGTAATGGACAATATATAATGCAGGAGCGTGTAATGGACAATATATAGTGCAGGAGCGTGTAATGGACAATATATAGTGCAGGAGCGTGTAATGGACATTATAGTAGTGCAGGAGCGTGTAATGGACAATATAGTAGTGCAGGAGTGTGTAATTGACAATATAGTAGTGCAGGAGCGTGTAATGGACAATATATAGTGCAGGAGCGTGTAATGGACATTATAGTAGTGCAGGAGCGTGTAATGGACAATATATAGTGCAGGAGCGTGTAATGGACAATATAGTAGTGCAGGAGCGTGTAATGGACATTATAGTAGTGCAGGAGCGTGTAATGGACAATATATAGTGCAGGAGCGTGTAATGGACAATATAGTAGTGCAGGAGCGTGTAATGGACAATATATAGTGCAGGAGCGTGTAATGGACAATATAGTAGTGCAGGAGCGTCTAATGGACATTATAGTAGTGCAGGAGCGTGTAATGGACAATATATAGTGCAGGAGCGTGTAATGGACATTATAGTAGTGCAGGAGCGTGTAATGGACACTATAATAGTGCAGGAGCGTGTAATGGACAATATATAGTGCAGGACCGTGTAATGGACAATATAGTAGTGCAGGAGCGTGTAATGGACAATATAGTAGTGCAGGAGCGTGTAATGGACATTATAGTAGTGCAGGAGCGTGTAATGGACAATATATAATGCAGGAGCGTGTAATGGACAATATATAGTGCAGGAGCGTGTAATGGACAATATATAGTGCAGGAGCGTGTAATGGACATTATAGTAGTGCAGGAGCGTGTAATGGACAATATAGTAGTGCAGGAGTGTGTAATTGACAATATAGTAGTGCAGGAGTGTGTAATGGACAAAATGGTGTATATAGTGCATGAGTGAGTAATAGATAATATAGTGTATATAGTGCAGGATTGTACAATGGACAATATAATGTATATAGTGCAGGAGTGTGGAAAATAAAAAACCTTGGATATAAATGTGTGGCTGCGGGAAGGTATTTTAATTGGGGGGGGCACAGTATAATGTTGGCGGGGCCATGGCCCCCTCTGGTCCCACCCTAGAGACGCCACTGATCTGGAGTCCGGAGATTAGCTGATTGGTGGACAGGATTTAAGTGTCCCTGTCCACTCACCTTGCCCCCCCCTCCAGTTTCCTCCAGCCCTAGTTATCCAGCTCTGTGGTGACAGCAGTGTACAGCTGATCCTGGGTTCCCAGCTCCAGAGGAACCACCTGCAGTACAAGCACTGCACCCGGGACCTAGGTAGAAGAAGCTGTGCAGACCAGGTTCTGGGGGTGGGGACTAACATTGATGGGCACTTATGAGGCCGCGCTGATGGAAACTGATTAGGCTGCATTAATGGGCACTGGTGTGGCTATGCCCAGTGGTGTATCTAGGGTATGGCAGCCATGGCAAGTGCCATGGGCACCATATGAAGGGGGTGCTGATGAGTGGCTGGGCAGCAAGACACTTACCAGGGTCTGAGGGTCTCTTCTTCCCTCCCCCCGAGCATAGGCAGGATCTCCTTTTCAGCACCTTTGCTAACGGACAATGGCAGCGCTATCCCTGCAGCCACAGCCCTTCCCTGTTCTCCAAGGCTCTTCCATTCCATCTGGTCGGATTGGCAGCGCACAAAGAAGAAGGAGGAACATTCGTTTCTCCCTCTCCTCTGTGAAAACTGAGGCCTTAAGTGATGAAGATTTCATCACTTCCTGTATTGGTTCTGCATTTACCTGGGTCTAGAGAGCAGAGGAGGGATCAGGGGTCTAATAAACCCCAGATTTCTCTATAAAGAGGATATGTCACTACCCAAGGTATCACAAGGGATGATAAATATCACTAGTTTTGTTAGCTGTTTTTTTTGTTAAGGTTTTCTGAAAGACGGGTTTCAAATGATTTTACAGGGGTGCAGTTTCAGTGCTTTGCCATAGGTGCTATTTTCACTAGATACGCCTCTGGCTATGCCCTGTCCTATGCCCAATAGTGGAATGTTTTTACCTCTTTTTTTGGCACAATTGCGTATTATATACTGTTTTCGTTTGTTTGTTTGCAAAATTAAAGTGGGCCGGTCTGGATGAAGTCCAGTGCCATATTTTTGTCCCTGTACAGCCCTGCGTGAGGGGCGGGGACAAGTCATACATTCGGCAGGCTATGGGCTCCTAATGAATGACTCAGGAGCGCGCCCGCAAGGTAATCCCCTCGAGAGAGAGCTTCCCAGAGGGGGTTATCTAATGCGGGGAGGAGCCGAGAGAGCCCAGAACAGGTGGATCGGGGCCACTCTGTGCAAAACGAACTGCACAGTGGAGGTAAGTATGACATGTTTGTTCTTTTAAAAAAAAAATGTATCCTTTACAATCACTTTAACTCATCTGACTGTTTCTGTGCTTTCTCCTCCTATCAGCATGCCTTTTGTCAGCACATGACCTGATTGGTTCCTCCTTCTTCTCATACTCGAGACTTGCCGTAAATCTAAACTTATATATCTACTAACTATTTGAAACGCTAAAATATAATTTTATAAACAGCAAACCAAATCCCCTGAGGAAGACCGTGACCGTGCAGGTCGAAACGCGTCGAGATTTTTTATATGACAGACATTCTGGTGTGTGATGCTGTGTATAATCTTGTGTTTGCACTTTTTGTATTTGGAATGGTATCATATCCCCTCACCAGAGCTCATATTTTAACCCACTATGGCCCGGATTCACAGAGCACTTACGCCGACGTATAACAAGTTACGCCGACGTAAGTGCAAATGTGCGCCGTCGTATCTGTGCGCCAGACGCACAAACAGAGATGCGCCTAAAACCAGGCTACACCCCGCTGATGTAACTTGCTTACGCCGGCGTAGGGTGGGCGTACATTTAGGCTGGGTGCACGGTGCCGCTCCCATTGATTAGCCATTCAAACGTGCAAATGAGGTAAATACGGCGATTCACGAACGTACGTGCGCCCGACGCAGGCTACGAGCGGTGCCCGTAAGTTGTACGTCCGGCGTAAAGTTATTCCCCATAAAGGAGGTGTAACTCAGCAACAGACATGCTCAGGTCTGCACCAGGGAACACAAGCCGGTGTATTTTACGTTTGGACGTGTGTCTGGCTGGGCGTAGGTTACATTAACGCCGTACACAGTGATCCTACGTATCTTAGGCAGTTGTTCCGCCGTGGTTGTGAGAATGCGCAGGGAGATGCGTTCACATCACGGCGCATGCGCAGTTGGTTATACGTACTTGTCTGGCGCTCGGCCCATCATTTGCATGGGGTCACGCCTCGTTTGGATGGGGTCACGCCTCATTTGCATGGATCACGCCCACTTCCACCTACGCCGGCCTGCGACTTTGAAACCCACGCCACGCTGGTGCAACGTTGGGAGCACTGGCTTTATGAATTCCAGGCTTACCTCTCTGCGCTGCGTTGGCGTAGCGTACAGGGGATACGCTACGGCGGCGTAATGTGCGCCTGCTGTCCGTGAATCCGGGCCTATATGTCTATGATATGCTAACTTTGTAATAAAGAATCTTCTTTTAACCAATTAATTCCTTGACATTATTAACCTTGCTACTAAAAAAAAAAAAAACAACCAATGGGGGAACCTTTCCCATATTGGGTTATTTAAATTAGGTTGTCCTTATAGCTTTGCTTTGCCAATATGCACTTCTCCTGGAGGTGGCAGTATAACCGCAGAATTCCAGATTACTATCCTCTGTCGTGTGATGCATAACTAAGAGATACAATATTGTGTAGCGGCCGGCTCCTGTTGGGCGGGCGCTGCTTTGGATTTAGAGGGAGTCTGAGGCGGCGTACACACGTACGAGAACCTCGTCGGGCTAAACCCATCGTTCTGCCCGACGAGGTTCCCGATGAGCGGTCGGAAAAGCTCGTCGAGCCAAAGTCCTCATTGAACAACGAGGAAAAGAGCGTGCTCTCTTTTTTGGCTCGACGAGCTTCCCGCCGGGAAGTGTACACACGACCGAGAACCTCGGCAGAATATGTCTCCCAGCGAGCTTCTCGCTGGATTCTGCCGAAAAGCTCGGTCGTGTGTACACCGCCTGAGTCTTAGTTGACTCATACATGTGTAATTTTGGCAAAATTTAGCCTCTGTTCTGGGGTGATGAGAGTGAGTGACCACCATCGTTCACCTGGGGGTGTCATTGTCATTACCACCCCAGGCCATGGGTGGCAGCAGCAGTGTAGCGTAAAACTCAAAAAGGAAATATGGACGGCCGCACACCAAAAAACCTTTAAAAGGTAGCCTTTAATGGTAAAAAATGAAAACAGCACTACAAAGCGCAGCAAGCAGTGGGGTGTATAGCTGACGCGTTTCACACTGGGGTTCAGTGCTTAGTCATAGTGCCACTGAATTACGTAGAACCGCGATCTCCTTCCTGTGTATCCGGCGCTCCGTTACTCACAGCCACGCCTCCTGCCCCTACTCATATGATAGAGGCGGGGCTAGGAGGCGTGGCTGTGCGCGTCGGAGTGCCGGATACACAGGAAGGAGATCACGGCTCTATGTAATTCAGCGGGCGCTCGCTCCTCTTCACTCAGACAGCATGGATCGGCAATAAATACGGTATCTGTTTTTTTTTCATCTGTCATTGATCATCACTTAGAGGTCTATTTATCATAAAATTGCACAGCCATCCTCGAATAATCCTATTGGCTGTTTAACAACTTAAGGACCGCCTCCTGCACATATACGTCGGCAGAATGGCACGGCTGGGCACAAGTATGTACCTGTACTTCCTCTTTAAGTGCCCAGGCGGTCCGAAGCTCCGTGACCGCGGCCGCTGGACCCGCAAACCCGATTGCTGCCGGAGTCCCGCGGTCGGTCACAGGAGCTGAAGAACGGGGAGAGGTGAGTGTAAACACGGCTTCCCCGTTCTTCACAGTGGCAGTGTTACTGATCGTCTGTTCCCTGATATAGGGAAAGACAATCAATGACGTCACACGTCCAGCCCCGCCCCCTACATCTTAGAAACACATATGAGGCATAGGCGTGGACACAGGGTGTGCCAGGTGTGCCTGGGCACACCCTAATCACGCTGTGCTGCCCAGATTTCTTCTGCTGCTTGGCTGCAAAAGAAGAAACTGGGGAATCTCTTTCTTAAAAGTGAGACATCAGGGGTCTGTTTAGACCTCTGATATCTCACCAAAACCCCCCAGTGAAGCTCCTAAAAAACTGTATAAAAATAATAATGATAATAATAATAATAATAATATATTATTATTAAATTAAATTGTAAAAAATATAATAATAAAAATAAGTTATGAAAAAAAAAAATAATCTACTGACATCAATCTCTCCCCTACTGACCCTGTCCATTGCTCTACTGATTTTATATATACACACACACACCCACGCATGTGTTTGTTCTTTGGGTGCACACCCTAATGCCATGGTCTGCGCACACCTATGATATGAGGTCACGCCTAGCCCCTACATCGCCCCCTTGTGGTTAACTCCCAAACTGCAATTGTCATTTTCACAGTAACCAGTGCATTTTTATAGCACTTTTTGCTGTGAAAATGACAATGGTCCCAAAAATGTGTCAAAATTGTCCGATGTGACCGATTTTTTTATATATATTTTTGGGGGATATTTATTATAGCAAAAAGTAAAAAAATATTGAATTTTTTTCTAAATTGTCGATCTATTTTTGTTTATAGCGCAAAAAAATAAAAAAAATGCAGAGGTGATCAAATACCACCAAAAGAAAGCTCTATTTGTGGGGAAAAAAGGACGCCAATTTCGTTTGCGGCCACGTTGCACGACCGCGCAATTGTCAGTTAAAGCGACGCAGTGCCGAATCGCAAAAACTGTCCGAGTCCTTTAGCTGCCCAAAGGTCCGGGTCTTAAGTGGTTAAGGGAATAATCCTATTGGCTGTTTAAAAGCTTTAATTTATTTTTATTTTTTATAAATAGGCCACTTAAATAGGAACATTGGGCAGGAAAAGAAATCATGATGCTGCCTGTCAGGAGCATGATGAACACAGTTGTTTTTAATTTTTTAATGATTTTCTCAATAACCATTTTTTTTTTCCTTTTTTTTTTATTTGATTCCGCCAGTAAATCTGTTATTGCTCTACTTCCTATACTAGGAGGACAATGCTGGCTGGTCTGCAGTGAAATTGTAAAGCAATGTTGATGGGATGGGGGTCATCTTTTTCCGTTTGGAAAAGCTGAACTTTGAATAAAAGGCACAAATAAATGCAGTTCTATAAATGCACATGTAGCGCTACCCCTGGAGGAGCTGCTGAGCATTTCGGGCGGCATGTTACCTCTATTGGATATAAAGGGCCAGATTCACGTACAGAGGCGTATCTTTGTGCGGGCGTAGCGTATCTCATTTACACTACGCCGCCGCAACTTTGAGAGGCAGGCGCCGTATTCACAAAGAACTTGCGCCCAAAGTTACGGCGGCGTAGCGTAAATGGGCCCGCGTAACCGCGCTTATTTAAAAAAAGGCAGGTAGGGGGCGTGATCCATGTAAATGAATCGTGACAACACGTAATTGACGCTCTTTATGAACGGCGCATGCTCAAAATTACGCCGCAAATACTCGGTTTATTAATAATTGATTTCAACGCGAAAGTAACTTACGCAAAGCCCTTTTCGCGAACGTTTTACGCAAACGACGGAAAATTCGACGCTGTCCCGACGTCCATACTTAACATTGCGTACGCCTCATATAGCAGGGGTAACTTTACGCCGGACTTGCGCAAACGACGTAAAAAAATACGACCGGGCGCAAGTACGTTCGTGAATCGGCGTATCTAGCTCATTTGCATATTCGACGCGTAAATCGACGGAAGCGCCACCTAGCGGCCAGCGTAATAAGGCGAGACTTACGCCGGTCGTATCTAAGCAAAATTCCGGCGTATCTTGCTTTCTGAATACAGAAAAAAAGATACGCCGGCGCATCCTAGAAGTTACGCGGCGTATCTCGAGATACACCGACGTAACTTCTTTGTGAATATGGCCCAAAAGTACTACAGCGCTACTAAGATAAATGCAAAAGGAAAAAGCAACAAAAATAAGCCAAATGATGAAGCTGCATACATAAAAGTTGTACTAAACCAATAAAGAAGTTAATAAAAAGGTAATAAAGCGCTAATATCAGCCCTTGCTGCTATACAGTGCACAGCGTATGTAATGTTGCAATGATACCAAATATAACATCCAAATATAGATGAGGTACCAAAAAAAAAAAGAATGAAACAGTGCCAATAGAAGTGAAAAACAGTGCCAAAAAAAACAGAACAGCAAGGAAGACCAATTCACAGTTTGTGCTTCTAGACTGAATCAATGGTGGGAAATCCTATAGTGTGCCAGATCCTCCCACGCGCGTTACGTCACTCGTCACATGACTTAAGCATGAGTGACGTAACGCGTGGGGGAGGAGCCGAGTGACGCGATCGACGGAGATCAATTTGTATGAGGAGATTGTTGCACTGAGTGGCATCAGAGGCTGTTTTGTGTCTATTCTGTCCAGGGAGTGAGAATATATCGTGTAGTCCTTGTCCTCCTTTTTGTTACAATACTGCACCATGAGCATTCTCCTTTTTTCCCCCATGAGCCGTGTCTCTCTGAAGCAACAAGTGTCAGCCTTATGCCGCGTACACGCGACCGTTTTTCGGGTTCTAAAAAAAAAAAAAAAAAAAAAGTTTTTAACCCCTTCAGCCCTGGACCATATTGCTGGTCAATGACCGGGCCCCTTTTTGCGGTTCGGCGCTGCGTCGCTTTAACTGACAATTGCGCGGTCGTGCGGCATGGCTCCCAAACAAAATTAGCGTCCTTTTTTTCCCCACAAATAGAGCTTTCTTTTGGTGGTATTTGATCACCTCTGCGGTTTTTATTTTTTGCGCTATAAACAAAAATAGAGCGACAACTTAAAAAACATATTTTTTTTACTTTTTGCTATAATAAATATCCCCAAAATATATAAAAAAAACAATTTTCTTCCTCAGTTTAGGCCGATACGTATTCTTCTACATATTTTTTTCGTAAAAAAAATCGCAATAAGCGTTTATTGATTGGTTTGCGCAAAAGTTATAGCGTTTACAAAATAGGGGATAGTTTTATGGCATTTTTATTAATATTTTTTTACTAGTAATGGCGGCGATCAGCGATTTTTATCAGTACTGCAACATTATGGCGGACACATCAGACACATTTTTGGGACCATTGGCATTTTTATAGCGATCAGTGCTATAAAAATGCATTGGATTACTATAAAAATGCCACTGGCAGGGAAGGGGTTAACACTAGGGGGCGAGAAAGGGGTAAATTATGTTCCCTGGGTGTGTTCTAACTGAAGGGGGGGGTGGACCGACTAGGGGAAATGACAGATCGCTGTTCATACATTGTATGAACATACGATCAGTCATATCTCCCCCTGACAGCTCCCGGTTCTCGCTCTGTAACGAGCAATCGCGGGTGCCCGGCAGGCACGCACATCGGCACCAGCGGTGAGCAGGGGGAGCACGCACGCCCCCGGCGGCACGCCTGCGCCCCTATTGGCTGAAATGCGGTGGTTAAGGGTCTAGAAAAAACAACGTTTTTTTCAATCCGATCATTAAAACGGCCTTGCCTACACACGATCGTGAAAAAAAAATGCTCTAGCAAAGCGCGGTGACGTACAACACGACAGCACTATAAAGGGGAAGTTTTATTCGCCTTGGGGCTGCTTTAGCGGATTCCGTGTTAGTAAAAGACGATTTGCGCCTTTCAGCCTGTTACAGTGTGATGAATGTGCCATCTCCATTATGAACGGTAGTTTTACCAGAACGAGTGAACCCGTCTCATAATTTGCTTCTGAGCATGCGCAGATTTTTCACGTCGTTAAAGCCCACACACGACAATTTTTTACAACCTTAAAAACGACCATTTTAAAAACGTAGTGAAAAAATAGAGCATGTTGGAAAAATTTTAATGGCCATTTTTTAGATCGTGAAAAATGCTCTGGAGCCCACACACAATCGTTTTCAACCGCTTAATCACAGCCCCATAGACAATATACGTCTACAGGGCGGTTGCTTAACTCTGATAGGATGTCCATGGACGTCCTACCAGAATCGCTCTCCCGCGCGCCCCCTGGGGCACGCACACGGGAATGTCCGTGACTGGCGGGTCCAGTTAATTGCCGCTGATAGCGGCTGTTTACCACGTGATCGCTCCGTCCAATGACAGAGCGATCACATGTAAACAAACCGGCGTCATTTGATGATGTCGGTTCCTCCCTCCTCTCTCTGTACCGATCGGTACGGTGTAAGAAGAGAGCGCGGGTGTCGGCAGCGCTGTGGCTGGATCTGTGACTATTGCAGTCACAGATCCATCCATCCCTGCTCAGCCATCCATGCAACCCCCTGTGCAATACTCTGCATACCCCCCCCGCGCAATACTCTGCATACCCCCTGCGCAATACCCCCCCCCGCGCAATACTCTGCACACCCCCCTGCGCAATACTCTGCACACCCCCCCTGCGCAATACTCTGCACACCCCCCCTGCGCAATATACTCTGCATACCCCCTGCGCAATACTGTGCAATACCCCCCCACGCTATACTCTGCACACCCCCCCTGCGCAATACTCTGCACACCCCCCCTGCTGCGCAATACTCTGCACACCCCCCCTGCGCAATACTCTGCATACCCCCCTGCGCAATACCCCCGCACCAATACTCTGCAATACCCCCTGCACCAATACTCTGCAATACCCCCGCACCAATACTCTGCAATACCCCCCGCACCAATACTCTGCAATACCCCCCGCACCAATACTCTGCAATACCCCCCGCACCAATACTCTGCAATACCCCCCGCACCAATACTCTGCAATACCCCCCGCACCAATACTCTGCAATACCCCCCGCACCAATACTCTGCAATACCCCCCGCACCAATACTCTGCAATACCCCCCGCACCAATACTCTGCAATACCCCCCGCACCAATACTCTGCAGTACCCAGAAAATACTCTGGGAAAAAAATGCGTTTTAACCACTTTCCGCCCGCCGGCTGTCATGACGTCCTTGACTTTGTGCAGGGATATCTGAATGATGCCTGCAGCTACAGGCATCATTCAGATATCATCTTTTTTAGCCGGCATTTCCCTACACCAGTGATGGTGAACTTTGGCACCTCAGATGTTTTGGAACTACATTTCCCATGATGCTCAACTACACTGCAGAGTGCATGAGCATCATGGGAAATGTGGTTCCAAAACATCTGGGGTGCCAAGGTTCCCCATCACTGTCCTACACCATAAGAACAATCATGTCGGCTGTTTCGCCTCTTGATTGTTCTTACGGGAGGCGAAAGGTGACGCCCCCCCTCCCTTCTCCCTCCGGTGCTTCTTTTTCAGTCATTCCAGCCTAGAGGTATGATGTGGGGTCTTATTGACCCCACATCTCACTGTAAAGAGGACCTGTCATGCTATATTCCTATTACAAGGGATGTTTACATTCCTTGTAATAGGAATAAAAGTGTTCAAAACATTTATTTTTGGGGAAAAACTTGTCAAACTAAAATAAATAAAGTGAAATGAACAATAAAAAAAAAAAAACATTTTTTAAAGCGCGCCTGTTCCTGCGTGCTCGTATACAGAAGCGACCGCACACGTAAGTCCCGTCCACATATGAAAACGGTGTTCAAACCACACATGTGAGGTATCGCTGTGAACGTTAGAGCGAGAGCAATAATTTTGGCCCTAGAGCTCCTCTCCAACTAAAAAGATGTAACTAGTAAAAATATTTAAAGCGTCGCCTATGGGGATTTTTAAAGCAGAGCTCCACCCTGAATTCAACTTTCGCTTAATATTCCTAATGCTCCTAAATAATGCATAATCGGCTATTTTCATATTAAACAGTGTTACAATACCTTGTGAAAAATAGAGGCTTCCGGTCTGCAGCCCCTCGGGTTTTCGTCTGGTTTTCTCTGGTTTCCTGTCCCGCGCTGTGTCTGCTGGGAGCCTGTGTCAGAGCTCCCTAATTATCATGTTCTGCTCTGTCAGCACAAACTTCGTTTTGATGCGGATGTAAACAAAAGAAAGGGCGGGCATTTGAAAATTCTCCGCTGGTCCCCGTTGCTCGCGCGCATGTGCGAGATCGAGCGGTGGATGCTGGGACGAGGAAGTGCCGGGCTGTGGGCTTATGCCCACAGTTAAAATGGAGCTGGAACCGGATGGAGGAATATACGTTTTTATTTTCCACTGTATTGCTGCGGAGCGGCGGGGAGAGACAGGACACAAGTTTGGCGCCATTTCACGAGTGTGTGCAATTTTAAAGGGTGACATGTTGGGTATCTATTGACTTGGCGCAACTTTATCTTTCATATTATGCAAAAACATTGGGCTAACTCTAATGTTTTTTTTTTAAAAGCACAAAACAGTTTTTGTCATTGTTCCTAGCGTCTGCGGCCGCCCACTCAGCCTCTTTGTAGCTGCCCATTCAGTTCACGGCATGGCTGGGGGGGCAGAGACTAGAAGTCAGCTGACTGGTGAGGAAAGTGAAGTGGGAGGGGCTAAATGAGACCCTATCTCCTGATTTCAGCATAGGTGTCACTGCTGCGAGACACCACTGTAGTACGGTACAGGGGGGTATAGGCAATACACCTGTAAGGGGCCGGGGGGTCCCCAGGGGCCCGGATGGGAACACAGGGCCCCATATGGCAACCCCCTCTTTATTTATTTTTTATGAAAAAATATATTTAATATATTTTTTTCTTTAATTCTTTTAGAGGTCCGGAGGTCCCCAAGGGCCCGGAGGCCCCCAGGGCCCCGGATGGCAACCCCCCTTTTTTTTCAATTTATTTTTGATAAAAAATATATATTTTTAATATATTTTTATTTTATTTTTTTATTAAAGGGACAATTTTTTTTAATGGTCTGGAGGTCCCCAGGAGCACAGAGATCCCCAGGGCCCCAGGTGACAACCCCCCTTTTTTTTATATAATTTTTTTATATATATTTTTTTTATTTATATATATATATATATATATATATATATATATATATATATATATATATATATATTAGTATTATTATTATTAAAGGGCCCAGAGGTCCCCAGGCGACAACCCTCCTTTTTTTATAAAAATGTTTTACATTATTTTATATTTTATTTCTTTTTTTTCTTTTTATTTCATATATATATATATATATATATATAATTATTATTATTAAAGGGCTCAGAGGTCCCCAAGGCCCCATGTGTCAAACCCCCCCCCCTTTTTTTTTTTATAAATGTTTATTTCTTTTTTATATATATATATTTTTTTATTAAAGGGCCCAGAGGTTTCTTTTTATTAAAGGGACCAGAGGTCCCGGATGGAAACCTCCCCCGCTGAATTACATAGAGCCGTGATCTCCTTCCTGTGTATCCGGCACTCCATCGCGCACAGCCACGCCTCCTGGCCCTGCATTGGACCACTGTACTGTCTATCATATAAGCAGGGGCAGGAGGCGTGGCTGTGAGTGACGGAGCGCCGGGAACACAGGAAGGAGATCATGACTTTATGTAATTCAGTGGCGCTCGCTCCCCCTCTTCCTTCGGAGACAGCAGGGATGATCTGACAATGAAAGGGGAGACTGCAGATGGGCACTGAACAGGTAGGAAATTTTGATAAATGTATAGCCTGCAGATGGGCACTAATCAGGCTGCAGTGAGGAGCAATGTTGCAGATGGGCACAGATCAGGCTGCACTAAAGCTGCAGATGGGCACAGATCTGGCTGCATTGAGGCTGCAGATAGGCACATATCAGGCTGCATTGAGGCTGCAGATGGGCACAGATCAGGCTGCATTAAGGCTGCAGATGGGCACAGATCAGGCTGCATTGAGGCTGCAGATGGGCACAGATCAGGCTGCATTGAGGCTGCAGATGGGCACAGATCAGGCTGCTTTGAGGCTGCAGATGGGCACAGATCAGGCTCCATTGAGGCTGCAGATGGGCACAGATCAGGCTGCATTGAGGCTGCAGATGGGCACAGATCAGGCTGCATTGAGGCTGCAGATGGGCACAGATCAGGCTGCATTGAGGCTGCAGATGGGCACAGATCAGGCTGCATTGAGGCTGCAGATGGGCACAGATCAGGCTGCATTGAGGCTGCAGATGGGCACAGATCAGGCTGCATTGAGGCTGCAGATGGGCACAGATCAGGCTGCATTGAGGCTGCAGATGGGCACAGATCAGGCTGCATTGAGGCTGCAGATGGGCACAGATCAGGCTGCATTGAGGCTGCAGATGGGCACAGATCAGGCTGCATTGAGGCTGCAGATGGGCACAGATCAGGCTGCATTGAGGCTGCAGATGGGCACAGATCAGGCTGCATTGAGGCTGCAGATGGGCATAGATCAGGCTGCATTGAGGCTGCAGATGGGCACAGATCTGGCTGCATTGAGACTGCAGATGGGCACAGATCTGGCTGCATTGAGGCTGCAGATGGACACAGATCTGACTGCATTGAGGCTGCAGATGGACACAGATCTGGCTGCATTGAGACTGCAGATGGGCACAGATTAGGCTGCATTGAGACTGCAGATGGGCACAGATCAGGCTGTATTGAGGCTGCAGATGGGCACAGATCAGGCTGCATTGAGGCTGAAGATGGGCACAGATTAGGCTGCATTGAGGCTGCAGATGGACACAGATCTGGCTGCATTGAGGCTGCAGATGGGCACAGATCAGGCTGCATTGATGCTTATATACCATCATTTTGTTTCAAAATGATTATTTAAAAAAAAAAAAACATATTTTCCTGAAACTTCCCTCTTAAATTTGGGGTGCGTGTTATATGCCGGTGCGTGTTATACGCCGATAAATACGGTACTTCAGTTCTGCTGTACTGCATCTCAGTTACAGCACAGTGAAGTTTCCCCACCAATTAGCCTATGCCTCTGCTATACCTGCACAGATAACTGCAATGTATGCCAAGAAAATGCGGCCTCAGCAGAGGGTTCAGATAATTAATGATCAGGCACTGCACATCGTAGGTGGACAGCGGAGTAGCCAAGGAATGATAAATAGTTTTTCCAGCTATCATTATCCTAATACCAAAACAAAAACAGTTTGGGACGGAGGTCTCTTTAAAGATAACAAATTGTGTTCAATAATATTACAGGCTTGTTTCCTTCTGTTTGATTTTCTAGGACAGGGATATGCAATTAGAAGACTTCCAGCTGTTGCAAAAAAGTCCCATCATGCCTCTGGGTGTCATGCTTGTGGCTGTCAGTGTCTTGCTATGCCTCATGGAACTTGTAGTTCTGCAACAGCTGGAGGCCTGCTAATTGCATATCCCTGCTCTAAGAGGCTTTTTAGAAAAAAACATACTGCATTTTGGCCACCAGGAGGAGCTGACGATCATAGGAAGTGTGAGACTTTCTGTAATGAAGACCGCTCACTGCTGCGCTCTCTCCTTTGGCAGGGTGCAGTGGCGGCTAGCAGCTAGCGGGGATGCCCGCGATCGTCTCATGGAATGATAGAGCGGGAAGATGCTTATGTAAACAAGCATCTCCCAGCTCTGCCTAGTCACTATGACAGTGATCACCGCTTACTGTAATCGGAAGCTGTGATCACCGTCTTGTCATACACAGCCCATCCCCCCCTACAGTTAGAAGCATTTGTCAGGGCACACTTAACCCCTACAGCGCCACCTAGTGGTTAACCCCTTCACTGCCAGTGTAATTTTCACAGTAATCAGTGCATTTTTCTAGCACTGATCGCTGTAAAAATTACAATGGTCCCAAAAATGTGTCAAAAGTGTCCGGTATAATGTCGCAGTCATGATAAAAATCGCTGATCACCACCATTACTAGTAAAAATATATATATATATTAATAAAAATGCCATAAAACTATCCTCTATTTCAGCCCTCAAAATTTCCACTCGCCTACTAGCATTTGGCGAGTGGATTTAAGCTGGGGGCGAGTGATGTCAGGGCTGCATGACCAATCTCCCTCCAATCTGTGCCTACACAGATTGGTAGGCAGCCTTCCAGTTTGTGCAGTTTTCTTCTCCTTGTGCTCTTTGTAAGTGTCCAACAGTTCAGCCTGAGCACTGTGAATAGACTGGTCTCAATGTGTGCTGTGCAGTGTCAGTGTGCGCTGTGCTATCGTGTCAATGGCTGTGCAGTTGTGTGGATCTCAGCACTGGATTGTACTCCCTCCTGCTGTGCTGCAGCTCCTCTCCTCACTGCCAGCCTGAATAAAAGGGGGAAGTGGGGACATGCAAGCGTGGAGCCGCACACACAGGCTCCTGATGATGAGATGAATAGGAGAGGGAGAGAGAGAGAGGATGGATGGGAGTTGCAGAGGAGACAGCAAGAGAATGGGGAAGAGACACAGTTCTAGTGCCCTGTCCCTCTGGTCTGCCCCCAGTGCCCTGTCCCTCTGGTCTGCCCCCAGTGCCCTGTCCCTCTGGTCTGCCCCCAGTGCCCTGTCCCTCTGGTCTGCCCCCATTGCCCTGTCCCTCTGGTCTGCCCCCAATGCCCTGTCCCATTTTGTTAAAGTTGTTGTTTGTAATATTTAATTATGTAACTTGATTCTGCATAAAACATTTAACAGTGTCATTCCATGAGATAATCTACAAGGGCGTGTTTACGGGTGCAATTAGGCGCAGGGCGGTGTATAAATTAGGTGGGGCAACTGGTGGCGAGTAACTCTTGAGACCTGGCTAGTAGCTCAGGACTTGAGCCCTGCTCTATTTTATAGACGCTATAACTTTTGCACAAACCAATCAATAAACGCTTATTGTGGGTTTTTTTTACCCAAAAATATGTAGAAGAATACGTATCGGCCTAAACTGAGGAAAAAACATTTTTTTATATATTTTTGGGGAATATTTATTATAGCAAAAAGTAAAAAATATTGCATTTTTTTCAAAATTGCCGCTCTGTTTTTGTTTAAAGCACAAAAAATAAAAACCGCAGAGGTGATCAAATACCACCAAAAGAAAGCTCTATTTGTGGGGAAAAAGGACGCCAATTTTGTTTGGGAGCCACGTCGCACGACCGCGCAATTGTCAGTTAAAGCGACGCAGTGCCCAATCGCAAAAAGTGGCCGGTCTTTAACCAGCAAAATGGTCCGGGGCTAAAGTGGTTAAATCCACAAGTGCTTTTTTTTTTTACCACTACGATTCCTTTATATTGGCTTTTGAAATACAATGTAATATAATGGCTTTACAAATGCAGCAACTTACAAATCAGATGAAAGGTTTAGCGCTGGGAAACACTTTTTGATAGATAAAAAGTGTATTTTATATACAACTAGGGTTGTCCCGATACCACTTTTTTAGGGCCGAGTACAAGTACCGATACTTTTTTTCATGTACTCGCCGATACCGAATACCGATACTTTTTTTAAATGTCGTGACAGTTTTCAAACCATATTACAGACTAAGGATATTTTCTTTAGAATTATGAAGAACTCTAACTCAAGACATTATAAAAGAATAAAAATGAGTAAAAAATTAGTAAAAAAAAATGTATTTGCTTGTCACGCAGTAGTAAAAAAACTCAAAGAATTTTCACAGAACATGTTGATAAATACAAAAAAAGTATTCGGCCAAGCATCGGGAGCATTTGCGCGAGTACAAGTACTCCCGCAAATACTTGGTATCGGTCCCGATACCGATACTGGTATCGGTATCGGGACAACCCTAAACTATAGAGATCAGACCAAAATGAGGGACAAATGAGGAGGAATGAATGAGGGACACATGAGGAGGAATGAATGAGGGACATTGCTCCAAATCAGGGACAGTCCCTCCAAATCAGGGACAGTCCCTTGAAATCGGTGACAGTTGGGGTATATGAAAATAATAATAATAATCTCATTGCTTTCATAGTGTCCCAATATACGCCGTGCTAACTCTCTAATAAGGCGGTGTCCATACAGGATAAAAGGCAGTATGGGCAATATGTTAAATGAAATAATGAAATGTCTAAACAAAGGATTACTATTAGAATACACACCGCGGGGCGTTACAACTTGCTCTTTTATCTCTATGTAGATCCCTTAACACTGAGTCAAGTAAATGTTGTAATACAAATGGTTGATCTGAAGCCCCTTGTACAAATGTGTTACAGCGGATGATGATGGTTCCAGTTAAGCTTCTTTCTCTATATTACATTAGAATAGTGATTGAAATGCTTTTTGATGTCTTAAGCACTTTTATGTTCTCACTGATAGAATATTTATGTTGTGCAATCATCAGATCTACTTCTGGAACCATCTGCGGCACTTATGCCGTATCTACACCGTAAAAATATTTTGTATACAAATTTCATAAAAAGGGCGACCTCTGCAAATTCTGAATATATCGACTACAACAAGAGGTATAAGTACCACTATGGCCACTAAGTACCACTATGGCCCTGTTTGAGTGTTGCTTTCAATTTACTTAAAGGCAGAGGAAACTGATAAGATGTCAGTAAGGAGGCCACTCCTAAGCAGATTGACACTTTGCTAGTCACTTGCTAGACTTGGACATGTGATATTATAAATCATATGGGGAAAAAATGACTCCACTCAACTCTAGGACACTTAAAGAAAATATTTCCTGCACATTGCATTCCAGTCCTACTTCCAGTAAGCTGAAAACCAACATCTGAACCCTAGATAATTCAAAGCACACTTTAAAACATGACAATGTAGTGTGTCACACCAGCTCATTTGTCAGCTTGGCACTCCAAGAATCCCAAATCTCACGGAGCTCTGGTATACAAGGTTCACCCAACTCCAAAGGGAACTGTGGTTTACAAAGTTCATCCACCTCCAAGGGGAGCTCTGGTATACAAATTTCTCCCAACTCCAATGGGGCTCTGGTATACAAAGTTCAACCAATTTTTAAGGTGAGCTCAGCTATACAAAGTTCAGCCAGCCCCGAGGGTAGCTCTGGTATACAAAGTTGACTCAACACCAAAGCTATGGTATACAAAGTTCACCCAACTCCAAGGGGAGCTCTGGTATGCAAAGTACACCCAGCTCTGAGGGTAGTTCTGGTGTACAAGGTTTACCCAGTTTCGAGGGGAGCTCGGGTATACAAAGTCCACCCAACTCAAAAGGGAGCTATGGTATACAAATTTCATCTAACTCCAAGGGAAGCTATGGTATACAAAGTTCACCCAACTCCAAAGGGAGCTCTGGTGTACAAAATTCACCCACCGCCAAAGGGAGCTCTGGTATACAAATTTCTCCCAACTCCAAGAGGGCTCTGGTATACAAAGTTCAACCAATTTCAAGGTGAGCTCTGATATACAAAGTTCAGCCAGCCCCAAAGGGAAGCTCTGGTATACAAAGTTGACCCAACTCCAAGGGGAGCTCTGGTATGCAAAGTTCACCCAGCTCTGAGGGGAGCTTGGTTATACAAATGTTTAGCAAGCTCCGAGGGTAGTTCTGGTGTACAAAGTTCACCTAACTCAAAGGGGAGCTCTGGTATACAAATTTCTCCCAACTCCAAGGTGAGCTCTGCTATACAAAGTTCAGCCAGCCCCGAGGGTAGCGCTTGTATACAAAGTTCACCAAGCTTCGAGGGTAGTTCTGGTTTACAAAGTTCACCTAACACAAAGGGGAGCTCTGGTTAAGAAGTTCACTTAACTCCAAGGGGAGCTTTGGTATGCAAAGTTCACCCAACTCCAAAGGGAGCTCTGGTTTACAAAGTTCACCCACCGCCAAGGGGAGCTCTGCTATACAAAGTTCAGCCAGCCCCGAGGGCAGCTCTGGTATACAAAGTTGCCCCAACTCCAAGGGTTAGCTCTGGTATGCAAAGTTCACCCAGCTCTGAGGGTAGTTCTGGTGTACAAGGTTCACCCAGTTTCAAGGTGAGCTCAGGTATACAAAGTTCCCCCAACTCAAAGGTGAGCTCTGCTATACAAAGTTCAGCCAGCCCAGAGGGTAGCGCTGGTATACAAAGTTCAGCCAGCCCAGAGGGTAGCGCTGGTATACAATGTTCACCCAGCTCTGAGGGGACCTCTGGTATTCAAATGTTCACCAAGCTTCAAGGGTAGTTCTGGTGTACAAAGTTGACCTAACTCAAAGGGGACCTCTGGTATACAAAGTTCACCCAACTCCAAGGGGAGCTCTGGTATACAAAGTTCAAATAACTCCAAAGGGAGCACTGATATGCAAAGTTCACCCAACTCCAAGGGGAACTATGGTATAGAAAGTTCACCCAACTCCAAGGGAAGCTATGGTATAGAACGTTCACCCAACTCCAAGGGGAGCTTTGGTATGCAAAGTTCACCCAAACCCAAAAGGAGCCCAGGAATACAAAGTTCACCCAACTACAAAAGGGGCCCAGTATGGCAGAGTACAGAGTTGGGATCAGGTGCTCTATGATAGGATATGACTAAAATTCATAAACTAGAGCACAGTAAGATTTTAAGTCAACTGAACAGCTGAGCAGATGTCCAGACACCTATAGGCTCTTCCTACAACATATGCTATGGCAAAGGCTTTCTAGTGACATGACTTCAGGTTGGCTTTCAGAATCACCAACACTGGTGATTTGAAAGGGGATACACTTTCGGGAAAATGCCTAGAGACCCTACCTGATATTGAAGGGCATCTGGGTGGGCAGGAGCAACACACAAGGCCTCCAAGCCAAGGGCATACCTGCTTGTATGCCTTATGAGTCATGATAGTAGTATTTGAAGGGACCCATATTTTTTCTTCTTCTAACTTACTAAACCAATGTCAACAAAAGAGAAAAAAAATATTGGATGGGCTAAAAATTCCCTCAGCTTGATCCACTGCATACCTTGAACATACTATGAAATATAGAAAAATATCTCACAGTCTCCTTTCTGTATACATAACTGCTAATGGGGAGCTACAATGATGTATCAGATTCAATTTATGTCAATATCAGGTGGGCTCCCAACGGAAGAGAAACTCAGGATTAAAGTGGATGTAAACCCCCAAATTTTTTTATTTTTTGATGTCACAATGTAGAGAATATGATTTCCTATCACCTGTGCCCAGTCTTGCCACACAGAGTTAATTCAGCGCTGAGCAATCCTCTTTCATTGTTCAGTGGAATAAAACAGACTTCCCTATAAAGACCAAAGTCCTTGCTTGAGTGACGGGTTATTTACATATCTCATGCACAAGCTTGCAGACATGCACAGCTTCTTGTCTATGTATATTCTGATGGCTGTTCACACTGAACTGTGGATCACCCCATATTTTGAAAACATTTGATCAAAACACAGGAAAGACAGCCAATCCTGCGAGAGCTGGAGGGGAGAGGAGGAGAGGGGAGGGGGATGTGAATTGTGCACTTTACAGAAGCTGTGCATGTCTGCAAGCTAGTGCACGAGATATGTAAATAACCTGTCACTCAAGCAAGAACTTTGGTCTTTATCTGGAAGTCGGTTTTATTTCACTGAACAATAAAAAGAGGATTGCTCTGTGTGGCAAGACTGGGCACAGATGATAGGAAATCGTATTCTCTACATTGTGACAGCAAAACAAATAACAATACATTTTGGGTTTACATCCACTTTAAGTCCCATATCTGGTATACTGATATAGGATTTGGATGCAACTTTTTTTCTGATATGGGACTATACTCGTTTTTGGTATTGTGGAATTTCAGGAAATTCTGCTTCAGAATTTTCTGTTTTTTTCTTCATTGGTGGATTCTGTACGGCGCCACAGTAACCCATGCACACATCCTTCACAAAGGTTACCTGTAGATGTGTGCCTATGTGGTATAGTTTGATAAAGTGTTAATCGTAGCACTCCAAACGCCACCTTGAACAATTATCCAAAAACAAAAAGGGACGTGGCACCGGAAAGTGCAATCAAATAAATCGTATTAATCAGTTTTCCAAGGACATTTCTTAATAATATGTTGTAAACAAAAATAGAATGACGGTTTCGGGTGCCCTTTCTCAAGTTTAAAAGTATACAGACAAACATTAGTAACATAATTAAATATCGAGAGACAGGAAACAGGCAATTTCTTCAGTTGGGATAATACATTTTTTTTTTTAAACTAAACTTGAAAAAATATTTTGGAATGTATCTGTTCTTCTGGATTGATACATTTGTTTTACCTTTACAAAATGCTCACGATAAACAATGAATGGCGCCGCGTTGTGAGTGAAATTTGATAGTGAGGATAGTCTTCTATGACGTTTAGTATTTGTTGTATTTCTATATTGCATTGCAAAGACTTAGTAACACATTAAGAAGTGAGTGCTTATAGGATTAATGTATCTGTTAATTGTTTTTTATTGGATAGCTTGTATCTAAAGCGAAGGACCCACAGGTCCGTGGCCAGCAGGACCCCCAGGTGCGCGGGCAGCTCCCAGCAGGACCCACAGTGTGTGGGTCCTGCTGGGAGTTGGCCACGGACCTGTGGGTCCTGCTGGGAGTTGGCCACGGACCTGTGGGTCCTGCTGGGAGTTGGCCACGGACCTGTGGGTCCTGCTGGCCACTGACCTGTGGGTCATGCTGGCCACTGACCTGTGGGTCATGCTGGCCACTGACCTTTGGGTCCTGCTGGGAGTTGGCCACGGACCTGTGGGTCCTGCTGGCCACTGACCTGTGGGTCATGCTGGCCACTGACCTGTGGGTCATGCTGGCCACTGACCTGTGGGTCATGCTGGCCACTGACCTTTGGGTCCTGCTGGGAGTTGGCCACGGACCTGTGGGTCATGCTGGCCACTGACCTTTGGGTCATGCTGGCCACTGACCTGTGGGTCCTGCTGACCAGACATCCCCGGTTTACAGGGACAATCCAGTCAAAACTCCCGTCCATCTAGGACAAAGATGGCTTCTTCTTTGTAGGAAATGCCTCCCATGCAGGGAAGCTAAAAGACCAAAGAGAGCAGTTGAAACCTTTACTTCTACATCCAAAGGGATCGAGTTCCCTATAAAAGAATTCATAACTTGCAACACCTCCTATGTAGCTTACATCCTTGAATGCCCTTGCAAACTCATGTACATAGGCTGTACAAAAAGGGTATTGAAAGTGAGGATAGCAGAACATGTTGCAAATATCAAATTAGGCTACAAAGATCACAATGTATCACTACATTTCAAGTTTTTCCATAACCGCAACCCAGCAGGCCTCAAATTTTGGGGGGTTGATCACATAAAACCAGCATGGAGAGGATCCAACTGTGTTAGAGAACTATCTGAACTTGAAACACAGTGGATATATACAGCTGATACTTTATTACCGAAAGGATTGAACATAGACCTTGACATCAACTGCTTTATTAGTGTTTACTGATTATCCTCCCTTTTACTCTCACTTATCTTTATTTTTATTTATTTTTATTATTATTTTTATCTTATATGGGCCAGATTCAGGTAGAGTTAGGCTGGAGTATCCATTGATCCGCCAGCCGAGCGGCAAGTAACGCCGCATACGCGGCTTTACTTGCCGCGCTTCGATTTATTTATTTTTTATTTATTTTTTTTTACAAATCTTCCCATTCATGTCTATGGGCGAACGCCAATGTCGCTTGAAAAAAAGGGTCCGGGACTTTTTTTCAGGCGACAGGCGTTCGGCGTCTCAGGCGGCGTACAGACGATCGGATATATCCGATGAAAACGGTCCGCGGACCATTTCCATCGGATATGTCCGATCGGGAGTTTGATCCGATGGCGTGTACACACCATCGGATCAAATTCCCCGCCGCCGGACGGCGCGGTGACGTAGTGGTGACGCGGCGGTGACGTTGACGCCGCCGCGTCACCGCCACGTCACCGCACCAGGAAGTAAAACACTTCCGCGCATGCGCCGAATCCATTCGGCAGCGGCGCGGCGGTGGTGGGAGCCGACATGTCTGCTGGTAAGTGTACTAACCAGCAGACATGTCGGGCTGACAGATTCCCACCGGATAGATTTCAAAGCATGCTTTGAAATCTGTCGGGTGGAGAAATCTGTCCGCTAGCCCATACACACGAGCGGAGATGTCTGCTGAAACGGTCCATCGGACCGTTTTCAGCGGACATATCCCCTCGTGTGTACGCGGCCTCAGAGATGTGAACCATCTCTATAGACATGAATGGGAAATTTCCCCTCCAGCGGCACGAGCGTCGCGCGACAGGCGTTTTGCCGCTCAGGTGTGAATGGGCTCTAACTGTCACTTTAAGCCGGCGTTTTTGTTTTCTGTAACCAGAAAACAAGAAACGCCGGGTTGGAGTTCCGATGCGATCGGCGCAATTGAATTTCGCCATTGCATCGTTACTTCAGCTTAAAAATGGCGCCGGGGGCGTTCCCGCCGATTTACGCTCAAAAAATATGTTAATCAGCGGGAATCGGCAATTCACGATCTTTTTCGGGCGCGACGCAGTGACTTTACGACGTTTCCGTAAGCGATACGCGGCGTATAGATAAAACAGCCCCCTAGTGGAGTATCCTATGTTAAGTATAGGCGTCGTCATTGCGTCGGAAAAAAAAACAAATCGCGTTGCTTGCGTAAAACATTCATGAATGGGGATGTGACGTCATTGACGTTCACTGACAGAATTTGGAGCATGCGCACTGGGATGCATTGACACTCGACGCATGCGCAGTACGTTCGCCGCGGGATCGCGCTTAGTTTGAATACTACACGCCCCGTACCCGCCCAATTTGAATTCCGCCGGCTCATTTGCGATGCGCTGCCGCAACTTTAGGAGCAAGTGCTTCATGAATAACAGCACTTGCTCCTAAAATTTCTGCAGCGTAACGTAAATGAGAAGCGTTACTCCAGAGCAAAGATGCTCCCATCTACCTGAATCTGGCCCTATATCTGAATATATTTGTACTATTCATATGTATATATATTTTTACATATTTAGGTATTTTATACATATTGATGGCTTTATTTTGTCTTTTTCTCTTTTAACTCAGATATTTTAGATATATATTTTAACATTTTTGTATAGGTTTAATCATAGTCTGGCTATATTTTATATATTTTTAAGAATATCTTATGAATTTTTATTCATTTTAATTAGCCTTCGACTATTACCATTGACCAAGACTGACGATAGGGGCGTTTCCACATCGAATATGCAAATGAGGTAGATACGCCGATTCACGAACGTACGTACGCCCGGCGCCGTGTTTTTACATCGTTTGCATAAGCGTAGGTCCAGCGTAAAGTTACCCCTGCTGTATAGAGGCTTACACAATGTTAAGTATTGACGTCAGGCCAGCGTCGAATTTCCCGTCGTTCACGTAACCCGTTCGCGAATAGGGAATTGCGTAAGTTACGTACACGGAGTTTTCATTGACTATTTGCGACGTGATTTCACGCATGCCCACTAGGATACGTCCACGGCCGGTGCATGCGCAGTTCAAAAAATACGTAGTTTGCGTCGGGTCATTGATAATTTTTAATAAAACACGCCCACCTCTTGTTCATTTGAATTACACCCGCGAACGCCGGCCCATTTACACTACGCCGCCGTAAGTTACAGCGGTAATTGTTTGTGGATAAGGATACTAAGATAGGCTACGCCAGCGGGAGATCTTTGTGGATCTGGCCCAATATATTTACCTATTTTAGTCATTGAGATTTAATTTCTGATATTATATATCTTTTATCTATACATATATATATATGCCGTTCTCTTTCCCTGCAGCCAATCAGGAGGGTTGGCCTTACTGTGCATGCTGGGAGGGGTATTTATGGGGCAGACGCCATTGGTTCTGGGTCTTCTTCGTCCAGTGTGGCACCCACCTTTAGGGTGGCCACACCACGGCGCCCTGGCGATATGGCCTACCTGGCCGGGGCGTGCGTGCCACGCAGTGTTCCTGGCTCCGGGACCATGTTGGCCATGTTGACCATGTGTGTGACTGGGTTCCCACCATTGAGGATCCCAAGCTGTACTGCTGTTCGGTGGGGAGTCCGTCTGAGGAGCGCCATTGAGAGGCTGCCGATCCAAAAGGGCCTTGACAAACCACTGAGGATCAAGGTAGCCGGACACTGAAGGATTGATCACCTGTCAGTCAGTACCTGAGCGACAAGTTGAAGGAGATCCAGACGTAACCCATCTAAAGAGGGATCATCTCCAAGAATCCAATCCAGAGAGGATCTGTGGCAGAGGTTTCTTTCTGAGGCTCACCGAGAGGAGTCTGTGGCAGAGGCTCTTTCTCAAGTTCAAGTTCACTAAGGAGGGTCTGTGGCAGGCAGTGGTGGCTGGTGAAGTTTTAGGATGGGGGGGCGCAAGACCTAGCCCCTCCACATTTGGTCCCTCCCACATCTCATAAGCCACACCCCTTATAGAATCCACCCATTCCATCCCCTGTATTCCACTTGCTTCCACTCATAGTGTCAGGAGTATACAGCTCAGCATCACAGCACAGAGTATACAGAGCCAGCATCACAAATCATGGTATATAGCGCAGCCTTACAGATCGGCACAAACAAACTAAAAAATTACACTGATAGTAATGAAGGACTCTAAATGGGCACAAGATGACCAGAGACTGCGGACATACTGCACAAGATGACCAGAGGCGGCTCCAGGCTTTGTGAGGCCTTAGGCAAAATTTTGACACGAGGCCCCACTCAGGCCCAAAATGAATAAAAAAGTTCAAGCAAGTAAAAATGGCTGCAGAAATATGCGTGGATGTAGCACACCTTCCAGGGCACCCTCCTCACCCATCAGACATATGCAGCCAATACAACATCTGGGATCCAGCAAGGTGACAACTTCTCTAGGATTTCCCCCTGTGCCTTGGGAAAATGGGAAGGGGTGTCAATGAATAATTCCACATCCATAGAGGAGGGAGAGTGGGGGGATTCCAGCACAGAGGGAGAGAGAGAGAGGGAGAGAGAGAGAAAGGGAAGGAGGGAGGGAGAGAGAGAAAGGGAAGGAGGGGGAGAGAGAGAGAGAGAATAAGGGAGAACGTGAGGGAGAGAGAGAGAGAAAGAGGGGGATAGAGAGGGGGAATGAGGGAAGGTGAGAGAGGGAGCGGAAAACAGAGCAGAACAGAGAGAGAGAGCGGGAGAGAGATAGCGCGGTGGAGAGGGAGGGAGAGAGAGAGAGGAGGGGGAGAGAGGAGGGGGAGAGGGAGAGAGAGAGAGGAGAGAGAGAGAGAGGGGGGGGGAGGGGAGAGAGAGGGGGAGAGAGAGAGGAGGGGAGAGAAGCGAGAGAGGGGGAGAGAGAGGGGGGAAGGGGAGATAGAAGGAGAGGGAGGGGGAGGGAGAGAGAGAGGGGGGAGGGAGAGAGAGGGAGGAGGGAGGGGAGAGGGGGAGGGAGAGAGGGAGGGGGAGAGCAAGAGGGAAAGGGAAGAAGGAGGGGAGAGAGAGAGGGAGGGAGGAGGTGGAGGGAGGAGGGGGAGAGAGAGGGAGGGGAGAGAGAGGTAGGTAGGAGGGGGAGAGCAAGGGGGAGAGAGGGGAGAGGGAGAGAGAGGGGAGGGAGGAGGGGGAGAGAGAGATCTCTAGCCCTGTCCCTGTCTGCAGCCCCTCCTGTGTACCATGTCCTAGTCTGCAGTGCCTGTCTGTGAGAAGCTATGTGATGCTTGGTACGGTACCTTCTATGCCAGCGGGATGTTCATGACAGCCAGCAGGGTCCGTTCTCGTTCTGGGTGGGGACAGTGTCCTGCTCTTTCCAGAGGATCTGTTTTCGGTTAGTTGGTGTGGTCCCTGGTCACCTTTACCTTCCACCCATCCTCGTTTTCCGGCCCCAGTCAGCCTGTCCTTAGAGCTCTTCTCCCTCAAGGACTATTGTTCCTTGCAAGCCTCGCTGCTTAATTTGCCCACCAGGCCCTGAATGGGACAAAATATAGACTGAGCAGCCCATGATAGCGGTCCCTTCTCTGCTTCTCAGTCTGAGAGACCCCCGCAACAGCTGGAGAAAAAAGAGGGGGGAACCTAGCAAAACTATCTGAGGATGAGGGGCCAGAAAAGAGAACAGGGGTGAGGCTGAGAGAAACAGCGGGGGGTGGGGTGAGAGTGTGGGGGGGCAAGAGCACTGGGAAAGCTGGAGAGCACTGGCAGGAGTGGAGAACCTTGCGGGGCAGAGAGCACAGGGGGATGATGAAGAACATAAGGGCCAGAGAGTACTGGGGGAGGGGCAGAAGAGCATAGGGAAGGTGGGGGTGGAGAGCACTGGGGGAGCTGGATAGCACAGTGTGGTGGAGAGCATGGGGGGGGGGAGTGGGGGCTGGAAAACACAAGGGGGGGGCTGGAGAGTACTGTGGAGGCTGGAGAGCTAGAGAGCACGGGGAAGCTGAAAGCACAGGGGGAGCCAGGGAGCACCAGAGGGAACTGCACAACACAGGGGGCAGAGAGCACTGGGCGTGCAGGTAGAACTGGGGGGTTAGGGAGCACGAGGGGAACAGAGGGCTCTGGGGGGCTGGAGAGCACTGTTAGGGGGAGCCAGGAAGCAAGGAGGTCAGCGAGTATGGGAGGACCAGAGAGCACTGTGGGGGAATTTAATTGTGGGGGAGCCAGGGAGCACAGAGCACTGGGGGGGGGAGCTGGGAGCAGTGGGGGGGGGGCTGGACAGCACAGTGGGGGAAGAGCATGGGGGAAGCATTGGGGGGACAGACGGACTGGACAGCACAGTGGGGGGAGAGCATGGGGGGGGGACTGGACAGCACAGTGGGGGGATAGCATTGGGTGGCACTGGACAGCACGATGGGGGAGAGCATTGGGGGCACTGGACAGCACAGTGGGGGAGAGCATTGGGGGCACTGGACAGCACAGTGGGGGGAGAGCATTGTGGGGCACTGGACAGCACAGTGAGGGGAGAGCATTAGGGGGCACTGAACAGCACAGTGGGGGGAGAGCAGTGGGGAGACTGGACAACACAGTGGAGGGGGGAGCTGGGGTGACTGGACAGCACAGGGGAGCATGGAGGGAGCTGGGGAGCAATGGAGGGGGGTACTGGGCAGCACAGTGGGGGAGCCAGGGAGCACAGGGATCAGAGAGCACTGGGAGGAGAACCAGGAAACAGAGGAGGGTATGCAGCGAGAATTGGGAGGAACCAGGGAGCACGGGGTCAGTAAAAGAAGTTGGATAGGAGGACAGAGCTCCGGTGGATGGATCCTATCTCAGCGCCTGCTGCAGCCTGGCCGACCCCCCACAAAGAACGTGAACAACCCGGCCGGCCGCGCCGCTCCCCTGTGTGCCTGGATAGGAGGAGCGGCGGGGACAGCTGCACATTGAGAAATTGATCTTTCCATATTCTTTCTGCAGCCAA
Organism: Rana kukunoris; assembly: GCA_029574335.1. NCBI lineage: Eukaryota > Metazoa > Chordata > Amphibia > Anura > Ranidae > Rana > Rana kukunoris. The sequence continues at coordinate 9,209,406 of CM056051.1, read as the reverse complement.
TGAATACCCGTAGAAGAACCGGTCATTCAACGGCTGCAGAAAGAATATGGAAAGATCAATTCCTCCAATTCCTCTCTGGGATCCATCCACCGGAGCTCCACTTTACAAAAGTCAAAAGGAAGACGCGGAGATGTCAGGTTAGCGGCGTGGGCTGAAGGAGCAACTCAGCTGCTTTGTGTGCCGATGGCTGCCCGCACAACCCCTGGTCCTGCCTGTTGGTCCGTCCATTAATCGAGCAGAGGCAAATGAGGCAGCCGCGAGGCCCATGTGAGTGCGAGGCCTTAGGCGGCTGCCTCATTTGCCTAATTAGAGAGCCGCCTCTGAAGATGACCAGAGACTGCGGACATACTGCACAAGATGACCAGAGACTGCGGACATACTGCACAAGATGACCAGAGACTGCGGACATACTGCACAAGATGACCAGAGACTGCAAGCATAATGCACAAGATGACCAGAGACTGCGGACATACTGCACGAGATTACCAGAGACTGCGGACATACTGCACAAGATGATCAGAGACTGCGGACATACTGCACAAGATGACCAGAGACTGCGGATATACTGCACAAGATTACCAGAGACTGCGGACATACTGCACAAGATGACCAGAGACTGCGGACATACTGCACAAGATGACCAGAGACTGCGGACATACTGCACAAGATTACCAGAGACTGCGGACATACTGCACAAGATTACCAGAGACTGCGGACATACTGCACAAGATTACCAGAGACTGCGGACATACTGCACAAGATTACCAGAGACTGCGGACATACTGCACAAGATTACCAGAGACTGCGGACATACTGCACAAGATTACCAGAGACTGCGGACATACTGCACAAGATTACCAGAGACTGCGGACATACTGCACAAGATTACCAGATACTGCGGACATACTGCATTACTTGTCTTGCGACTTGGGACTTCAACGTTGCATGACAAGTCGTACCCCATGATTTCCAATGAGAACCGTTCATATCTGTACGACTTCAAGTTACAGCGACTTCAAAGTAGTCCCTGCACTACTTTGGTACCTCTTTGATGCAACTTGAGGTCCATAGACCTCCGGAATACACAGGCATTGCTTTAAGTCGCGTCAAAATTGCGATAGAATTGTGCAACTTTCAGACTGCGTTAGCCTGAAAGTCACAAGATTCTGCCACAATTTTTTGCTGTGATTTTGCGACTTGAAACAATGCCTGTGTATTCTGGAGGTCTATGGACTCAAGTCACATCAAAGTGGGACAAAAGTAATGCAGGGACTACTTCGTCGCAGGACAATTTGCAATTTTTTTTAGCGGGGGGAGGGGGGGGTTTGGTGTTGACGGCCAATATTTTCCCCGCACATTGAATGAATGAAGAACTTGTATAGCGCAGCACATGCGAAGTAAATCGCCTCTGGGCGCTTGTTGTTCCTGTCTCCTTTGAGATCAAAAGACATGAGTCTTAATCTTTCTCCTGAAGACTAAGTAGTTCTCCTCCAGTCTAATGCTGGCTGGTAAGGCGTTCCATAGTCTGGGACCTTGGACAGCGAATCTCCTGTCTCCTTTGGACTTGTATCTGGCTTTCGGTATCTGAAGCCGATTTTGATTGTTGGATCGTAGAATACGATTGGGATTGTAAATTTTTAATTTTTCGCATAGATAATGGGGAGCATTCTCATGGATACATCTATGCGTTAGACAGAGTGCTTTAAAGGTGATTCTGTCTTTGACTGGTAGCCAGTGAAGGGATCTCAACGAAGGTGAGATTGATTCCCAGGGTTTTTTCCCAGTCACAAGTCTGGCGGCCGTATTTTGAACGACTTGAAGACGAGCGATTTGGTACTTGGGGAGTCCGAGGTAAAGGGCATTTGCATAGTCCAATCTGGAGTTTACAATCGCTCCCACCACAACCGCTATGTCTTTCTTGGGAATAAAAGGCGTGAGTCTGCGTAGTAGGCGCAGCAGATAGTGAGATCCGCTGACTACTGCCCCTATTTGTGCGTTCATTGTCATGTCGGAGTCAAAGATGACCCCAAGACTTTTGACTTTGGCGCTAGGGGTGATGACTTTGCCCAGAATGGGCGGGGGGATCCAGGTTGTTATCGATTGATTCCTACGCTTGGCGTGAAACAGAAGAAGTTCCGTTTTCGCGCCGTTGAGTTTGAGATAACTCTTTGTCATCCAGTCCTCTATCAAAGAGAGACAGGTCTCTAGATTGAGGTGGTGATCCTTTTTATTGCAAATGCGGAAGTACAGTTGCGTGTCGTCTGCGTAAGAGTGATATAGCAGTTTTTGGCTGCTGATGATTTCAAAAAGAGGACGCAGATAGATGTTGAATAACATCGGCGACAGGGGAGATCCCTGAGGGACCCCGCACGATAATGTGCGTTGTTCCGAAGTGAATGGTCCTAGCTTGACTATTTGCGATCGGTTTTCCAAAAAAGAGGAGAACCAAGATAGATCGCTTTCTGCGACTTTGGCTATTTTAGCCAGCCGAGTCAATAACAGCTTGTGATCAACTGTATCAAAGGCTGCGCTTAGGTCCAGCAGAACCAAAAGAGAAGATTCTCCTTCGTCTGCGGCCTCAAGAACGTCGTCCCATATCTTAAGCAATGCTGTTTCCGTCCCGTGTCCGGGACGGAATCCTGATTGCAATGGGTCGAGTAAGTTGTGGGTATCTAGATGCTGTTGCAGCTGCTGTACCACTGCTTTCTCCATTACCTTGGAGAGAACATTTAGGCCTGTTATGGGGCGCCAGTTGAGTGGATCCTTAGGATCCAGGGTGGCTTTCTTCAAGATGGGTTGAATGAAGCCCTCCTTCAGGGCACCGTTGATAGCCTCAGAAAAATAGTTTTTCTTGGCTTCGAAGATTTGCTTGTAGTATTTTCTGGTTATTGCCTTGTAAATCGCGAGGTTCTCATCTGAAGAGCTTCTTTTCCAGGCTGCTTCTGCCCTTCTACGCTCTTGCTTCAGTAACGCCAGCTGGTTGTTGAACCAGCCGGAGTTATTTTTCCTGATCTGGGTCTTTCGTTTCGGCGCTATCAAGTCAGCTGACTGCAATAGTGCTGTGTTTATGGCCTCTAGTGTTTCTTCCGCTGTTTGGTGCGGCTGAATTGTGTTTATTTTTCCCCCTAACGTGGCTTTGAAGAGTTCCGAGTGGAGCTTCTTCTGACATCTGGTCCAGTGTGTTGTCACTGGATTTGATGTTTTTGTTAAGGGGGGGAATTCGGAAATAATGAATTTAATTGCATGGTGATCTGTCCATGGCAATGGTTCATTTTCCAAGATTTTTATTTCCAGATCTTGTCTGAAAATAAGATCGAGTGTATGACCTGAAGCATGTGTGGGCCCACATACTAGTTGCTGAAGCCCTAATCCTTCCAGGTGGTCGATGCAGGCGTCGGCAATGGGGTCTTGCGGGGAGTTGGCCCAAAGGTTGAAGTCCCCGAGCAGCAAAAGGTGTTTGCTATTCAGGGTATAAGTGGAGACAAAGTCCGTCAAAGATGGGAGCAGCTGTGACTTGGGGCCAGGTGGCCTATAGCAGAGTAGAATCCGGACGGTCTCCTGGCCGTTTACTTGCAGTTGAAGAGTAAGGGTTTCCATAAATGGAAGAGGGTTTTGAAGGCTTGGTTTTGTGATCGCAAGACGTGTCTTATGGATCACCGCCAGTCCTCCTCCTCTTTGCCCTATTCTGTTTTCCGTTATAATACGATAGTTTTCTGGCACCAGTTCTCCTAGAATGGTGTTACAGTCGGCTGTGAGCCAGCTCTCTGTAATGAAGAGGCAGTCTAGGTCGTGTTGTAGAATGAAATCATGGATTTCAAGTCGGTGTTTTACTGCCGATCTTGTGTTGATCAGAGCACATGAAATGCGCTTAGGTTGGGGTAAACGGCTAAAATTTTTGACGGTCCATCGTCGATCGATCCTCAAAAGGTGCTCAATTCTTAGGGTCTTTTTGGTGATGGCTGGCAGTATTGCGGCGAAACGCCTCAAATTCCAAATGGTTTCTGCGGAGTACCGCAGATTAGCCATGGTCGCCATTCACCGGGGAAAAAGTCGTTCCTTTTGGTGGCGATGAAGAGAGGATTCAGTGAATCCTCCCGGCTTGGTCCAGAGGAAGGCAAAAAACCCCTAACCATGCTATGCCAATTTGCATTTGGTAGGGGAAAAAATTCCTTCCTGATCCCTGAAAGGCGATCGGGCGAACCCCTGGATCAAGTGCTATTAAGTTGTGACAGTGGGGGTGGGAAGCTGACACTGCTGACACTGCTGCTGGGTGTACCAAGATGGCCGCCGACCAGGAGCAGGGCATGGGACCCAGGCTGGTGTGTAGCCAGCTGGGTGGATTGGTGAGCCAGGGGGGGGGGGGGGCTGGTTGTTGATGCCAGGGGTGGATGAGTACCTACAGGGGCTAGGGGTGAGCTCCTGGGGGCTACTACCAGAGATTTGGCTGAAAATGCGGCGCGCCGCTAGGCCGCGGATGAAGCCGCGGCCTTTCCTAAGATGCGGCGGCCGCGAATCAGTGACGGCTGGTGCGGTTCAGGGGAGAAGATGGGGAGGCTCCGAGGGGAAGGTTACATTGACAGGTGGGTGGTAATGTGGGGTAAGGAGAGGGAAGGAGACCCCAGCGTTCAGCCGATTCGGCGGCTTATCCTGATAAGGACGGCCGCCAATCGGTTCCAGGGGAGATGATGGAAGGTAGGGCCTACCTGGGGAGGATGTCTGGATGTCTGGAGAAGGAGAGAGCTGTAAAAAACAAGATCCTGCCTGCCTGATGCTGTCCCTGGGGAGAGCCGACTCGTTTGAGAGCGTCCTGCTCTCCCAGTCCCTAAGGTGAGCAGACTAAGGTGAGAGCGTCTGCTGCACACCTCACTGACACACCTGCTTAGCACACCTGCTTAGCACTTCCCTTTCCCTTACATTAAGTATAAAAAATTTTTTTTTAATAACTGGGGGGTGGGGTAGTGTTGACGCCTGCTATCTGTGCTGTAAGAAATTTTTACATATAAAATACCGCGATTTCGGCCGAATATTCACTTAAAAAACTTTGGAACATTGGAATTGCCAGGGGGGTGGCTTTGCCGCGATTTCGCCCGAATATTCACTATAAGAAAAAACTTTGGAAGTTCCAATTTTTTTTTTATAGTGCATATTAGGCCGAAATCGCGGCACCTACACTGCCCCCCCCCCTTATTTCAATGTTCCCAATTTTTTTATAGTGATTATTCTGGCCGAAATCGCAGCCCCCCCAAATTTTGTTTTATAGTGAATATTCGGCCGAAATCGCGGACCCCCCCCGCGATTGGGGGGGGCCGCGAATTCGGCCAGAATTTTCACTATAAAAAAAATTTGGAACACAGGTAATCTGTGAAGAAGGGGGGTGGATCGCTGCTGCTGCTGCTGCTGCTGCTGCCAAACTTTACACAGTAGACAGTCCATTATAGAGGGGCAGAGGCAGGCGGCAGGCATAGCTCAGCTTACCTGTACCCGCACTGAGCGTCCCGAGTCCCGACGTCACTTCCTGTTCTTCCAGGGACATCGGGACGGAACGGGCACAGATAGTGGATGCCCCTGCCCGACCATAACAATGCAGTCCATCGCGCCGGAAGCAAGTGGTGCGATGGACTGCGCCATAAAGGCATTTTTGGGCTGCCAATGTAGCGCCACGTCTGCAATCCCGTGATTGCACAGACGTGCCGCTACCCATACTGCACTGTGCCCGGCGCCCGACGCCCGGACTCTGTGCACATAAGAACCCTTTTTGGATTTTTTTTCCTTAAAGGGACATGTTTAAATGAAAAAAAATATATATATATTTTTTTTTAGATTTTTTTTTTACTGACTGGGGGAGGGGGGGAGGCGCCCGGGCGCCCTTTATGGGCGGGCCGCCACTGGTGGCAGGGACTTCATCCTACAATTGTCCGAGTGATACTCCGGCTGCCAGGTCAGTGAGAGAGGCCTGTCCGGGTACGCTAAGCCCGGCTGGAGTGGCGCATAGAAGGGTTACGTTTGGGAGCAGGACTGTTTCTTATTATCACGTCTGAATCTGCTGTTCTCCTTTCTTCTTCAGCTTTCCTTTCCTCACCACAAGTTTATTGTTTTTACCCGGCTGGGTAACAAAGAGCCCAGCAAAGAACACCTGTCTGGACATTACTTCTACTATATGCAATACGCATCACATCACCCCCTAGGAATTCGGGGGAGCCATGAGGTTATAATATGCTGCCCAAAAATCCTGCAGCTCCTCCGGGGGTAATGCTACATCTATATAGATATATATCTCATTCCATGAATACTAATTAATCATTTTAAAGCCGTATGTGTAATTTTTCCCCATACCTCATGCTGATTGCCATATGGTGTATCTAATTCATTATGGCTTGCCATTGTTTGGCATTATTTGCTCATCTTCCGGTGCGCCCTTCTTTATTTTTTTTGGACAATAAATGAACAACGTGTGTTGAATTTATTCTCACGTCTGCAAAGATCCACTTTTTATTATTTTAGGTCAATGTATTACTTTGAAGGACGATCGAAGAAGAGAAAGGTAATAGCCGCACCACACACACACACACCAGCAGGGGGCAGTATGCTACTCTGATGGCTGCCTTCCAAATCAGAATCCAAGTTGGAATAATAGATCGCTCCCCCCCTGCGCCCTTGTTGAGTTCCCAGTGAAAAGTCTAAGGACGGGTCAAAGGGGTGTTCAGTGTTACTGCATTAGAAGATACAACAACACATTAAAGCAAAGGAGATCGACCCCGGGACTAATAATAAAGCTGCTGAGAACACAACAACCCGCCTGTTACTGAGAACTCCGGGTTTACAGTTCTGCTTTATCCTGGAGATTATATGGCAGATTTATATTATTATTATTATTTTTATTATTATTATTATTTTTATTATTATTATTAATATTATTATTATTTTTATTATTATTATCATACACAATTTATATAGCGCCAACAGTTTTACATTATGGAAGTATGGCGCTGCACACCAATGTAGATAAGTAAAAAGCAGAACTCGTTTTGTTTTTTTCAACTATAGCTTCTAACTGCCAATTAGGTCCCATTTCTAAATACACAATATTTCCAAAAGTATTGGGACGCCTGCCTTTACGTGAACTTTAAAGGGGAGGTTCACATAAAAAAAAAAAAAATGTTTAACCTTGCATTTAGGCTATTCATTTTAATGAGAATTGGCCGTTTTTTTTAAATAAATACTTGCGGTACATACCGTTTTCCATACGTATGTTCACCGCGGCTTCCGGCTATGATGGTCGGGGTTGGGCGTTCCTAATTGATTGACAGCATCCTGACCGGCGCATACAGCGTGTCACAAGTAGCCGAGAGAAGCCGAACGAGCCACACCGACGTTCGGCTTCTTTCGGCTACTCGTGACGCGCTGTATGCGCCGGTCAGGATGCTGTCAATCAATTAGGAACGCCCGACCATCATAGCCGGAAGCCGCGGTGAACATACGTATGGAAAACTGTATGTACCACAAGTACAAACTGCCGATTCTCATTAAAATTAATAGCCTGAATGCAAGGTTACATTTTTTTTACGTGAACCTCCCCTTTAATGACATCCCAGTCTTAGTCCGTAGGGTTCAATATTGAGTTGGCCCCCGCCCTTGAGTTGGCCCCCGCTGCTATAAGAGCTTCACCTCTTCTGGGAAGGCCGTCCACAAGGTTTAGGATAAGGTGACCAGATTTTTTAAATGAAATCCGGGGACATATTTTTTTTGCTTTACTAGTAATTGCAGCAATCAGCGACTCTCTGCCCGTCGCCGCCCGCCTCACAGCCTGTCAAGTCTTACTCTCGGGCCCCGGCTACTACTGGATGTGGAGCAGATGAAGATCACTCCACCAGGAAAGGCACGGAGATAAGCAGGCAGACGGCTGGATGGGACGGCTGGATGAAACATGCGAGCGGAGCTGAATGAACATATGCCCGAAACTGAAGAACTATCCCCTGCGCTCCGACCAGCACATGATTATAAATGAGGGGCACAGATAATGGAAAAAATATACCCCCCTGAGCTGCCCCTGCCCCCTATTAAATCCAATCTGGGGACAAAACCAGGTACAAACTTGGTCTGGGGACAGTGTCCTCAATCCGGGGACTCTCCCCTGAAACTGGGGATGTCTGGTCACCCTACATTAAAGATTAGTGTAACCCCCCCCCACTTACATCAGGGTTCCCCCTGGGTCATTCTCAGAGTTTTCCATCAGAGTCCCCACTTACACAAGGGTCCCGATTAGAGTCCCCTTAAATCAGGGTACTAATTAGAACTTTACTTAAAGGGACACTAAAGTCAGGACTTTAAAAAAAAAAAAATAACAAACATGTGATACTTACCTCCACTGTGCAGTTCGTTTTGCACAGAGTGGCCCGGAAAGCTGTCTTCTGGGGTCCCTCGGCGGCTGTCTGGGCTCCTCCTCGCAAAAGCTTTCTACCATCATGCGAGGGCGCTCGCACGGTGGAAAGCTTTTTCGAGCACGCTCCTGTGATACAGCGGTGGCCATAGCCGCTGACTGTATCACTCGGCTAAGCCCCCCGGCGCGCCGCATCATCCGCTGTGATTGACAGCAGCGCCAGCCAATGGCTGCGCTGCTATCAATCCGCCCAGCCTAGCCAATCAACGGCCAGGCTGGAAACCGAAGAGGATGACGTGGACGCGCCCGGGAGTTTCGAACGGTCAGGTAAGTAAAACGGGGACTCGGAGGGGGGGGGGGCGGTGCTGTCAGATGTTTTTTTACCTTAATGCATAGGATGCATTAAGGTAAAAAAACTTTTACCTTTACAACCCCTTTAAATCAGAGTGCCTATCAAAGTCCCCCCTTACATCAGTGTTTTCTTCAGAGTTGCTGCTTACATCAGGGTTCCCATCAAAGTCCCCCTTGGGTCTTACTCAGAGTTCACCTTACATTAGTGTTGCCATCAAAGTCCTCCCATACATCAGGGTGCCCAACTGAGTCACTTCTTACATCAGGGTCCCCATCACAGTGCCATCCTTTATATCATAGCCTTCATCAGGCTCCGCAGTGTTTCCAACAGATCACTTCCTACATTAGAGTCCTCATCAGGGACCCCTTTACATCAGGGCCCTACCAGAGTTCCCCCTTACATCAGGGTCCTCATCACAGTCCCATCATTTATATCAGAGCCTTCATCAGGCATCCCCCTTTACATCAGTGTTTCCATCAGGGCACCCCTTACTTCAGAGTCCTCATCAGGGACCCCCTTACATTAGGTGTCCCCATCAGAGTCGTCGTCCCCCCTTACATCAGGATCCCCATTAAAGGCCCACTTGGGTCCCCCTTAGAGTTCTCCTTACATTATTGTTCCCATCAGAGTCCCACCTTACATCAGGGTCCACACTTGAGACCCCCTTACATCAGTGTTTCCTTCAGAGGTGCTACTTACATCAAGGTCCCCATCAAAGTCCCCCTTGGGTCTTCCTCAGAGTTCTCCTTACATTAGTGTTCCCATCAAAGTCCTCCCATACATCAGGGTCCCCATCTGAGTCACTCCTTACGTCAGTGTTCCCTTCAGAGTCACTCCTTACATCAGGGTCCCTATCACAGTCCCACCCTTTATATCATAGCCTTCATCAGGCTCCCCCTTTACATCAGTGTTTCCATCAGGGCACCCCTTACTTCATGGTCCTCATCAGGGACCCCCCTACATTAGGTATCCTCATCAGAGACGTCCCCCCCTTACATCAGGATCCCCATTAAAGGCCCACTTGGGTCCCCCTTAGAGTTCTCCTTACATTATTGTTCCCATCAGAGTCCCCACTTACATCAGGGTCCCCATTAGAGTCCCCTTAAATCAGGGTGCCAATCAGAATCACTCTTAAATCACAATGCCTATCAGAGTCCCACCTTACATCAGGGACCCCCTTGATTCAGGTGTCCCGATCAAAGCCCCCCCCCCCGTACACAAGGGGCCCCATCAAAGTACCACTTGGGTCGTCCTCAGAGCTCTCCTTACATTAGTGTTCCCATCAGAGTCCCCACTTACATCAGGGTCCCCATTAGAGTCCCCTTAAATCAGGGTGCCAGTCCCATCTTACATCAGGGTCCAAATTCGAGCCCCCCTTACATTAGCGTTCCCTTCAGAGTCACTACTTACATCAGGGTCCCCATCAGGCTTCTTCCTTACTTTACTTTACCCTTGCAGTATGTAACAGCAGAGCTGGAGCCAGAAGTTGGGAGTGTGGCTGTAGCAGCAAGCAAAGGCAAAACAGATCTGGACAGAAGCTCCGTTCTCCTAGCAATGCTGAAGCAAGCACATGATTGGTTGCTAGGACAATGGCAGTCCTAGCAACCAGTGATGGGGAAGAGAGATGACAGTGCAGAAGGGGGTGGGGGGGGGGTGCTGAAGACTGGGGGGGGGGGTGTAGAACTCTGCTGTCCTGAAGTGAGAGCCCAGTGGGCCCACATTGAGGATACGCCACTACCTTGCCGCAGGCCAGGTTTGGACCCCAGGCCGCAGTTTGAAGACCCCTGGCCTAAAAGGATAACTGACTAGTAGGGGAAGTGGGCGAAGATCAACATCCATATTACAGTCCAACATTCTTATTATTAGTATAGATACCAGGATGACGTCCCAAACAGCAGACCCTCTCTAAACTTTTATTTTGTTAAAGCAGAACTCTATCCAAAAATAACAAGATATAAAACAAAAAGCACTATAAAATATAACATAAAAAAACAGCTATGCAATATTTGCAATAGTCAACTTCCAACCAGAGATTGTCCCCTGCAGTACTTTTTTTCTGCCTCTAGATGTTCTCAGTCTGGTGGCCAGTATCATTCTACCTGTAATTGGACATGGGAGGAGAAGCAGCACAGGGAAGAGCTCATCTCTATGTCACTCTGCTCTCCCCTCCTATCAGGATGCTTCTTGGCTCATTTTGGCTCCTTGTGCTGCTTCCTCCTCTTGAACGCCAGCCCTGCTGTACAGGGACTGCATGAGACTGATACCAGGTTAAATTCAGATAGTTGCACAGCTTGCATTGAAAACAAAAAAAAAAAACTTAAAGATGTATTAATGTATACAGATGTGTTATATCTGCCTAGAGTTCAGCTTCAATGTTCTGTGATGAATAATGTTGAGGAAAGGAGATGTAGACGCGTGGTTATACTAGAGACTGCGATCTGTAGGGGGTTCTATCAATCTGATCACATGGTAGGAAATCTGGGCAGGTTATTGGAAGGCAGCAGAGAGCTCATCAATATATAAAAGAGTTCTTACTCTGCGTACAGTACAGCCCCGTCCATCCAGGCGTACATTTACATTCCCCGTCGTATGTGCTGCACTCGGCATCATTGTGACAGTTACATGTGTGGATGCAGTCTGGACCCCAGAGACCGGGAGGACATTCTGCCGGGGAAAAAAAGAACAAGAAAAAAATATATATTAGTTTCCTGGCAGGATTATGGAGGCAGCCATTGCTGGCCTCCCCCGGAAATACTACATGGAGGGCTAAGTCTGACTCCAGTATTTTCAGAGTTACTGAAACAAAACTTGGAGGCAACAGATAGAAGACGAGAGAGAGTTCTCCTCAATTAGTAACACAACCACATGTGACATGTATTGACCCAATATGGCCATACTTGGACAATGTCAATGCTGGTGACATAATAGACCCAATATGGCCATACTTGGACAATGTCAATGCTGGTGACATGATTGACCCAACATGGCCATACTTGGACAATGTCAACGCAGGTGACATGATTGACCCAATATGGCCATACTTGGACAATGTCAATGCTGGTGACATGATTGACCCAATATGGCCATACTTGGACAATGTCAACGCTGGTGACATGATTGACCCAATATGGCCATACTTGGACAATGTCAATGCTGGTGACATAATAGACCCAATATGGCCATACTTGGACAATGTCAATGCTGGTGACATGATTGACCCAACATGGCCATACTTGGACAATGTCAACGCAGGTGACATGATTGACCCAATATGGCCATACTTCGACAATGTCAATGCTGGTGACATAATAGACCCAATATGGCCATACTTGGACAATGTCAATGCTGGTGACATGATTGACCCAATATGGCCATACTTGGACAATGTCAATGCTGGTGACATGATTGACCCAATATGGCCATACTTGGACAATGTCAATGCTGGTGACATGATTGACCCAATATGGCCATACTTGGACAATGTCAATGCTGGTGACATGATTGACCCAATAAGGCCATATTTTCCCAGTGCCAGCACTGGTGACATAATAGACCCAATATAGCCATATTTGTACAATGCAAAACGCTTGTGACATAATTGACCTAGAATGGCCATAAATGGACAATGCCAACACTGGTGACATGTATTGACCCAATATGGCCATATTTGGACAATGCCAATGCTAGTGACATGTATTGACCCAATATGGCCAAATTTGGACAATGTCAATGCTGGTGACATGATAGACCCAATAGGGCCATATTTTCCCAGTGCCAGCACTGGTGACATAATAGACCCAATATGGCGATATTTGGACAATGTCAATGCTGGTTGACGTGACTGACCTAATATGGCCATATTAGGACAATGCCAACGTTGAGTTACATAATTGACCCAATACAGCCATATTTGACCAGTGCCAACGCTGGTGATATAATTGGCCAAATATGGCCATATTTGCACAATGTCAATGCTGGTGACATAACTGACCTAATATGGCCCCATGGAGGTATGTAGCCATATTATAATGTCACCACCATCCCCATTGACCCTTTGTTTCGTGCAGCTGTAAGGGAGGGAATTCCATACCTGCAGCTGATCCGGCTGGTGAGCTGCGACCATATGACAGTTTTCCCCGGGTTTGGCCCAAACCTTAGCTCATCCCTAATATCTACTCCATCAAAAATTAAAAAACCTTTTTGGCTTCATATACTGTACATTGTATCTGCTCATTTCTCGTGTTTAACAATTGACAATTAACAAATATTTGGACAATGTCAATGCTGGTGACATAATTGACATAATAAGGCCATATTTGGACAATGCCAATGTTGAGTTACATAATTGACCCAATACGGCCATATTTGACCAGTGCTAACGCTGGTGATATAATTGACCCAATATGGCCATATAAGGACAATGTCAATGCTGGTGACCTAATATGGCCCCATGGAGGTATATAGCGATATTATGAAAATAATGTCACCAGCATCCCCAGTAACCCTTTGTTTCGTGCAGCTGTAAGGGAGGGAATTACATAGCTGCAGCCGATCGGGCTGGTGAGCTGCGACCATATGACAGTTTTCCCCAGATTTGGTCCAAACCTTAGCTCATTCCTACGATCTACTCCGTCCAAAATTAAAAAAACGTTTTGGCTTTATATACATTGTATCTGCTTTATACATTTCTCAAGTTCAAGAATTGATAATTAACAAATGTCAATGCTGGTGACATGATTGACCTAATATGGCAAAATTTGGACAATGTCAACGCTTGTGACATGACTGACCCAATATGCCCATATTTGACCAATGCCAATGTTGGTGACAAAATTGACCCAATATAGCCACCGTATTTGACCAGTGCCAACGCTGGTGATATAATCGACCTAATATGGCCACACTCGGACAATGTCAACGCTGGTGACACAATTGACCCAATATGGCCACCATATTTGACCAGTGCAAACGCTGGTGACATGATGGACCTAATATGGTCACACTCAGACAATGTTAATGCTGGTGACATAATTGACCCAATATGGCCATATTTGACCAGTGCCAACGCTGGTGATAAAATTGATCTAATATGGCCATATTTGGACAATGTCAATGCTGGTGACATGATTGACCCAAACCTTAGCTCATCCTTAAGATCTACTGATAAATGACTATAGTTAGCAATACATGGACGGGATCATGTGATCTCTGGTGTACTTTTGTTTAGGCCATTCTTGATACTTTAGTGTAAGAACATGAATTGCTTCTCTAACACGGGACATATTCATTGTTTCTATGGCCCCATATGAGTATATTTACCGTCTGAGCAGTCGCTGCCAATCCAACCAGGGTAGCACTGACACGAGCCATCAATGGGGTTACAGGTGGAGTTGTTGCTGCATATACAGAATTCTAAACAGCCTCTTCCATACCTCCCGCTGGGGCACACTGCAGTATAAAAGAAGAAAGTTCACACTTAGGTATCCGAGGCAATTTTTGAAAAGGTAGATAATACTTTTATACTATTGGTGTATTTTCCAAAACTGTACTGGTGGTATCCCAGTGGGGTGTCTGGGTGATGTGTGGTCAGCTTCTGTGAACTAAGGAACTCTGGGAAAGTAATATTTGGATCTCAGGCGGCGTACACACGGCAGAGAACCTCAACGGGCAGAACACATCGTTCCGCCCGTCGGGGTTCTCTGCCGGCCGTCAGATCCGGCGACCCGCCCGTCGGGAATGGCAACCAGCCATTAATCCTGACGGGCCGTCGAGCAAATAGAGAACATGCTCTCTATTTCGGCTCGACGGCATTCCCGACGGGATGCTCGCCGAGAGCGTACACACGGCCGAGGTTCTCGCTGGAATGCAGCTCCCAGCGAGGTTCTCGCTGGTTTCTAGCGAGAACCTCGGTCGTGTGTACGCCACCTAAAGGTTAAATAGCATCAGCATACCTCCCAACCGTCCCGGAATTCGCGGTAAATCCCGCGGTCCCGCGATTATGGCTGGAGTCCCACGGCAACCCCCTCCGCGATTACCGCGATTAATCCAGCGGTCCCGCCCGCTCAACAACTTTGATCTGCCAACCCCCCCCCCCCTGCTCAACAACTTTGGCAGAACCCCCCCTTCCTGCTCAACAACTCAGATCCGCGGAACCCTGCCCCCCGCTCAACAAGGTGTCCCTCATTCCCATCTCAAAAAGTTGGGAGGTATGCATTAGAGTCGAAAATAAGGCTTTATTCCAAACATATAATATGATTGATCTAATATGGTCTCACTCGGACAATGTCAATGCTGGTGACATGATTGACCTAATATGGTCATATTTGGACAATGCTGATGTTTCCACATTTCAGCGTGGCTCTTCGATCTTCAGATTCTGAGGTTTTTAGGGAGATTCACCCTCTATATGTCCAGTTTACTGATTGAGGGGTTTTCAGATGTTTTATAACAGAAAGTAAGGGAAACTTTTCTTATTTTATTTTTTATTGTTTTGATCTTTTTCTTTTCATATAGTAAAATAAATAAATAAACCCCAGTGGAATACCACAAAAAGAAATCACCGTTTGTCTCAAAAACTTACCGTATATACTCGAGTATAAGCCGAGGCACCTAATTTTACCACAAAAAAATGGGAAAATGTATTGACTTGAGTATAAGCCTAGGGTGTCCATCTGCATGCCTCACTGTGCCTCACTGTGTCAATGTGCATGTCTCACTCTGTCCATGCCTTACTGTGTTTATGCCTTACTGTACCCGTGCCTCACTGTGCCCTTGCCTCACTGTGCCCGTGCCTCACTGTGCCCGTGCCTCCATGACTAGACTGACGTTCAACATGGGAGTCTATGGAAGGGGTACCCGGATTTGAAAAATCAGTTCTCCCCCGGCCGTAGGTCCTCCAGACAGCAAACTTTGCACACTTGTAGAGGAGAAATGGGGATACATGTGTGCTAAGTTCCGGGTCCAGGGCACCTACGACCGGCCGGTACCAGGTCCCCAAATTCACTGGAGAAATTACCATTTAACATGGGAGTCTATGGAAGGGGTGCCAGCTTTGAAAAATCAGTGCTCCCCGTCCGTAGGTCCTCCAGACAGCAAACTTTGCACACTTGTAGAGGAGAAATGGGGCTACATGTGTGCTAAGTTCCTGGTCCAGGGCACCTACGACCGGCCGGTACCGGGTCCCCAAATTCACTGGAGAAATTACCATTTAACATGGGAGTCTATGGAAGGGGTGCCAGCTTTGAAAAATCGGTGCTCCCCTTAGGGTTGCCACCTCATCCCTTTAAACCCGAACACATATGAATTACACAAGTTCTGAGGCTAATTTAATGCAGATAAGGCACCAAGTGAGTTTAATCACCACCTTAATCAGCCACAGAACCTGTGTAATACATATGTGTTCGGGTTTAAAGGGATGAGGTGGCAACCCTAGCTCCCCTGCCGTGGGTCCCCTGGACAACAACCTTTGTACACATGTGTGCCAAGTTTTGGGTCCAGGGGACCTATGGCTGGCCAGTACCGGGCCCCCAAAAATCCGGGAGTTCAGGCGCAAAAAGGTGACTCGAGTATAAGCCGAGGTGGCATTTTCAGCACAAAATTTTTTGCTGAAACTCGGCTTATACTCGAGTATATACGGTAATCTAAACTTAATTTGGGTACAGTGTTAGCATGACAAGTAATTATCAGTCAAAGTGTCACTGCAATGAAAACTGATTTGAACAGGGAGGGGGTCAGTGGTGGTGCATCCATAAGGGCGCAGGGGTGCCGCCCCCCTCTCTCCAGCCAGCCCCTCTATGACCAATGGAATGATTCATGCATTGCATCTATTCATGGTTGCTACTGACACCCCCTATTCATGCGTCCGGCCCCTTTTTAGGCGCCGGGTGCCTGTATTGTAGCAGTGGGGGGTGTTTTTGAAGCACCTGATTAAAGCTATAGGCTCTAATAGGCGTCAAAAAAGGTGAACTGCGAGCGCCATGCCCCAGGTGTGTTAGAAAAGCGAATGGATATCCTAACACTGAACCGCCTCTCTGCCAATCAGGCGCTCGGGTCTGTTATCCATCACCTGATTGGCTGAAACAGCAGGCACTGTGATTGAACGCTGATCAGGAGGAGAGGACAGGAGAAGACGCATGGAGAACACCGATCGCCGCCATCACCCACTGCCCCACTGAGACAGGGTAAGTGCCGGGCAGATGGCAAGCAGGTGGGGCGGTCACAGTGGCGGCGTTTGATTGGCACAGTGGCTGTTTTTGATGAGCACAGTGGCTGCATTTGATGGGCACAGTGACTTAATTTGATGGGCACAGTGGCTGCGTTTGATGGGCACAGTCGCTTTGTTTGATGGGCACAGTCGCTTCGTTTGATGGGCACAGTGGCTTTGTTTGATGAGCACAGTGGCAGCATTTGATGGACACAGTGGCAGCATTTGATGAGCACTGTAGCTGCATTTAATGGGCACAGTGGCTGCATTTGATGGGCGCAGTGGCTGCATTTGATGGACACAGTGGTTGCGTTTGATGGGCACAGTGGCAGCATTTGATGGCACAGTGGCAGAGTTTGATGGACACAGTGGCAGAGTTTGATGGGCACAGTGGCAGAGTTTGATGGGCACAGTGGCTGCATTTGATGGACACAGTAGTTGCGTTTGATGGGCACAGAGGCAGCGTTTGATGGCACAGTGGCAGAGTTTGATGGACACAGTGGCTGCTTTTGATGGGCACAGTGGCTGCTTTTGATGGGCACAGTGGCTGCGTTTGATGGACACAGTGGCTGCGTTTGATGGACACAGTGGTCCGGATTCAGAAAGCATTTACGTCAGCGTGTCTATAGATACGCTGCGTAAATACTAAGAATAGCCGGCGTATATTTTTTGCTATTCAGAAAAGAAGATACGCCGGCTTTCTTCTAAGATACGAGCGGCGTAATTTGCTTACACCGTCGTATCTTAGTTGCATTATTACGCTGGCCACTAGGTGGCGCTTACGGCGGTTTTCGCGTAATATATGCAAATGAGCGATTTGGGCCGATTCCTGAACGTATTTGCGGCAGCGCGTCGTAGGTTACGTCGATTGCGTAATCGTTAGAGCGGTGTAAGGTTACCCCTGCTATAGGAGGCGTAGCCAATGTTAAGTATGGACGTCGGGACAGCGTCAAATTCTACGTCGGTTACGTCGTTTGCGTAAATCGTTCGGGAATGGGGCTGTGCGTAAATTACGTTCACGTCGTTTACATTGAGAAAAAGCGACGTCTTTCAAGCATGCACACTGGCATACGTCCACGGACGGCGCATGCGCCGCCCAAAAAAACATCAATGACGTGAGGTCATGATTCATTTACATGAATCACGCCCCCACTTCATTCATTTGAATTGCGTGGCCTTAAGCCGCAACACATACGTTACGCCGCCGGGGATACGTTACGCCAGCTGAAAGATCCGTGGATCTTTCTGAATGGCCCAGTGACTGCATTTGATGGACACAGTGGTTGCGTTTGATGGACACAGTGGCTGCGATTGATGGACTCAGTGGCTGTGTTTGAGGGGCACAGTGGCTGCATTTGAGGGGCACAGTGGCTGCGTTTTATGGGCACAGTGGGCTTCGTTTGATGAGCACAGTGGCTGCGTTTGATTGACACAGTGGCAGTGTTTGATGGGCACAGTGGCTGCATTTGATGGGCACAGTGCCTGCGTTTGATGGGCATAGTGTCAGCGTTTGATGGGCACACTGGCTGCGTTTGATGGGCACACTGGCTGCATTTGATGGGCACAGTGGCAGCTTTTGATGGCACAGTAGCTGCATTTGATGGACTCAGTGGCTGCGTTTGATGGGCACAGTGGCTGCATTTGATGGACACAGTGGCAGCAGTTAATGGGCACAGTGGCAGCAGTTAATGGGCACAGTGGCAGCAGTTAATGGGCACAGTGGCAGCGTTTGATGGCACAGTGGCTGCATTTGATGGACTCAATGGCTGTGTTTGAGGGGCACAGTGGCTGCATTTGATGGGCACAGTGGCTGCATTTGATGGGCACAGTGGCTGCATTTGATGGGCACAGTGGCTGCATTTGATGGGCACAGTGACAGCATTTAATGGGCACAATGGATGCATTTTAATGGTCTCAGTGGCTGCGTTTGCTGGCACAGTGGCTGCTGTTTCATGGCACAGTAACTGCGTTTGAGAGCACAGTGGCTGCTTTTTATGGGCACAGTGGCTGCATTTTGATGGGGACAGTGGCTGCATTTTGATGGGCAGAGTGGCTGCGTTTGATGGGCACAGTGGCTGCGTTTGATGGGCACAGTGGCTGCATTTTGATAGGGACAGTGGCGGCGTTTGATGGGCACAGTAGTTGCGTTTGATGGGCACAGGGGCCGCCCCCAAAAATTTTGAGCACCAGCCACCACTGGAGGGGCTACAACTGGTACTTGAATGGTTAAGAAGAAATCCAGTTCCCACGCTCCGGCACAAAGCGCTATTGAGGTTGAACTTTGGTCAGCAGGACATTATGTATAAACCACAATCTCCAAGGTTATGTGCGTTGCCTTCTTCCCTCTACCAGGGATGATGAGTATCATGTTCAAACAGCGAAAAGCACTTTGTTAAGATTGCAATCCTCACAAAGACAACGGCAGATAAAGAATATAATAAAGAATATAATACGGAGGATGTATCTGATTATTCACACTTATCCAACCACAACTGTATTCATGCGATCCGATCTCTGACCGGGGAGGATGACACATCGAAGGCTTTTCTCAGAAAACCTCTTCAGAGCACCACGCTTGGCGCTCCCACATAAGCAGTATATCGGTGAAGGTTCAGATTATATTCAGACGATTGAATAATGGCCCAGAGTATCACTCCGAGAACAGCTACTCAATGCTTTTGTGAATATTGGTTCTTAATGATACATCAGATCCACCTTATTTGAACATAATGGTTGCCAATACTAGTGTTGCTCACGAATATTCGTATTGCGAATATTCGGCTCGAATATGGCATATTCGAGTATTCGCGATATATTCCGAATTTCGCGGTGAATATTCACTATTTCGAATATTCGTATTTTTTTATTTTTTTTTTAGAACAGATCACATCCTAGAGATCCCCATCGACGTCTAAAAGCATTGCTGGTATGATTAGAGACCTTGGGCCGAGTAGCTGCAGCGATCATTTTATATTGCCGAAAAATCGCAATGCGATTATTCGGCAATAGCGATATAGCGCGATTATTTTCGAGAAATTCGCAATATTGTTTTTAGCTAAAATAACACATATATTCGATTTCAGAGTGTTACTGTCGAAATTCCGCAATCAATTTCTCATTCGCATTTTTGCGAAATTACGATAAAATATCAAGAATATTCTGAGCCAATCAGAGTGCTCCATTCCGCATTTCTCGAAATTTCGCAATTATTTTGTATTATAAAATATCACGAATATTCTGAGCCAATCAGAGTGCTCCTTCCGCATTTGCCGAATATTCGCAATTATTTTGTATTGTAATATATCACGAATATTCTGAGCCAATCAGAGTGCTCCATTCCGCATTTCTCGAAATTTCGCAATTATTTGGTATTATAAAATATCACAAATATTCTGAGCCAATCAGAGTGCTCCTTCCGCATTTCTCGAAATTTCGCATTCGCATTCGCAATAGCGAAATTTCGCAATCATTTCATTTCCAAAAAATATCGCGAATATTCGCATTTAACTGATATATCTCGAATATTCGACTATATATTCGAGATATATCGCGAAATAGAATATGGCATATTCTGCTCAACACTAGCCAATACCAGGACTGATATAGAGTATCGCGTCCGACGGCGGTAGATTTATGGCCGTTCCCCACACCACAGGATCGTCCGTGTGCCCATCACAGCTTGTGTGTGTTTTTGTGAACATTCTTTTTTTTTTATAAATTCTTTATTTATTATCTTTATTTTACTGGAAACAGTCCACAGACTCCTGAAGGGGAGAATATTCTTATAGATATATGTTTAATATATGAGAAATCAATGATGTTTTGGTGACCAAAAAATGACAAAAAAAATCCAACATTTTGAGTTGTTTCCAGAGAAGGAATAGAGGAGAAGCCTTCCGATGGACATGTTTTGTTTCAGTGACAATTGTCTAAGACCGTGGTCTCCAAACTGACCCCCCGGCCAGATGCAGCACCTTGCTTGTCTTTATCCAGCCCTTGGGGACCTTTCTCTCCTACTGATATGAGGCATTATTCCTCCCACTGACACCAACGATTGGGTCCAATCCCTTGACACTATGACCAATGACGAGACACTATTCCTCCCACTAATACTAACAATGGGACACTATTCTTTTCACTGACCCCAACAATGGGACACTATTCCTGCCACTGACCCCAACAATGGGACACTATTCCTTCCACTGACCCCAATGATGGGACACCATTCCTTCCACTGACCCCAATTATAGGGACACTATTCCTTCCACTGACCACAAATGATGGGACACTTTTCGTACCACTGACCCCAAATGATGGGACACTATTCCTTCCACTGACCCAAATGATAGGACACTATTCCTTCCAACTGACCCCAATGATGGGACACTATTCCTTCCACTGACCCAAATGATAGGACACTATTCCTTCCAACTGACCCGAATGATGGGACACTATTCCTTCCACTGACCCCAATGATGGAACACCATTCCTTCCACCGATCCCAAATGATGGGACACTATTCCTTCCAACTGATCCCAATGATGGGACACTATTCCTTCCACTGACCTCAATGATGGGACACTATTCCTTCCACTGACCCCAATGACGAGACACTATTCCTCCCACTAATACCAACAATGGGACACTATTCCTTCAACTGACCCGAATGATGGGACACTATTCCTTCAACTGACCCGAATGATGGGACACTATTCCTTCCACTGACCCCAACGATGGGACACCATTCCTTCCACTGACCCCAACAATGGGGCACTATTCCTTCCAACTGACCCCAAATGATGGGACACTATTCCTTCCACTAACCTCAATGATGGGACACTATTCCTTCCACTGACCCCGATGATGGGACACCATTCCTTCCACTGACCCCAAATGATGGGACACTATTCCTTCCAACTGACCCCAATGATGGGACACTATTCCTTCCACTGACACCAATGACGAGACACTATTCCTTCCACTGACACCAACAATGGGACACTATTCCTTCCAACTGACCCCAATGATGGAACACTATTCCTTTTAACTGACCCCAATGATGGGACACTATTCCTTCCACTGACCCCAATGATGGAACACTATTCCTTTTAACTGACCCCAATGATGGGACACTATTCCTTCCACTGACCCCAAATGATGGAACACTATTCCTTCCACTGACCCCAATGATGGGACACTATTCCTTCCACTGACCCCAATGATGGGACACCATTCCTTCCACTGACCCCAAATGATGGGACACTATTCTTTCCACTGACCCCAAATGATGGAACACTATTCCTTCCACTGACACCAATGACGAGACACTATTCCTTCCACTGACACCAACAATGGGACACTATTCCTTCCACTGACCCCAAATGATGTAACACTATTCCTTCCAACTGACCCCAATGATGGGACACTATTCCTTCCACTGACCCCAAATGATGGAACACTATTCCTTCCACTGAACCGAATGATGGGGCATTATTCCTTCCATTGACCCAAAGAATAGAATAGAATAGAAAATAATAAAATAGAAAATAAAATAGTAGAATAGAAAAAATAATGAATAGAACAAATAAAAAAAGAATATGATTAAAAAAACAATAGAAAAGAATAGATTAGAATAGAAAGAATATAATCATTTATCAAAATTCTAAAATAATCAATTTGAATGGAATAGAAAATAATATATTAGAATGGGTTATATTCATTCTATTCTGTTGCTTTTTTTTGTAGTATTGTGTTTTTTTCTATCCCATTCTACGCTATTATTTTCTATTCTATTCAGATTAAAAATTATTCTATTTGAATTTTGAAAAATTGCTATTTCTGTTTTGTTCTATTTTTTAATATATACATTTTTCTTTTCTATTCAAATTTCAGAAGATGGTTATATCATATTCTATTTCTTTTTTATTCTATTCCATTCTGTTCTTTTATTTTCTATTTTATTTTGTTCTGTTTTACTCTAGTACTCTATATTCTTTTATTTTCTGTTCTATTTAATTCTCGTTGGAAATTGGAAAACTTTTCAAATTCCCAGAAGAGTTGAAGCTGTGATAGCTGCAAAGGGCGGGGCCAACTCAATACGGACTAAGGGCCCTTTCACACGGGGCGGATCAGTATTGATCTGCTCTGTGTGTGTCTGTAAGCTCAGTGGGGATCCTCCGTAAAATCCCTGCTGAGCTGTCGGCTGACAGGGTGGTCCCCGCACACTGTGCAGAGAGCGCCCTGTCTTTCCTCCGCTCTCCCCTATGGGGGGGATCGGATGAACATGGACCTTATGTCCGTGTTCATCCGATCCGATAGACGGAAGAAAAATAGGACATTCTTCCGTCCGAAAAATCGGATCATTGCGGATGCCAGGGGCGTTGCTAGGTTCCAAAAAGACCAGCCGCACGGGGGGGGGGGGGGGGGGGGCGGGGTTTGCAGGCGTGTCTGGTGGAGTGGCACAGGGTTGCATACACCAACACTGACCTGTCCTAACTACACTGACCTGCATACACTACACTGACCTGCATTGCATACACTAAACTGACCTGACCTGCATTGCATACACTACACTGACCTGACCACACTGACCTGCATTGCATACACTGACCTGACTACACTGACCTGACTACACTGACCTGACTACACTGACCTGACTACACTGACCTGCATTGCATACACTACACTGACCTGCATTGCATACACTGACCTGACTACACTGACCTGCATTGCATACACTAAACTGACCTGACCTGCATTGCATACACTAAACTGACCTGCATTGCATACACTACACTGACCTGACCACACTGACCTGCATTGCATACACTGACCTGACTACACTGACCTGCATTGCATACACTAAACTGACCTGACCTGCATTGCATACACTAAACTGACCTGCATTGCATACACTACACTGACCTGCATTGCATACACTACACTGACCTGCATTGCATACACTGACCTGACTACACTGACCTGCATTGCATACACTGACCTGACTACACTGACCTGCATTGCATACACTAAACTGACCTGCATTGCATACACTAAACTGACCTGCATTGCATACACTACACTGACCTGACTACACTGACCTGCATTGCATACACTGACCTGACTACACTGACCTGACTACACTGACCTGCATTGCATACACTGACCTGACTTACATACATACAGAATCACTGACGTCACCTACCTCAGCCGTAATGTGTGGTGCCGGCACGCCCAATGTGCCCATGATGGAGCCAAGGAGGAGAGGAGAGCCACTAGCGTGGCGGGCAGCCGTGGTGCCAGAGGAGAGGAGGTTCAGTTAGCCAGAGGAGAGGAGGCTCGGGAGCCGTAGAGAGCCTCCGAACTGAGCGGGGATGTCGCATGGCGTGCCGGGCGGCATTGTAATTCCCGCCTTCTAAGCTTGCGGTGCCAATGATGGACGTCACACGTCCCAGGTTGGACCAGTGGGACGTCCATCATAGGCGCTGCAGGCTCCAGAAGGCGGGACCTGCTCTGTCACTCGGTGGCGCTCGGAAACACTCGAGGCCGTCCGGTGCCCAGGACGAAGATGAAAAACTGCGCCCCCCCCCCCCCCGATTGTGAAAAGATGCAGCGCCTACAGACTATGGGCTCTATAATAATGCATCAGTGACAGTGCATTAACCCCTTCCTGCTGAATATTACCAATACCTTTGCTAATAAAGCAAACTCCCCTCAGCAGGGGACTACATTACACAGCACCCTGCACCTCCTGGACTCCATTACATTACAAAACCCTCTGGACTCCATTACATTGCACAGCAGTCTGAAGCCTTTGGTTCACCCTGGTGTCCTGGAGTTTGTTGCAGTGCTGGGGTATAAGCAGTTTTTCAGCATTGTATTCCCATTTTTAGCTGCAGCCCCACAGACTTCTATTAGCTTGTGTAATTTTACTGTGTTTTCTGAAAGCTCAGCAAAGATGCAGTAAAGTGGACATTTGGTGCGCTTTCAGAAAATGTTGCAAACATGTGTAACCTAATAGAAGTCTGTGGGACTCTAGTGAAAAATTGAGGTAAAAGCAGGAAAACTGCATATACCCCAGCACTGCAACTGAACCGCAGTGCATCAGCGTGATCCCACTTGAGTTCTGGTTCACATATATGCGATGCAGGAATCGGCGCAATTCTAGTGCGGATTCCTGCATTGCTTGTCGCTTTTTGGCGGTTCACGCTGCCCTTTGCAAACTGTTATGGGTGTCAATGTAAAAATTAATGACACCCCCAAATCGGTTTGCAGATCACAGTGAGAACTGTGAAATGGTGCTGGAATCATATTGCATAGGTGCGAACACCCATGTGATCCGATTCCAGTGCGGACCCAAAAAAAAGGGTCCTGCACTGTTTTGGTGCAAATGCCATTTCAGCCATACAGTTTGTATGGCTGAATTTTGCATCGCACAGACATCGCTTGTGATATGCACAGCAATGCGGTTGCGAATCACATGCAAAGTCAATAATTACACTAGTGAAAACCCTGGCTAAAGGAACATGATGGGGCCAGGGGCGGACTGACAACTCATGGGGCCCCCGGGCAATAGAAGATTATGGGGCCCCCGGGCTTACAGATGGCCACCAAGCCAGGAGGCAGTACAGAGGCGGGGCAGCTAAAATCTTGGGATTTTCACATCAAAAGCATGTAGGTTTTGGACATATCAGGGACAGATGTAGAAAAACACAGATTTTTACATACTGTCCCTGGTTTTAAATGAGCCTGGCAACCCTGATGGGGCCCCCTAGTGGCATGGGGCCCTCGGGCAGTGGCCGAGTTTCTCAATGGTCAGTCCGCCCCTGGATGGGGCCAACTATAAGCATTGCTGGTTAAAACAAAACTCTTTGGATAGGGTTAATGGAATACTCTGCCCAGTAAATGGTTCCACCCACCCCTTGTACTGGCAAGACTCGGGGCTATTTATTAAATGCTCGATGGCAGAGACTCGGGGCTTTTCATCGACCCATTCGGGGCTCCAGCCTCCTCAGCCCAGACCTAACAACGCCTCTGGCGGATGCGGACAATTACGGGTGTCAGTGGATGTTTATCCGCCGACACCAGTAATCACATAGGGACCAATGTATGTCCCGTTTTCACCTGCAAACGGACGGATGAAAATGCCGACATACGGTCCGCACGTGTGAAAGGGGCCTAAGACTGGCATGCCATTAAAGTTCATGTGCGTGTAAAGGCAGGTGCAGGGCTGGACTGGGACAAAAATTTGGCCCTGGACTTCATCCAGACTGGCCCAATTTAACAGATCTCTCCCATGGCAGCCGCACAACTCCCGCACCCCCCCCCCCCCCTTGGCCACCCAAGCCCGCTCTCCCCCTTCACTAGCCACTAGCCGTTGTACTTTATTAGAGTAGAGCGGCTGGTACTGGTACTCTTATAGGCAGTACCAGTGGGGAAACTAGACATTATTTCACCCGGGCAAAGAATCAGTTCGGTGCCCCTCCTCCATGGGACAAGATTAGGCAGAAGTGAGAAACTCTCAGGCCATAGCTGTTGAGTCAGCTGTCTGTCCCCTCCCCCATGCTCCTCTGTCCTCGTCTCTGCTTCTCTGTTCCCCCCAGGTGAGAGGGCACACCTGGGCACTGCCCTGGGGCCCCAGCTGCATGGGGGGCCCCTGCCCTTTCCCCAAAGCAGCTGGTCCTTGAGCCCGGGCTGCCCCTCTACATCCCAGTTATCCCCCAGCACTCTGACCCCTCTACACCCCATGATATCCCCTGCCTTCTACCTACTTGATTTCTGTTTACATGCACTGTCTCCATTGTAGGGGCCCCAGAGCATTACTTTGCCCAGGGGCCCATGATGCTATTAAGACGGCCCTGGTGAGCGCTGCGGGGAGGGAGAGGAGGTGAGCACTGCGGTAAGGGAGAGACAGAGGAGCGGAGGAGGGGTGGCGGTCCACTGTCACTGAAGCCGGCCCACTGAGCCATCGGCCCACCGGGAAACTCCCTGTAGTCCCAATGGCCAGTCCATCCCTGGGCAGGTGTCCCAATACTTTTGGCAATATAGCGTTTGTAAATTGAGGGTGCTATATAAGTATCTGTAATAATACCTAGATTTAAGTGGTGTCAATGACATCTGCAGCCCAACATGTGGAGGTCTCCTACTTACAATATCCAAAATAATACATTTTCCGAATAACTGATTGATACGATGATTTATGCCACCATAAAAGTTTGCCTTGCCAAGGACTTGGAAGAGCCCAGTCCATCCAGTTTGTTTTTTTTGCATGTGACAGTTTGTTTGGTAGGAGAACCAAAAAAAACAAATATAAGACGTTCTCTCAGAATTTTTTTCCCCGAATCTCGGGGGGGGGGGGGGGGGGGGGGGCAGTGGCGGTAAGTCCATAAAGGGCGCAGGAGCGCCGCCCCCTCTCTCTCCTGGCACTGCTCTACTTAACATAGATAGATTCATACATTGCATAAATCTATCTATGGTAGCCGCTGACACCCCCTATTCAGGTGTCCGGCCCCTTTTCGGGCACCTGAATTACAGCAGCAGGGGGTGTTTTTTGGAAGCACCTGATTAGAGCTGTAGGCTGGGCGTTCGCTTCTCACTCAGCTGTATGTTAGCAAAGCGAAGGAATTTGATGGGCACAGTGGCTGCGTTTAATGGGCATGCGTTTGCAAATGCGTGCGGACAAAACCCCTGTTTTTAACGCATACTGCTAGACAGGTTAATTTGGTTGTTCTGCAAGCTGGTCGGTAAGGAGGCCTTGTTTTTTTCCTGGGCATTCCCCAGGTCACTTTTGTTAATGGGCACAGTGGCGGCGTTTAATGGGCACAGTGGCTGCGTTTGATGGGCACAGTGGCTGCGTTTGATGGGCACAGTGGCTGCGTTTGATGGGCACAGTGGCTGCGTTTGATGGGCACAGTGGCTGCGTGTGATGGGCACAGTGGCTGCATGTGATGGGCACAGTGGCGACAATTGATGGGCACAGTAGCTGCGTTTGATGGGCACAGTGGCTGCGTTTGATGGGCACAGTGGCTGCGTTTGATGGGCACAGTGGCTGCGTTTGATGGGCACAGTAGCTGCGTGTGATGGGCACAGTGGCGACAATTGATGGCACAGTAGCTGCGTTTGATGGGCACAGTGGCTGCGTTTGATGGGCACAGTGGCTGCGTTTGATGGGCACAGTGGCTGCGTTTGATGTTTTTTTTTTTTTTTCAGAATTTTTCAGTTTGTTTGCGCCCCTCAAAAATTTTTGAGCATCAGCCGCCTCCGCGGCGTACACTTATAAGAAAAGCACAATGAGATCCTCAGCTCGTTAAATAACAAGTTATTTTATGCAATGACATGGTAGCAGGAGAAGAAATATTAAACTCTTATTTATCACAAGGGGGGGGGGGGGGACTGATTATCAGCCACCATGCGTTTGATGGGCACAGTGGCTGCGTTAGATGGGAAAAGTGGCAGCGTTTGGGGCACAGTGGCTGCGTTTGGTACAGTGGCTGTGTTTCATCGGCAAAGTGGCTGCGTTTGATCAGCAAAGTGGTGTATTTGATGGGCACAGTGGCTGCGTTTGGTACAGTGGCTGTCTTTGATGGGCACAGTGGCTGCGTTTGATGGGCACAGTGGCTGCGTTTGATGGGCACAGTGGCTGCGTTTGATGGGCACAGTGGCTGTGCTTGATGGGGCACAGTGGCTGCGCTTGATGGGGCACAGTGGCTGCTTTTGATGGGGCACAGTGGCTGCGCTTGATGGGGCATAGTGATTGTGCTTGATGGGGCACAGTGGCTGCGCTTGATGGGGCACAGTGGCTGCTTTTGATGGGCACAGTGGCTGCTTTTGATGGGCACAGTGGCTGCGCTTGATGGGGCATAGTGATTGCGTTTGATGGCACAGTGGCTGCGTGTGATGGGCACAGTGATGACAATTGATGGCACAGTGGCTGCGTTTGATGGGCACAGTGGCTGCGTTTGATGGGCACAGTGGCTGCGTTTGATGGGCACAGTGGCTGTGCTTGATGGGGCACAGTGGCTGCGCTTGATGGGGCACAGTGGCTGCGCTTGATGGGCACAGTGGCTGCGCTTGATGGGGCATAGTGATTGTGCTTGATGGGGCACAGTGGCTGCGCTTGATGGGGCACAGTGGCTGCTTTTGATGGGCACAGTGGCTGCGCTTGATGGGGCATAGTGATTGCGTTTGATGGCACAGTGGCTGCTGCGTGTGATGGGCACAGTGATGACAATTGATGGCACAGTAGCTGCGTTTGATGGGCACAGTGGCTGCGTTTGATGGGCACAGTGGCTGCGTTTGATGGGCACAGTGGCTGCGTTTGATGTTTGTTTTTTTCAGAATTTTTCAGTTTGTTTGCGCCCCCCAAAAAACTTTGAGCACCAGCCGCCGCCGCGGCGTACACTCTATAAGAAAAGCACAATGAGATCCTCCGCTCGTTAAATAACAAGTTATTTTATGCAATGACATGGTAGCAGGAGAAGAAATATTAAACTCTTATTTATCACAAGGGGGGGGGGGGCTTCTGATTATCAGCCACCATGCAGCTTCTTGGAGACAGCCCAATGCGGCTTGTTGATGTTTCGGGTTGGGGGGGTCCTGATACACTGTTAGATTATTTCACATAGCGGAGGGGGGGGGGGGGGGGCAATTGGCTGACAGGGGTTTATTATCAGAAAACTGAATCCCGCTAGAAAACATCAGAAAAATGCCATTGTGATAAAACCTTATCTTTTATACAGAGCCGTCCAATCACACAGACAGGGTAATCCGCAAGCCGTGTGACAGGGACATTAGCAACGTAACCCCCCCCCCCCCCTCCGTCTGTGCAGCCTTTCAAATCCTAGTCACCTGCACCCCCCACCTCTCCTGACGGAACAATCTGATAAAACACCTTCCACCCCACAAAGGCGATTTTTTTTTTTTCTACGTTCATTTTGTCTTCCAAGGGAAAAGATCTCGGTAATGAGAGAGCACCTGGTGGCCGTGATAAAGCGTCATTTCTGTATCGTCTGCATCGCTGTGTCCTATCTGCAATCCGATATTGGACTGGAACAGACACAACCACACAGGACAAGCTCCCGCCCCGGGATAACAGACCCAACATTTATGGAAGTACATGGATGTATCAGCAAAAACCGCCACCGATGGAACAACTTTCTTTCCTGCAGCCATAGCCATATCGGGACACAGTCCTGTGCTGTGTCCCGGTATCTCAGTGTGAAGTGCTGCTACTAATGCTGCCCAGCTCTGCCCTATTGTTGTGTACAGATGACTCACCTGCAGACCCTGTGATTAGCAACCAATCAACAAGCAGAAATCATGTGCTGTAACATCTAGCACATAATCAGTAAGCCTTAACCACTTGACCACTGGGCACTTAAACACCCTTCCTAACCAGACCAATTTTCAGCTTTCGGTGCTCTCACAATATGAATGACAATTACTCAGTCATACAACATTCTACCCATTTGAAATTTTTGTCCTTTTTTTCACACAAATAGAGCTTTCTTTTGGTGGTATTTGATCACCTCTGGGTTTTTTATTTTTTGCGCTATAAAAGAAAAACGACTGAAAATTCTGTAAAAAAAAAAAAAAAACTTGTTTCTGTCATATTAGCAGGTTATTTCTCACACACAGCATATGCATACCACAAATTACACCCCAAAACACATTCTGCTATTCCTCCCGAGTATGGCGATACCCCATGTGTGGGACTTTTACACAGCGTGGCCACATACAGAGGCCCAACATGCAGGGAACGCCATCAGGCCAATTCTGACATTTCTCTCCTACATGGAAAAATCATAATTTATTTGCTAGAAAATTACATAGAACCCCAAAACATTATATATGCTTTTTTAGCAAAGACCCTAGAGAATACAATGGTGGCTGTTACAACTTTTTATCTCGCACGGTATTTTCGCAGAAATTTATTGAACGCGTGTTTTTTAAAAAACTGTTTTGTGCTAAAAAAAAACAAAACAAAACAGTAAAGTTAGCCCAATTTTTTTTCATAATGTGAAAGATGAAGTTACGCCGAGTAAATAGATACCCAACATGTCACACTTCAAAATTGCGCACACTCGTGGAATGGCGCCAAACCTCGCTACTTAAAAATCCCCATAGGCGGTATTGCAGAGTATCGCGCAGGGTATTACAGGGTATTGCCGAGTATTGGGGTATTGCCGAGTATCATGCAGAGTATTGGGGTATTGCCGAGTATCATGCAGAGTATTGGGGTATTGCCGAGTATTGGGGTATTGCCGAGTATTGGGGTATTGCCGAGTATTGGGGTATTGTTGAGTATTGGGGTATTGTTGAGTATTGGGGTATTGTTGAGTATTGGGGTATTGTTGAGTATTGGGGTATTGTTGAGTATTGGGGTATTGTTGAGTATTGGGGTATTGTTGAGTATTGGGGTATTGTTGAGTATTGGGGTATTGTCGAGTATTGGGGTATTGTCGAGTATTGGGGTATTGCCGAGTATTGGGGTATTGCCGAGTATTGGGGTATTGTTGAGTATTGGGGTATTGCCGAGTATTGGGGTATTGCCGAGTATTGGGGTATTGCCGAGTATTGGGGTATTGCCGAGTATCATGCAGAGTATTGGGGTATTGCCGAGTATTGGGGTATTGCCGAGTATTGGGGTATTGCCGAGTATTGGGGTATTGCCGAGTATCATGCAGAGTATTGGGGTATTGCCGAGTACTGGGGTATTGTTGAGTATTGGGGTATTGTTGAGTATTGGGGCATTGCCGGGTACTGGGGTATTGTGGGGTACTGGGGTATTGTTGGGTACTGGGGTATTGTTGGGTACTGGGGTATTGTTGGGTACTGGGGTATTGTGGGGTATTGTTGGGTACTGGGGTATTGTGGGGTATTGTTGGGTACTGGGGTATTGTGGGGTACTGGGGTATTGTTGGGTACTGGGGTATTGTGGGGTACTGGGGTATTGTTGGGTACTGGGGTATTGTTGGGTACTGGGGTATTGTGGGGTATTGTTGGGTACTGGGGTATTGTGGGGTACTGGGGTATTGTTGGGTACTGGGGTATTGTGGGGTATTGTTGGGTACTGGGGTATTGTGGGGTATTGTTGGGTACTGGGGTATTGTGGGGTACTGGGGTATTGTGGGGTATTGTTGGGTACTGGGGTATTGTGGGGTATTGTTGGGTACTGGGGTATTGTGGGGTACTTGTGGGGTATTGTGGGGTACTGTGGGGGATTGTTGGGTACTGGGGTATTGTGGGGTATTGTGGGGTATTGTGGGGTATTGGGGTATTGTGGGGTACTGTGGGGGATTGTGGGGTACTGGGGTATTGTGGGGTATTGTGGGGTTGTGGGGTACTGGGGTATTGTTGGGTACTGGGGTATTGTGGGGTACTGGGGTATTGTTGGGTACTGGGGTATTGTGGGGTACTGGGGTATTGTGGGGTACTGGGGTATTGTGGGGTACTGGGGTATTGTGGGGGATTGTTGGGGTACTGGGGTATTGATTGTTGGGTACTGGGGGGATTGCAGGGTACTAGGGGATGGCAGAGCTGGGATGTTTTGAGGGATGGCTGGATCTGTGACTGCATTTGTCACAGATCCAGCCACAGCTCAGCTGCTGACACCCCGCTCCCCCCCCCTCTCCTCGCACACTGTACAGAGAGGAGAGCGAGGAGAGGGAGGAACCGGCGTCATCAAATGACGCCGGTTTGTTTACAAGTGATCGCGCCGTCATTCGACGGCGCGATCACGTGGTAAACGGCCGCTATCAGCGGCAATTTACCGTGATCCGTGATGCGCCGGGTCTTCTAGACCCGGCGAGCACGGACACTTTCGCGAGCGCGTCCCAGGGGACGCGCAATCGCGGAAGTGCACGAGGACGTCCCAGGGACGTCGTGTCAAAGCAACTCCACCGCGCCGTAGCAGTAAAATGCTTATGGCGCGGTGGGGAAGTGGTTAATGTGTGCTGTAACTAGGGTTGTCCCGATACCACTTTTTTAGGACCGAGTACAAGTACCGATACTTTTTTCAAGTACTCGCCGATACCGAATACCAATACTTTTTTTTAAATGTGTACCCAAATGCAGCCACGTTCCCCCACATATGCAGCCATGTCCCCCCCACATATGCAGCCATGTCCCCCCACATATGCAGCCATGTCCCCCCACATATGCAGCCATGTCCCCCCACATATGCAGCCATGTCCCCCCACATATGCAGCCATGTCCCCCCACATATGCAGCCATGTCCCCCCACATATGCAGCCATGTCCCCCCACAAATGCAGCCATGTCCCCCCACAAATGCAGCCATGTCCCCCACATATGCAGCCATGTCCCCCACATATGCAGCCATGTCCCCCCACATATGCAGCCATGTCCCCCCACATATGCAGCCATGTCCTCCACATATGCAGCCATGTCCCCCCACAAATGCAGCCATGTCCCCCATATATGCAGCCATGTCCCCCCACATATGCAGCCATGTTCCCCCACATATGCAGCCATGTCCCCCCACATATGCAGCCATGTCCCCCTTATATGCAGCCATGTCCCCCCATATATGCAGCCATGTCCCCCCATATATGAGTATCGGATCTGGCATCGGGGGGATTTGCGGGAGTACAAGTACTCCCACAAATGCTCAGTATCGGTCCCGATACCGATACTGGTATTGGTATCGGGACAACCCTAGCTGTAACCTCTAGCAACCAGTCAGTAAGTGTTAATGATATGCATCCTCTGGCAACCAATCGCAATAGCTGAATATTTCTGACCAGGGTCCAATCAATATTAAAGACCGCCCTGAGTATATTTTTGGGGGGGAGGGGGCAGCAATCCATCCGCCGTTCCCAACCCCCCTCCCAGGGCTCGGTCACCAGCCCTGCATATACTCCATCTAGGTCACGGGCAGTGCTTCCTCCGGGCAGATGGCGGTGTCTCCTCCACCTGGTGCTTCCCCTGCGTCTCCTCCTCCTCAGCGGCCAATAGGATCGCTTCTTCTCTCGGCCAATAGGGTGACGGGTCTCAGGACCCGCTTCCTGATTGGCTGGGAGTGGAATGAGGAAGACAATTGTGAAAATTAATTTGCTATTGTCACCCAACTGGGTGGGCTTTGGGCACAGTGCTCGGCGCCCCGGGCCAACCCTTTTTTGAAGCCTATTAGAGCCACCGGCTCTCATCACGTGCTTCTAAAAAAAAAAAAACATTGGAATCCATGCGTCTGGTGCCCCGCATGTAGATTAGGGGGCTGGATGCATGGATTAGGGGGGCGGCGCCCCTGCGCCCTGCATTACGGCCCAGGCCACTACTTGCAGTTTCTCCAGAGCTTAGTAAATGAGCAAAAGTCCTGCTGAGTTCCACCATCCAATACCGTCCAAGCAAAAATGCACTTTTTCAATCACACGTGATTCGGTACTCTTTACAATGTGAAGTTTTACTTCATTTACAAAGCTCTGGAGTAACTGCACTTGCAAAGTGCACAGTTTATTTTCCTTAAAAAAAAATAAACCCTATTGTGTTCTCCTGGTGGGGGGAGGCAGGGGGAGCTCCCGTCGCTGCGAGAACACAGTGATGACTGCTAGCAGCTATAATAGCAATAATTGCATGTAAAATCCAACATTTGGGCTGTATCCAAGCTGATTGATCAATAAAGTTGGGTACAATAAGCCTGCCTATACATGGTTCAAACTGGGCAAGATCCGAAACGTCTATTTCTGGCTTTAATGGGCCAGATTCACAGAGCCCTTACGCCTGTCTATCTCGCGTTAGACTGGATACTTTCAAATTACGCGCGTTTTTTCACTACTCTGAAACCTCAAACCATGAATAGACGGCTGCGGGCTTCAATCCGACTGGCTTAGGTGTTCGTACGCCTTCGGATCTAAGCTGCAATAAATTTGCGGCTGCTGGGTGGAGTTCCCGTCGTTTTCCGCGTCGGGGTATGCTAATGAGCTTTTGCCACGATCCACGAAGTTACGAATGTCAATCGCAATCTCTTCTGGCATCTTTAGTCATCTTTTTGCCGCGTAAAGTTATACCAGCTTTTTGCTGGTCTAATATTAGACAGCCCATGTTAAGTATGGCTGTCGTTCCCGCGTCGAATTTCTACGTTTTCCGACGTCTTTTTTTATTTTTTACGTAAGTCGTCCGGGAATAGGAATGTCCGTAAAGGACGCTACTCAAACAAAAAATGACATAACGATGTTATTTCGCGCAATGCACAGCGGGAAATTTCTGAACGGAGCATGCGCAGTTCGATCGCCGCGGGGACGCGCCTAATTTAAATGCTTCACGCCCCCTAATCGCGTATTTCGATTACGCGGCGAGAAATACACTACGCCGCCGTACTGTAAGGGACAAAATCTACCAGAATTCGGCGTAGAGCCAGGTAAAATACAGCGGCTTAGCGTATCTCTGATGGCCCAATGTGTCTATTCCCTTCAAGAGTGGCCATATGCTGTACAATCTCCTGTGGACTTACCAAAACTATGTAACTATGAAGGTAAACCTAAACAATCTATTAACATTGTATCCAATCAGGGAAGCCTTTGCACCGCACTGTGTATGGTAGATCTAAAGGTGATTACCAAAAGTAATGCGAAAATGGGCTGTAAC
The DNA here is from genome assembly GCA_029574335.1 of Rana kukunoris. Classification (NCBI taxonomy): domain Eukaryota; kingdom Metazoa; phylum Chordata; class Amphibia; order Anura; family Ranidae; genus Rana; species Rana kukunoris. The sequence goes on along the minus strand of CM056051.1, from coordinate 9,173,872 downwards.
TTTTATAATAACTTATAGACATGCGCACTGCTGAAAAATGTGTTTGTGCTCATTATATTCGTTTTTTTATCTTTTTTCGAAAATTCAAAATTTGGAAATTAGAAAATTCGGAAATTAGAAAATTTTCTAATTTCCGATTTTTTTAATTCTGAGGCCGTGTACACACGGCAGGGAACCTCGACGGGCAGAACACATCGTTCCGCCCGTCGAGGTTCCCTGCCGGCCGTCGAAATCGGCGACCCGCCCGTCGGGAATGGCAACCAGCCATTCTTCCAGGCGGGCCGTCGAGCAAATAGAGAGCGTGCTCTCGGTGGCGGCGTACACACGACCGAGGTTCTCGCTGGAAACCAGCGAGAACCTCGCTGGAAGCTGCATTCCAGCGAGGACCTCGGCCGTGTGTACACTCTCGGCGAGCTTCCCGTCGGGAAGCCCGTCGAGCAGAAATAGAGAGCACGCTCTCTATTTGCTCGACGGCCCGCCTGGAAGAATGGCTGGTTGCCATTCCCGACGGGCGGGTCGCCGATTTCGACGGCCGGCAGGGAACCTCGACGGGCGGAACGATGTGTTCTGCCCGTCGAGGTTCCCTGCCGTGTGTACACGGCCTATTTCTGCTCGACGGGCTTCCCGACGGGAAGCTCGCCGAGACCGTACACACGGCCAAGGTCCTCGCTGGAATGCACATTCCAGCGAGGTTCTCGCTGGTTTTCAGCGAGAACCTCGGTCGTGTGTACGCCGCCTGAATGTTCTAATTCTGAATTTTCTCATTTCTAATTTTCAAATTTTGGAATTTCAAATTTTCTAATGTTGTAATTTCAAATGTTTGAACTTTCGATTTCTCCAATTTTCTGAATTTCTGACATTTTTAAATTTAAAGGCCCAGATTCATAAAGCAATTACGCCTGTCTAACTGGTGTTAGACAGGAGTAATTTCAAATTTCGCGCGCCGTATCACTAGTTTGAATCCTCAAACCATGATACGGCGGCTTCGGGCTTCGATCCGAGAGGCTTACGTCTTCGTAAGCCTTCGGATCTACGCTGCGATATTTTTGCGGCCGCTGGGAGGAGTTCGCGTCGTTTTCATGCGTCGGGATATGCGAATGTGTTTTTACGGCGATCCACGAAGATACGAGCGGTCTTCGCAATCGCTTACGTCTGTTTTTTTTTTTACGTACTGTTAGACCAGCTTTTTGCTAAGTATGGCCGTCGTTCCCGCGTCGATTTAAATTTTTTTTTTTTTTTTGCGTAACTCGTTCGGGAATAGAAATGTCCGTAAACGACGCTACTCAAACAACGAATGACGTAACGACGTGATTTCGCGCAATGCACGGTGGGAAATTTGCGAACGGAGCATGCGCAGTTCGATCGCCGCGGGAACGCGCCTATTTTAAATCCTTCACGCCCCCTACTCGTGTAGATAGATTGCGACGGGAGAAATACACTACGCCGCCGTCGTTTACTGGACAAAATCTACCTGGATTCCACGTAGAGCCAGGTAAAATACGGCGGCGTAGTGTATTTCTGATACGCTACGAGAATCCAATTCTCTCTGAATCTGGGCCAAAGTTTCTAATTTCCGAAATTCAGTTTTATAATTTCCGAAATTCAGTTTTATAATTTCCGAAATTCAGTTTTATAATTTCTGAAATTCAGTTTTTTTAATTTCCGAAATTCAGTTTTATAATTTCCGAAATTCAGTTTTAGAATTTCCGAAATTAGAATTTTCAGATTTCCAACATTTCAAATTTCCGAACTTCCAGAATTTTTCGAAATTTCGAAATATCAAACTTTTAAATTTCTGAATTTTCAAATTACCGAATTTCCGAAATGATGAGAAATTCAAAATGTTTTGAAATTCGAAAATCCAAAAATTCGGAAATTAAAAAATTCTGAAGTTTCGCAATGAACTGATTTGTCAAAATTTGTTAAAAAAATAATAATTTGGAACTAAACGAATTACATGTCTAATAACTTACTTGGGCATTCAAATTTCACATGTTGGTATGGACACAGTGAGGCATGGAAATGGACACAGTGAGGCATGCAGATGGACACAGTGAGGCATGCAGATGGACACCCTAGGCTTATACTCGAGTCAATACGTTTTCCCATTTTTTTTGTGGTAAAATTAGGTGCCTCGGATTATCCTTGAGTATATACGGTAAATTCTTCCTTTTCATTGCAGGTAAAAATATTGATTCATGTGAAATTTGAACAATTTGAAATTTCGGAATTCATAAATTTGAAAATGAAAAGATTCGGAAATTCGAAAATTCTGAATTTGACAGTTTGAAAATTCCGAAATTCAAAATTCCGAAATTCAAAAATCCAAAAAATTCTAAAATACAATTAGAAAGAGCAAAAATTCTAAAATCCCCAAATTTTCAATAATAACTAACTAAAAATAATAACTATTAAATTATAGGTATTGGAATTTCCTTTCAAATTTGGCTGTTAGTGAACGTAACAAATACGAATTTGTCCAAAGTTACGAATTATACAAAATAAAGAATGCCGCATCTAAACAAATGGAACAGAACTAAATAATAAATAATAATAATAAAAATGTATTATTATTGTTATTTAATATTATTAATTTGTTTCGTTCCATTCATTTACATGCGGAATTCATTATTTCGGATAATTTGTAACTTCAGATAAATTCGTATTTGTTGAGTTCACTAACAGCCAAATTTTAAAGGAAATTCCAATACCTATAATTTAATAGTTAGTAATAGATACATTACTAGTTATTAAGTTATTATTTCTGATTTTCAAATTTTCGGGTTTTTCATTCGAATTTCTGAATTTCCGAATCCGAAAATAAGAATGAAAATCAGAAAATCTGAAATAATAACTAATAATAACGTAACTATTACTAACTATTAAATTAGTAAATATCCTAATTTACAAAATTATTTCGAATATTAGGAAATTTCCAAATTAACAAATTATATACTCGAGTATAAGCCCAACCGAATATAAGTCGAGGCACCTAATTTTATCACAACAAACTGGGAAAACGTATTGACTCGAGTATAAGCCTAGGGTGTCCATCTGCATGCCTCAATGTGCCTCACTTTGCCTCACTGTGCCCATGCTTCACTGTGCCCATCCCTCACTGTGCCCATGCCTCACTGTGCCCATGCCTCACTGTGCCCATGCCTCACTGTGTCCATCCCTCACTGTGCCCATGCCTCACTGTGCCCATCCCTCACTGTGTCCATGCCTCACTGTGCCCATGCCTCAGTGTGCCCATGCCTCACTGTGCCCATGCCTCAGTGTGCCCATGCCTCAGTGTGTCCATGCCTCACTGTGTCCATGCCTCACTGTGTCCATGCCTCACTGTGCCCATGCCTCACTGTGCCCATGCCTCACTGTGCCCATGCCTCACTGTGCCCATGCCTCACTGTGCCCATGCCTCACTGTGCCCATGCCTCACTGTGTCCATGCCTCACTGTGTCCATCCCTCACTGTGCCCATCCCTCACTGTGCCCATGCCTCACTGTGCCCATCCCTCACTGTGCCCATCCCTCACTGTGCCCATGCCTCAGTGTGCCCATGCCTCACTGTGCCCATGTCTCACTGTGCCCATGCCTCACTGTGTCCATGCCTCACTGTGCCCATGCCTGTTTAACATGGGAGTCTATGGAAGGGGTGCTCCCTGGCTGTAGGTCCCCTAGACAACAAACTTTGTACACTTGTAGAGAAAGAGTGGGGCTACATGTGAGCCAAGTTTGGGGTCCAGGGAACCTACTGCCGGCCGGCACCGGGTCCCCAATTTCTGAGACATCAGGCACAAAAAGGTGACTTGAGTATAAGCCGAGGGGGGCATTTTCAGCACAAAAAAAGTGCTGAAAAACTTGGCTTAAACTCGAGTATATACAAATTTGGTACTAAATATCTAGTCTGCAACCCACCTCATCATTTCACATCAAAGTCCTCAGCCCCCCCCCCCCTAATCTTTTCTTAAGAGGGTCCTACCTTCCAATTTTCACCATAGCAAGGCAATGGCATGGAAATGCACAACGCTGTGCAAAAAAAAACAAAAACAGATGTGGCACCTCTGACAATCTCAGGTGGCACCCCAGTTGAGAAACACTGGCATAGAGTATGGTCACCATCCAAATAATGGGGCGCACACCGCTCCCTTAGCCTCCCGCCATGTTAACTTCCATAAAATACAAAAAGTTTCAAATGAGAATGAAATACCTTCGTTACAAAGTGGCCCAAAAAATCCCGGCAAACAGTCGCAGTGTCCGGTGATGTGGTGACACGGCCCATTGGAGTGAATGCACTGAGGGCAGTTCTGGTTACAGCGAAGTCCGTAGAACCCAGGAGAGCAAACTGAAAAAAAGTTTCAATGGGAAATCAGAAAAAATTACTAAGTACCAATTTCATAATAAGGGACAGAGGCAGATAAATAATAAATCTCTTACCGTAATAATAAAATGATGAACACCTGAGACTCAATCACTAAGCAACGACTACTCCCTCCTTCTCCATTTAAATAAATAAATAAATAATAATTACCGTATATACTTGAGTATAAGCCAAGTTTTTTTTTAGGGCTAAAAATACCCCCCTCGGATTATAGTCGAGTCAGTGTACCTGAAGGGCCGTGAGTGTCCATTGTTTAAAAGTCGCGGCTTCCCCCTGGTCCCTCCCGTGATAGGCGTTTCCCAGCAGACACTGGGCCAGATTCAGATACACTTAATTTTGCACTGCGTAATCGAAATACTCTACGCTGCCGTATTTCACCAGGCTCTACACCGAATTCTAGTAGATTTTTGCCCGTACGCTACGGCGGCGTAGTCTATTTCTCGCCGCGTAATCGAAATACGCGATTAGGGGGCGTTAAGCATTTAAATTAAGCGCGTCCCCGTGGCGATCGAACTGCGCATGCTCCGTTCAGAAATTTCCCGCCGTGCATTGCGCGAAATCACGTCGTTACGTCATTCGTTGTTTGAGTAGCGTCGTTTACGAACATTCCTATTCCCGGACGACTTACGTCAAAAATAATAAAAGACGTCGGAAAACGTAGAAATTTGACGTGGGAACGACGGCCATACTTAACATGGGCTGTCTAATATTAGAGCAGCAAAAAGCTGGTATAGTGTTACGCAGCAAAAAGATGACTAAAGGTGCCGTAAGAGATTGCGATTGAAGATCGTAATTTCGGGGATCGCCGGCAAAAGCTCATTAGCATACCCCGACGTGGAAAACAACGGGAAGTCCACCCAGTGGCCGCAATTTTATTGCAGCGTAGATCCGAAGGCGTACGAACACGTAATCCAGTCGAATTGAAGCCCGCAGCCGTCTATTCATGGTTTGAGGTTTTCGACTAGCTAAAAAACGCGCGTAATTTGAAATTACTCCAGTCTAACACCAGTTACACAGGAGTAATGGCTCTGTGAATCTGGCCCAATGCGTTCAGTGTTCCGCCAATCACGGATGTCCTCTCATCCTCGGACTCGGTTTCCCATAGCCACTGTGCCCGTTGCAGCCTCCCTGTGCCCGAGTCAGTGTAACAAATGGGAAAGACAACCGCTCCAGGTGATCAATGTCCGTCCAGAGACCAAACAGGTGCTGGCAATGCACTAGGCAAACAAAGAAAAAAACAGGTATGGACAGCCGCACTTCAAAGAATGTAAAATCCAAAATGCCCTTTATTGGGGTAAAAAGAATGCACTACAAAAACAGCTGTTTTTCCCTAATGTATGCTGTTTTTGTAGTGCATTCTTTTCACCCCAATAAAGGGCATTTTGGATTTTACATTCTTTGAAGTGCTGTGTACACACGGCAGAGATCCTCGACGGGCAGAACACATCGTTCCGCCCGTCGAGGTTCTCTCCCGGCCGTCGAAATCGGCGACCCGCCCGTCGGGAATGGCAACCAGCCATTCATCCAGGCGGGCCGTCGAGCAAATAGAGAGCGTGCTCTCTATTTCTGCTCGACGGGCTTCCCGATGGGAAGCTCGCCGAGAGTGTACATACGGCCGAGGTCCTCGCTGGAATGCAGCTTCCAGCGAGGTTCTCGCTGGTTTCCAGCGAGAACCTTGGTCGTGTGTACACCGCCTCAGTGTACCTAAAATTTTTACAGGCTGCGGGCATCTATTCATTGTTTAACCCCTTAAGGACCGCCGCATGTACATTTACGTTGGCACAATGGCACCGACAGGCACATCAACATATATATACGTTGGTGCCTTGAGGTGGGTCGGGGGTCCGATCGGGACCCCCCCCCCGGTAAATGCGGCGGTCCCGGCGGCTGTACGAGCGATCCGTGTTGAGGGGGCGGCGGTTCGTTTTCGTCCGCCCCCTCCGGATCGCTCCCAGCCAATGCGCGCGCCCGCCTGTGTGTCACTTCCTTCTCCTGTGTAAACACAGGAAGGAGGAAGCGATGTGATCTCTCCCCTCAGCGGTTTTTTCATCCACCGCTGAGGAGAGATCACATCACACAGTAAGTCTGCACAACACTACACTGACACACACTACACATAAACACATTTAACCCCCCCGATCGAGCCCCCCCCCCACCCCCTCCCCCCTGTCACAGTGTCACTGAATGCAGTATTCATACATGTATGATTACTGTATTTAGTGTCAGTGTGACAAGCAGTTAGTGTTAGGTCCTGGATAGCCCCCCCACCCCCCCTAATAAAGTTTTAACCCCTTGATCACCTCCCTAGTTAACCCTTTCACTCCCTATTGCCAGCGTCACTAAGCGATCATTTTTCTGATCGCTGTATTAGTATCGCTGTTCCCGCTAGGTAGCTTATTTTTTTTTTTTTGCGATTTTTTTTTACTAAAGACATGTGACTAAATACATTTTGGCCTAAATGTTTGACTAAAATTTAGTTTATTTGATTTTTCTTATAACAAAAAGTAAAAAATATTGATTTTTTTTCAAAAATGTCGCTCTATTTTTGTATATAGCGCAAAAAATCTAAATCGCAGAGGTGATCAAATACCACCAAAATAAAGCTCTATTTGTGGGAAGAAAATTACGCAAATTTTATTTGGGAGCCACGTCGCACGACCGCGCAATTGTCAGTTAAAGCGACGCAGTGCCGAATCGCAAAAAGGGGCCTGGTCATTTACCTGCATTTTGGTCCGGGTCTTAAGTGGTTAAAAGTCGCAGTGAGGGCTGTAATCGGCTTCCAAATAGTTAACCAGGGGACGCAGGGGGTGTGCGTTCCCTGGTTAACACTCACCGGTTGTGGTTACCTGTAACCTGATTGGCTGAAGCGACATTGAGGGCGGGACTACTTCGATCGATCGATCCGAAGATGGCTGACCGAGAAAGGTAAGTCCTGGGGGGACGACAAACTGGCGGCAATTGATGGGCACAGTGGCGACAATGGCATGGCACAGTGGTTGCTTTTGGCATGATACAGTAGTGACAATTGATGGGCACAGTGGTGACTATGACATAGCACAGTGGCTGCATTTGGCATGGCACAGAGGGGACAATTGATGGGCACAGTGGCGACAATGGCATGGCACAGTGGCTGCGTTTGGCATGGCACAGTGTCGACAATTAATGGCACAGTTGCTGCGCTTGGCATGGCACAGTGGCGACAATTGATGGGCACAGTGGCGACAATAGCATGGCACAGTGGCTGCGCTTGGTATGGCACAGTGGCGACAAATGATAGGCACAGTGGCGACAATAGCATGGCACAGTGGCTGTGTTTGGCATGGCACCATGGTGAAAATTGATGGGCACAGTGGCGACAATGACATGGCACAGTGGCAACAATTGATGGGCACAGTGGCGACAATGACATGGCACAGTGGCTACGTTTGGCATGGCACAGTGGCGACAATTGATGGGCACAGTGGCGACAATAGCATGGCACAGTGGCTGCGTTTGGCATGGCAGAGTGGAGACAATTGATGGGCACAGGGGCGACAATGGCATGTCACAGTGGCTGCGTTTGGCAAGGCACAGTGGCGACAATTGATGACACAGTGGCTGCATTTGATGGCATGGCACAGTGGTGACAATTGATGGGCACAGTGGCGACAATTGATGGCACAGTGGCTGCGTTTGATGGCATGGCACAGTGGCGACGATTTTATGGCACAGTGGCGGCATTTGATGGGCACAGTGAGGCTAAAAAATGATGTTTGTTTTTTATTTTTTTCGTTTTTTTGCCCCCCCCCCCCAAAAAAAATGGTGAGCACCAGCCACCACTGCAGTATTCTCTTTATAACCAACATAATCAATCAACTGCATTGGAAATGTATGAAATATGAAACGATATGAAGATATATGGAGGTCTGTGGACGGGTTATGTAAATCTATCTACAGGGGGACAAATACATAAAATATCATTTCCTTCCTTGCCTAATCTTTTGATGAACAATGCAGAGTCTCTCTTTATTCTCCGCCCAGCATGAAGCGACCGGCCACATAAAGCAGACAAGCGGCGCCGGAGATTGAGCTCAATGTACAAAGATATCAAGGCCTGGGAACCCGCAATTACATATTCATGAACGGCGTTCTTGTGTTTTTTGTGGGGATGGATTTCAGTTTTTGATCACCTCTGCGGTTTTTATTTTTTACACTATAAACAAAAATAGAGCGACAATTTTGAAAAAAAATTCAATGTTTTTTTACTTTTTGCTATAATAAATATCCCCAAAAATATATAAAAAACATTTTTTTCTTCAGTTTAGGCCGATACGTATTCTTCTACATATTTTTGGTAAATAATAAAAAATAAAAAAATCGCAATAAGCGTTTATTGATTGGTTTGTGCAAAATTTATAGCGTTTACAAAATAGGGGATAGTTTTATGGCATTTTTATTAATATATATTTTTTTACTACTAATGGCGGCGATTAACATTTTTTTTCATGACTGCGACATTATGGCGGACACTTCTGACACTTTTGACACATTTTTGGGACCATTGGCATTTTCACAGCGAAAAGTGCTATAAAAATGCACCGATTACTGTGAAAATGACAATTGCAGTGAAGGCGTTAACAACTAAGAGGCGCTGTAGGGGTTAAGAGTGGCCTCGTGTGTTTCTAACTGTAGAGGGGAGGGGCTGGACGTGTGACGTCACTGATCGCCTTTCCCTTTATGAGGGAACAGACAATAAGTGACAAGCCACAGAGAAGAATGGGGAAGCTGTGTTTACACTCACCTCTCCCCGTTCTTCAGTTTCTGTGACCCGATCGCGGGACACCCACGGTGATCGGGTCCGCAGGTCCGGTCACGGAGCGTCGGACCGTGTCATGAATGCGCTGCCGGCAGCGCTCTCGCGACCCATGGCTGGGCTCTTAAAGGGGATGTACAGCGGTGCCATTCTGCCCACATATATCGTCGTGCGGCGGTCCTTAAGTGATTAACCACTTAATCCCCGGAAGATTTTACCCCCTTCCTGACCAATTTTGTTTGGGTGCCACGTCGCACGACCGCGCAATTGTCAGTTGAAAGCGAGGCAGTGCCTAATTGTGAATGTTGTCGGAAATTCCGAACGTCAAGAACGCAGTGATGTTCACCGCTACGATGAGCTGAGAAAAATTCAGTTCAACGATTCCGAGCATGCGTAGGATTTTTGCGCGTCGGAAATTGGAATTTCAGACAAGAACTTTTGTTGTCGGGAAAAATTTGAGAACCAGCTCTCAAATTTTTGTTGTCGGAAGTTCCGACAGCAAATGTCCGATGGAGCGTACACGCGGTCGGAATATCCGACAAAAAGCTCACATCGAACATTTGTTGTCAGAAATTCCGACCGTGTGTACGCGGCATTAGAGTAATGTTACATTGTAACGGACACTGATAGTTATGAGTTACATAGTTAGTCAGGTTGAAAAAAGTCCAACCGTAAAAAAAAGAAAATAATTACGAAATGTACTGTATTACATTGTTTATATCTTTATGATAAATTACCTATAAAAATATTCAAAAAAATAATAATAAAATAATAATAATAATTATTAGTTGAATGTCTCCTTACTTCTCTGGCACAAGGTCCCCCGAAATCCTGGCGCACACTCACAGCCTCCGTCCTCGGGGGAGCACGACCCCCCATTCTCACAGTGACAAGACATGGAGCAGTTGGGCCCCCAGCGTCCTTGGGCGCACACGTTATCGCAATGAACACCTGCAAGCAAAAAAAAAAGTCGCCATGGCACAGCGGCTACAATACGCCGGAGTTCATCTAAAAACTATTATTATTTTTTTGTTTCAATTGCAAACAGTTCTTGTGAAACAATCTTTATTCCCCAGCAAACGTTTTATTTCCTTTTTATTAATGTAATTTTTGTATAATTGTTTGTGAAATATTCTGGAATGGAGAAATATCATTCTGAAAGGAAGTTATGTGAAGATTTACATTACTTGTAATGCATGGCAGCTGCCAAATTGCCTGAAAATAAGATAAACGATCAAATATGGTATAAAGTAAAATGACAGGACCAAAAGAATGCCATTTTATTGTAAAACCCGACCCGGAATAAGCGAGGACTGACCTCTGCAGGAAGGATCTCCCCAGGGGCACCATTATATTCTTCCAAAAAAAACGGATAGCATTACCTACAATATTCCATGAAAGACTCTGAATATTTGCAACTATTGGATCGGATTTACCAAGGGATTAACATCGTGGATATATTTATATTTTTTATATACATTTTTAAATAAATAAAATAAGAAGAAGAATAAACACCCAAAACTCAAACCAAAAAATACATTAATAATAATAATAATAATATTTTTGTGTGTTAGGGTGTGTAGTTATTTATAATTTATTTTTTAAGGGGGAAGGGTTAAAGTTAACGGTTAATTATGTATTTATTGTTACTTAGTATTTATTGAATTTAATTATTTTTTAATTATGATTTTTATTTATTTTTGTATTTATTTTACATTTATTTGTTCATTTATTATTATTCGTATAATAATAATTATAATAATAATAATAATAAGAAGAAATAAATAAAAATAAATAATAATAAGAAGAAATAAGATAAAACATTTTTTTTTTTTATAATAAATAACACTAAAGCCCCGTACACACAATCGGACCTTTGTCCGACCAAAATCACAACGGATAGAATTACCTACAATATTCCATGAAAGACTCTGTGGGCCAGATTCAGAGAGCCATTACGCCTGTCTAACTGGGGTTAGACAGGAGTACTTTCAAATTTTGCGCGCCGTATCACTAGTTTGAATCCTCAAACCATGATACGGCGGCGTTGGGCTTCGATTTGACAGGCTTACGTCTTCGTACGCCTTCGGATCTACGCTGCAATCTTTTTGCAGCCGCTGGGTGGAGTTTGCGTCGTTTTCAGCGTCGGGGTATGCAAATGAGCTTTTTCCGGCGATTGCGAACGAGCGTCGTTCGCAATCGCGTACGTCATTTTTTCGCTACGTAAAGTTAAACCAGCTATTAGCTGGTCTAACGTTACGCGGCCCATGTTAAGTATGGCCGTCGTTCCCGCGTCGAATTTCAAATTATTTTTTTTATTTTTTACGTAAGTCGTCCGGGAATAGGAATGTACGTAAACGACGCTACTCAAACAAAAAATTACGTAACGACGTAATTTCGCGCAATGCACGGCGGGAAATTTCTGAACGGAGCATGCGCAGTTCGATCGCCGCGGGGACGCGCCTAATTTAAATGCTTTACGCCCCCTAATCGCGTATTTCGATTCCGCCGCGAGAAATACACTACGCCGCCGTACCTTACGGGCCTAAATCTACATGAATTTGTCGTAGAGCCAGGTAAAATACGGCGGCGTAGAGTATCTCTGATACTCTGCGTCAATGTAATTGTATCTGAATCTGGCCCTGTATTTGCAACTCTAGAGACAGGATGATGAGGATGGTGTTTTGGATCGAATTTACCAAGGGACTAACCTAAAGGCCACACCTCTCTGGGGCTCACATGAATCACAAGGTCTCTCTTTTTCACACCCTTTTATCAGGGGTCTTAAAACCTTTCAGTACAAGGGTCACATTGTGTGTGTGTATCTATCTATCTATCTATCTATCTATCTATCTATCTATCTATCTATCTATCTATCTATATATATATAAAATAAATAAAATAAGAAGAAGAAGAATAAACACCCAAACTCAAAAAAAAATACATTAATAATAATAATAATATCTATTTTTTTGTGTTAGGGTGTTTAGTTATTTATTATTTAATTTGTTAAGGGGGAAGGGTTAAAGTTAACGGTTAATTATTTATTTATTGTTACTTAGTATTTATTGAATTTAATTATTTTTTATTTATGATTTTTATTTGTTCATCTATTAATTATTCATATAATAATAAGTAATAAATAAAAAAAAGAAGAAGAAATAAGATAAAAAAAAATACAGTTATAATAAATAATCCTAAAGCCCCGTACACACGATCGGACCTTTGTCGGACCAAAATCACAACGAAATTCCATCGGAGTAAAAGAGAACGGGCTAGCTAGATTCACGTAGAAATGCCTATCTATAGGCATGCCTAGCGTCTGGCTTTTAAACTAGGCCGCCGCAACTTTTTCAGGCAAGTGTTTTATTCTCAAAGCACTTGCCTGTAAAGTTAAGGCGGCGTAGCGTAAAAGAGTCGGCCGAATTGAAATTCGGCGGGTAGGGGGCGTGTATCATTTAAATGAAGCGCGTCCCCGCGCCGAACGAACTGCGCATTCGCCGGCCGTGATTGGTTCCCAGTGCGCATGCTCCGAATCTCGACGTCATTTAGACGTGTAAACGACGTGAACGGCACTTACACAAAACCCTATTCACGAACGTTTTACGTAAACGACGTAAACAACGGGAAAAAAGGCGTCGGCACGCCGTCCATACTTACCATTGCCTGCGCCTCATATAGCAAGCATAACATTACGACGGTACTACGCTAACGCAAATGACGTCATTGAATAGCGCCGGCTGGGCGTACTTTCGGGAATCGGCGTATAGGCTCATTTACATATTTTAGAGGGGAACGCCACCTAGCGGGCAGCCTAAAATATGAATTTAAGATTAGACAGCGTAATAGATTTACGCTTGTCTGATCTAAGGAAAATCTATGCCTAACTGATTTTAGGAATCAGTGGCATAGATTAGGCGCTTAAAATGCAGAGATAAGACGGCTTATCTGGAGATAAGCTGACTTATCTCCTACCTGAACCTACCCCAACATGTTCTCTATCTATACTCCGATGGGGCATACACACGGTCGGAACTTCTAATGGAAAAAGTCCATCTAACCAAAACTTAACTCGAACCCCTTACTCGAAAAAAAAAAAACATTATAATAAATGAAAAAAATGATTTAACCACTTCAGCCCCTGGAAGAATTGGCTGCCCAATGACCGGGCCATTTTTTTGCGATTTAACTGACAATTGCGCAGTCGTGCGACGTTGTACCCTGACAAAATTGACGTCCTTTTTTTCCCACAAATAGAGATTTCTTTTGGTGGTATTTGATCAACTCTGCGATTATTTTTTTTCCCATTTATTATTATTCGTATAATAATAATAATAATAATAAAATAAAAAAAATAAAAATAATAATAAATAAAATTAAAAAAAAATTATAATAAATAACCCTAATCCTAACACTAACCAAAACTGAACTCGAATCCTTTACTCTACCGAAAAAAAATATAATAAATAAATAAAATGCTTTAATCCCCTTCAGGCATGTGCATCGGCCCCGGGGACACGCTGCGGGCTGAGCCAACCTGCCCCAGTATAACTATATACAGCTTAGATGTGGGCAGACCATGGCATTAGGGTGTGCACCCTAAGCTCAAACACACATGTAATATATATATATATATATATATATATATATATATATATGTATTATATAATTATTATATATATGTATATATTGTAGCAGAGCGTCCCAGAGAGAGCCTGGGAAAGTCCAGTTTGGGGTTTATACCTCTCCCAGGCTCCTCTCTTACACATTCAGGGATCTCTGATCCAGTTCAGGTGTTGGCCCTCTCCCCCAGGCCAATTTAAGCTCACCTGAGCAGTCAGCCTTTGCTCTGTCCTGGGAAACAGATAGGGCCAGATTCAGGTAGAGTAATGGCCCATACACACGGAGCGGTCCGTTTTTCGGTCCGCTCCGTGTGTCCGTCAGCTCAGCGGGGGGGTCTCCGCTGAGCTGTCGGGCGGACAGGGCGGTCACCGCACACTGTGCAGGGACCGCCCCGTCTCTCCTCCGCTCTCCCCTATGGGGAGTCGGATGGAAACGGACCGTCTGTCCGTTTGCATCCGATCCGTTTAGCCGGACGGAAGAAAAATAGGACATTCTTCCGTCTGCAAAAACGGATGCGGATCTGGCGGACGTTAGCGGATGCATCATCCGCTAACGGATCCGCTCCCATAGGGAAGCATTACAAGTCCGTAAACGGACTTGTAATTAGCGGACCGTTCGTCCGCTAGTGTGAAAGGGCCCTAAGGCTGGCCATACATGGTACAATTTTCTGTGCAATTTTCTGTCCAATTTTTTTTTAGATTTACCTTCAACTATGTAGTGCAAGGGCCTGCCTGATTGCATACAATTGAAAGTGTTGTTTAGTTTGACCTCATATTATATGGTTTTTGGTAAATCTAAAAGAAAATTGCACAGAAAATTGTATCATGTATGGCCAGCCTTAAGCCGGCCATACACGGTTCGAATTTCGAAAGAATTTTCTTTCGAAAATCGTATCAAAGAATTTTCGTTCGTATTTTGCACCGTTAGTGGGCTGCAGCAACAGCCGATTTTCGTGTGGCAAACAAATTTCAGAAATCCGACATTTTCTTTTTTTTTGGAAAAAAATTTTTTGGAAATTTTCCGAAAATCGGCCGATTTTCTGATCAATGATGGGAGAATTGTGCGAGAAATGTAATAGAAAAATAAAATGTGCATGTGCAAGAAAAGAAAATCCCCGGAGAGAAACGAATATTTACAGAGAGAAAAGAATATTCCCGGAGAGAAACGAATATTCCCGGCAACATGAAAGTTTTGGTCGGCCGAATTTCGAAAATCAATGGTGGCATAATCGGATCACAAAAAAAACGAACTTTCTGATTTTGAAAAGAAAATTCATTCGAAATTCGACCGTGTATGGCCTGCTATAGGCTGGAGTATCAGTGATACTCCAGCCTAACTCTCACTTTGAGCCGGCGTTTCTGTTTTCAGTAAGCAGAAAACAAGAAACGCCGGGTTGGAGTTCCTATACGAGCGGCGTAATTGCATTTCGCTGTCGTATCGGAACTGCAATTTTAAAAATGGCGCTCGGGGCGTTCCCGTTGATTAATGCTGAGAATATGTTAATCAGTGAGAATCGGCAATTCACGATCGTATTTGGGCCCGACGCAGTGACTTTCCGATGTTTCCGTAAGAGATAAGCGGCGTAAAGAAAAACATGCCCCCTAGGTGGAGTATCTTATGTTAAGTATGGCCGTCGTCATCGCGTCGAATTTAAAAAAATTTGCGTCGTTTCCGTAAAACGTTCGTGAATGGGGATTGACGTTCACTGACAGAATTTGGAGCATGCGCACTGACAGTCGACGCATGCGCAGTACGTTCGCCGCGGGATCGCGCCTAGTTATAATAATACACGCCCCCTACCCGCCCAATTTGAATTCCGCCGGCTCATTTTCGCTACGCCGTCGCAACTTTGGGAGCAAGTGCTTTGTGAATACAGTACTTGCTCCTAAAGTTTCGGCGGAGTAACGTAAATGAGAAACGTTACTCCAACAAAAAGATGCGCCCATCTACCTGAATCTGGCCCATAGTGTGGCTCTGTGAGAGCAAGGAGGTTGGTGAAAAACTGGTGAGAAGTTTGTATTTGAGCTAACAAGCGGTAGGCTTGTTTAGCTTGGTAGTTAGGGCCTACATATCGTGTAGTTAGAGCCAGGGATGGACTGGCCATTAGGACTACAGGGAGTTTCCCGGTGGGCCGATGGCTCAGTGGGCTGGCTTCAGTGAAAGCGGACTGCCGCCCCCCTCTGCTCCTCTGTCTCTCCCTCCCCGCAGCACTCACCTGGGGGGAACAAAAAAGCAGGGGGAGGACCAAAGAAGCAGGGGGAGGACCAGAGGAGCAGGGGGAGGACCAGAGAAGCAGGGGGAGAGGGGACAGACAGCTGACTCAACAGCTATAGCCTGGGAGTTTCTCACTTCTGTTGAGTCAACCATGTCCCATAAGGAGGGCACCGAACTGATTCTTTGGGTGAAACAATGTCTAGATTCCCCACTGGTACTGCCTATAAGAGTACCAGTACCAGCCGTTCTACTTTAATAAAGTAGAACGGCTAGTGAAGGGGGAGAGGGGGCTTGGGTGGCCGGGGGGGGGGGGGGGGGGGGGGGGGGGGGTGCGGGAGTTGTCCGGCCACCATGGGAAAGACCTGTTAAAGTGGGCCAGTCTGGATGAAGTCCAGGGCCAAATTTCTGTCCCAGTCTAGCCCTGGTTAGAGCCGAGACACGGCTAGGTGTTTGTTTAACTATTTTTGTTCGCTTTGTTTTCTGCACACTGTACAGCACCTGTAAATAGACTTTGTATAGCACCAATAAACATTCCACTGTTGTTCACTTATCTTATGGACTTGGTATCTGTGCCGGCTCATCCCAGGTAGCTTTTGTACCCGCTACCTATCCCCAGCTTACAATATTTATTTATATATATATATATATATATATATATATATCCCTTTCACGCCGACAGGACGCAGATATGCGTCCTCGGGTTTCAGGGGTTATACCGGGATGATGCCCGCAGCTGCAGGCATCATCCCGGTACCGTTGTTTAGAGCCGGCGATTGGCTTTCCAAACATAACAACCGATGCGGCTAAAAGCCGCTCGGTTGTTATGCCGGAGGAGCGGGAGGGGACATCCCCCCCCCTCCCGCCGCCTCTCGCCGCTCTGACCGGGCCTCCCGTCCCACCGGGAGACCCGATCCTCGATCAGACGTGTCCTGTGTCCGGGCGCAGACTGAATGAAAGCCGTACGCGGCTTTGATTCAGTCTGCAATGTGTAAACGCGGAAGCGACGTCATGACGTCACTTCCGGGTTTCTCGAATGTCAACGGCGCCGGATTTAAAAAAGTAAACAGTATTCAGAATCGCCGTTTTCGGCGATCTGAATACTTTGAAGTGTAAAGGAGGGACCGGGGGTCTTTTAGACTCCCGATCCCTCCATAAAGAGTACCTGTCACCACCCATTACTGTCACAAGGGATGTTTACATTCCTTGTGACAGCAATAAAAGTAATCAAAATGTAAAAAAAAAAAAAAACACAATTTAATATTATAAAAATAAATAAAATTAATAAGAAAAAAAAAAAAAATTTTTTTAAAGCGCCCCCCTCCCCGCGAGCTTGCACAACAAAGAAAACGCATACGGAAGTCGCGCCCGCGTATGAAAACGGTGTTCAAATCACACATGTGAGGTATCGCCGCGATCGCGAGAGCGAGAGCAATAATTCTAGCACTAGACCTCCTCTGTTCCGATAACCTGGTAACTGTAAAAAAAATTTAAAGCGTCGCCTATGGAGATTTTTAGGTACCGTAGTTTGACGCCATTCCACGAGTGCGTGCAATTATAAAGCGTGACATGCTTGGTATCTATTTACTCGGCGCAACTTCATCTTTCACATTATGCAAAAAAATTGGGCT
Organism: Rana kukunoris; assembly: GCA_029574335.1. NCBI lineage: Eukaryota > Metazoa > Chordata > Amphibia > Anura > Ranidae > Rana > Rana kukunoris. The sequence goes on along the minus strand of CM056051.1, from coordinate 9,156,235 downwards.
AACTTTACTTTTTCATTTTTTTAAAATTCATTAAAGTAAATTTTTCCCAAAAAGTTGCGTTTAAAACACCGCCGCACAAATACCGTGTGACATAAAATATTACAACAATCGTCATTTTATTCTCTAGATTCTCTGCTAAAAAAATATATATAATGTTTGGGGGTTCTAGGTAATTTTCTAGCAAAAAATACAGATTTTAACTTGTAAACACCAAATGTCATAAATAGGCTTAGTCATGAAAGGGATATATATATATATATATATATATATATATATATATATATATATATATATATATATATATATATATATACCGTATTTATCGGCGTATATCGCGCACTTTTTTGCCCTGAAAATCAGGGCAAAATCGTGGGTGCGCGATATACGCCGATACCCGCTTTCCCGCGCCGAATTTTGAATACTGCGCCGGCATATACCGAGCGCAGTACACTCGGGTATATTCGGCCAGTCTCGGCTTCTTCCGCGGTCACGTCCTGGACGTACAGGACGTGAGCGCGAAAGTTGCCGAGCCTGCCCGAGTGTACTGCGCTCAGTATATGCTGGCGCAGTATTCAAAACTCGGCGCGGGAAACGAGCGGGGAGGACGCCGCAAGGACCCTGGACCCGCCGAAGAGGACGCCGGACCCGCCGAAGAGGACACCGGACCCGCCGAAGAGGACACCGGACCCGCCGAAGAGGACACCGGACCCGCCGCAGAAGGACACCCGAAGCCGCAGAAGGACGCCGAACCCAACGAGGCCGCCGATGGACGCCGCGCAAGACACCAAAACTGTAAGTACAAAATAACTTTTTTTCCACAGGATTGGGGGGCACTTTGGGGGTGCGCGGTATACGCGGGAGCGCGTTATACCGCGATAAATACGGTATATATATATATATTATTAAATAAAATGGTAAAAAATTAAAAAAAAAGTTATGATGAAAAAATGAAAATAAACTACTGAGATCAATCTCTTCCCTATTGACCATGTCCTCGGCTCTACTGATATATATAGATATATCAGTAGAGCCGAGGACATGGTCAGAAGGGAAGAGATTGATCTCAGTAGTTTATTTTAATTTTTTTATCATAACTTTTTTTTTCAATTTTACAATTTTATTTAATAATATATTCTTATTCTTATTATTATTTTATACAATTTTTTAGGTGCCCCGATTGAGGGCTTTGTTGAAATATCAGAGGTCTAAACAGGCCCCTCATTTTTTAAAACAGAGATTCCCCAGTCCCTTTTTTCAGCCAAGCAGCAGAGGGAACCTGTGCAGCACAGCGTGATTAGGGTGTGCCCAGGCACACCTGGCACACCCTGTGCACACGCCTATCATGTACAGTATATATATATAATTAGAACTATAAAGGTACTATGGCCCGGATTCATATACATCGGCGCACATTTATGCCACCGCAGCGTATCTCTTTTACGCTACTCCGACGCAGCGCAGAGAGGCAAGCATGGAATTCACAAAGCAAATGCTCCCAACGCTGCGCCGGCGTAGCGTATATTCGTAGGCGTAAGCCGGCGTAAGTGGAAGTGGGCTGGAAGTGGGCGTGATCCATGTTAATGAAGCGTGACCCCATGCAAATGATGGGCCGGACAAAATGAACTGCGCATGTGTCGGGACATGGACATATCCCCGAGCGAATGCGCACAACCACGTCGGAACAACTGCCTAAGATACGCCGGATCGCTGTGTACGCCGCGAACGTAACCTACGCCCAGCCAGACCCACGTCGGCCTATATTCACAAACGTCCAACGTACAATACGTAGGCTTGTGTTCCCTGGTCCAAACCTTTGCATGGGTTGCGCCTCATCTATGGGGAATAACTTTACGCCGGACGTAAAACTTACGCAAACCGCTTAAATCATGCGCCGGGCGCAAGTACGTTCTTGAATCGCCGTATTTCCCTCATTTGCATATTTGAATAGAAAATCAATGGGAGCGCCACATGCGTCCAGCGTAAATAGGCGCCCACTCTACGCCGGCGAAGGCAAGTTACGTCGGTGGGATGAAGTCTGTTTTTAGGAGTATCTTAGTTTGTGGGTCCGGCGCACAGATACGGCGGCGCACGTTTGTTCTTACGACGGCGTATCTCGAGATACGTCGCCGTACGTGAATCCGGGCCGATGTGTCTTCTACACTTTGTTCACATCCGGAGTGTTGATCACCCCAACTTCTGTCTCACATCTGCCGCTCGTTCAGCACATTTGTCTGAGAGCGTCCAGCGGTGGAAGGGGGCGAACGACTTCCGAGCTCGCCATCAAATTTCCTTGGCTCTGCAATATTTTTTTGCATTAACTCGAGCCGGGTTTGAATAAAAAATAAAAAAACGGCGAGTAAGCCGAGTGAGGGAAAGCGAGTCGCAGGCCTGTGTAATGATTTTCACTCACTCGCAGTAATCCTCAAACTTTCAGGCGCCGAGCAGATTGAAGCCTCGGTAATTACAATGCGGTACCTGTTCTGCTCTGATGGGGAGGGGGGGGGGGGGCGCATCTCCTGAGTAACACGTTAATCCACTCTCTGCCTGAGGTCTCTCCCCCTGTGTTTATCCCATTATGCAGAGGAGCGTGGGCCTGAGAGATAAAGCTGGAAAATGCTGCAACACATGATGGGGGGGGGGGGGGGAGGGGGGGGGATGGAGCGAGGTGGAGGGGAGAGGAGGAAGCAGGTAAACTGGTGGTGGTGGGGGGGTGACTGTTCTGTCCTGGTAACACCCTACTTGTTTCCGCACTTGCCTCTATTCGCTGGTTTATATCTCTGTTGGCTCCGACAGATATCTGCCGCACAGTATATACACATAATAATGCAGATAGAGGGCCAGATTCAGTAAGAAAAAAAATCTCGAGATAAGCCGCGTAACTTCTTTGATGCGCCGGCGTATCTTTTTTCTGTATTCATTATGGGCCAGATTCAGGTAGATGGGCGAATCTTTATTCTTAAGTAACGTTTCTCATTTACGTTACTCCGCCGAAACTTTAGAAGAAAGTACTGTATTCACAAAGCACTTGCTCCTAAAGTTGCGGCGGCGTAGCGAAAATGGGCCGGCGGAATTCAAATTGGGCAGGTAGGGGGCGTGTAGTATTTAAACTAGGCGCGATACCGCGGCGAACGCACTGCGCATGCGCCGGCCGTCAATGTATCCCAGTGCGCATGCTCCACATTAGGACGGTGTTTTCTACGTGAACGTCAATGACGTCAATCCCCATTCACGGACGAGTTACGCAAACGGCGTGAAACTTTTTCAATTCGACGCGGTCACGACGGCCGTACTTAACATAGGATGCGCGTGCTTTTTGTTGCTTTATCTTTACGCCGGGAAACCCCTTACGGAAACGTCGTAAAGTGACTGCGTCGGGCCGGCGTACGATCGTGAATTGGCGTATCTCGCTGATTTACATATTCTCGGCGTAAATCAGCGGGAACGCCCCTAGCGGCCATTTTAAAATTGCAGTTCCGATACGACGGCGAAATACAATTATGCCGCTCGTATCTGAACTCAATCCCGGCGTATCTTGTTTTCTGATTACAGTTATTTCTCAGCAAAATAAAGTATGGAGACATGGACGGACGGATGAGTTTACTTTAAATAAAAAAAAAAAAAGAATGAACCCCTTGCCGACCGCGCACCCCCCGTAACGCGCATCAGGAGCGCTCTGTGACCGCTGTGTACTAGGTGCTCACAGATCCGGGTAAAGGGCCAATCACAGATGATCCCGGTGTAAATAGGATTTGCTGGTTATCGGCAGTTCTCTCCTCACGCTGACAGCGCATTTCAGTGCCCTTTAGTGATGCTTGTCAGTGCCCATCAGTGCAACCTATCAGTGGCCACCCGTGCCTCTAATCAGTGCCTATTATTACTGCCAATCAGTGCTTATCAGTAACGCCTACCAGTGCCCATCAGTGCTACCTATCAGTGGCTATCACTGCCTCCAATTAGTGCCCATTATTGCTGCCAATCAGTGCTTATCACTACCGCCTATCAGTGCCCATCAGTGGCTATCACTATCGTCTATCAGTACCGCCTATCAATGCCCATAAGTGTCTCTTCATCAATGCCCATCATTGCTGCCAATCAGTGCCTACCACTACTGCCTATCAGTGCCTATCAGTGGCTATCACTACTGCCTACCAATGCCCATAAGTGCCTCCTCATCAGTGCCCGTCAGTGGAGCCTATCAGTGCCCATCATTGCTGCCCGTCAATGCTTACCACTATCGCCTATCAGTGTCCATCATTGCTGCCAATCAGTGCCTTCCACTATCACCTATCAGGGCCCATCATTGCTGCCAATCAGTGCCTATCACTACCGCCTATCAGTGCCGCCTTTCAATGCCCATAAGTGCCTCCCCATCAGTACCCGTCAGTCGAGCCTATCAGTCCCCATCATTGCTGCCAATAAGTGCCCATCATTGCTGCCTATCAGTGCCACCTATTAGTGCCCATCATTGATGCCAATCAGTGCCTATCACTACCGCCTATCAATGCCCATAAGTACCTGCTCATCAGTGCCCATCAGTGCAGCCTATTAGTGCCCATCACTGCTGCCAATCAGTGCCTATCACTACTGCCTATCAGTGCCATTTATTGGTGCCCATCATTGCTGCCAATCAGTGCCTATCAGTGTCTATCAGTGCCTATCACTACCACCTATCAATGCCCATCAGTGCAGCTGATCAGTGCCCATCACTACTGACTATCACTACTGCCTATCAGTGCACATCAGTGAAGAAGAAAAATTACTTATTTACAAAATTTAAAACAAAACAGAAACTAAGAAAACGTAATTTGTTGTATGACCGCGCAATTGTCATTCAAAGTGTGACGGCACTGAAATCTGGTCTGGGCAAGAAGGGCAGGAAGGGGGGTGAAAGTTTACAGATTGCAAGCGCTTAAGTAGAATTTTTAGTGTGTGGCGCTCAGATCCAGCTTAGTTCCTCTTTATTACATCACTTCATTCATTGGCCTTTTATTATCCGCCTGGCGTTCAGCTTTAATCACGACCTCCGATAAGCACTGTGTTTATCTAAACGCGCTCCATAGCGTAATAGCCGGCGAT